>CM042393.1:26309534-26897034 GCA_023634145.1 Thymallus thymallus | reverse complement strand
CAAAGGCAGCAACACTCGGCTCGCCCTCATCAACCTCCCCCTCACATCACCTCTCTCCTCCCCTTTACTCCCCGATTCCAACAATGGCTAACCTGTGAAGACCTGTGCCCGTCACCCCCTCTCTGACAACAGCAAAGGTGACAAAAGAACAGGTAGAATCATAGTGTCAGAGCAGAGAGAGAGGGAGGAAAGGAGGGAGAGAGGAAGACGGAGGAAGGGGGGGGGGGGGGTTACAGTGCAAGTGACTTAACAAACTGCAGCAGGATGACTCACCTAGTTGCCATGGCAACTTAAACACTTGCTACTCTCTAATCGGCGAATTTGAACTGCTGCTCATGGAGCGAGGGAGGGGTTTATGTTTCCGGAAATCATTGAAATATGTGGTGGTGGTGTTGTGTGTGGGCACAAAATGAGCACAAGGCTGACGCCGGGGTCACAAACCAGGACGTTTGACGTCAAATACACCTAAGGCCATACGCCTCCCCCTCTTTCTCAAAAACACCACACCTCTATAGTGGGTTGCATTGTTGCACAGTATGAGTGGGTGCTGCTGGGGTGGTTTCTATGTGCCTCCCTACACACATACAAGCCCCTTAGGAGTTCTTAAAATCACTATCTATCGATCTATCTATCTATACCGTTCAAAAGTTTGGGGTCACTTCACTGTTGACGTTAAGATTGGTGTTTTGCGAGTACTATTTAATGAAGCTGCCAGTTGAGGACTTGTGAGGCGTCTGTTTCTCAAACTAGACAATAACGTACTTGTCCTCTTTCTCAGTTGTGCACCGGGGCCTCCCACTCCTCTTTCTATTCTGGTTAGAGCCAGTTTGCACTGTTCTGTGAAGGGAGTAGTACACAGCGTTGTAAGAGATCTTCAGTTTCTTGGCAATTTCTCTCATGCAGTAACCTTCATTTCTCAGAACAAGAATAGACTGACGAGTTTAGAAGAGAGTTCTTTGTTTCTGGACATTTTGAGCCTGTAATCAAACCCACAAATGCTGATGCTCCAGATACTCAATTAGTCTAAAGAAGGACAGTTTTATTGTTTCTTTAATCAGCACAGTTTTCAGCTGTGCTAACATAATTGCTAAAGGGTTTTCTAATGATCAATTAGCTAATCCAAGTTTATCATTTTAAAAGGCTAACACAACGTGCCACTGGGATTGGAACACAGGAGTGATGGTTGCTGATAATGGGCCTCTGTACGCCTATGTAGATATTCCATAAAATAATCTGCCGTTTCCAGCTACAATAGTCATTTACAACATTACCAATGTCTACACTGTATTTCTGATCAATTTTATGTTATTTGAATGGACAGAAAATGTGCTTTTCTTTAAAAAACAAGGACATTTCTAAGTGACCCCAAACTTTTGAATGGTAGTATATAGTATAACTCCAAAGGGCTTTGTATGTGTGTAGGGAGTCACATAGAAACCACCCCAGCAGCACCCAGTGTGTGTGTGTGAGAGAGACTGTGGTGTTCAGTATAGGAGGAGGGCTGGAAAATAACAGACTATTACTAGATGACAAATAAAAACTCCACAAATCAGCCTCCCAACAGGCATTGCCCTACAAAGCCACGCTAGTACAAATTGTGTGATTCCTGTTATATTAAAGCCCTATTCTACACGTTTAACAGCTCCAGCATGGCACAGAGAGCAAACACAACACACTCCGATGGTGGTGAAGGAACATTAAAGGGTAGTAGGGCCCGACTGATATTATTTTTTGGGGTCTGATACTGATTTTTGGGGGGACAAAACGTATATATCAGCGATACAGCGATAAAAGGCCAATATGGGCAGATAATATCGGTAAGGCTCTAAAGGGTAGTGGGTATCATTTCACAGAATACCCTCCACAGGCCACCGAACAGAGGAAACAGCAGTAAATCAAATCGAAAATAATAATATTTTTGTGCTTCCCTTTGAAGGGGAGAGAAAGGAATACAATTCACCCTGAACATAAACAAGATTCCGGTTTAAATTGACTTAACTTTAATTGGCAACACACAATGCACAAGAAGCCACAGCAGACAAATGACTTAATAAAAGACTGCCAGGAAATGGTGAATTGAAGGAAAAAATAAAAAGAATGATGGATAGTCTCTCTGCACGTTGTCCTCATGTAATTGGGTATGGACCGATTGGAAACATTATAACAGTTCAAACAAGCCCATAAAGCTCTATTGTGGAAAGATAAATAATGTAATCTCCTTGAAAGCCAATATAATAAATAGGCTAATGAAAACAATTTCCATCACTTCTTCACTCTAATAAAGAAGACAGAATGACTTGGAATGACTGAATGAGGGTTTTGAACTTCACAATGGTTATAAGAGAGTTGGCAGTTTGGCCAATCTTCTATATTATGACTCAGGTAGGCTAATCACTGCAGTCAATACGAAAAAGTAAAACATTTACCCAAAACTAACCCATACTAGAATGAGTCATTAAAAAAAACAGGCAAGTAGCTGTGTGGTCTTATCATGGCATCTATCAAAATGTACTGCTATTAGTGAACAATCAGATTGTATGTCATCTAGGAATCTAATCTAATCTTCACTGTTTCCATCTTATCTTTTGACACAAAATGCCTGAGGGGCTTTTGTATTAATTCAATACTGGATCGCTGTCGCTTCGAGGCTCTGAAACGCATAGTAGGCTATAGCCTTGAAATACATAGTGTGTAAAGTATCCTACATCACAGTCAGTGCTTAGGGCTTTAACAGTGGGCCAAGAATGACTATACTGTGTCTCTAACCAGAGCCATGACACCAACAGCATGCAGTAATTAGCCGAGGCAGGCGAGGACATATTGAGTGCTTCTAGCACCTTATGGTACAAAATAAGTAAAAGACTGCCAATATAAGTCTACCTTCAGGCATTAGCTACTACTATACTACTATGACATCAATGCTAAACCAATGTCCTCAAATGCAAAACATAACAAATACATCAATACTCTACGTATATAAATATGTGAAATTCCAGACGAGCACGTCGCAGCACCTTTATAACAGTACGTTACGGAGAGAAGGAAACAAGTTCTACTATGGAAAGTAGAAATGAACCCAATCACCCAGTCCATGGACATTCTCTGAGCCTGAGGTACTCAACTTCATCTGCTCCCTCCTCTTCCAGACTAATCTCAGCCTGGGCAAAGTGACTCACTGGTCCATAGTAGCAGCCAGTCCACAGACTCACTGGGCTGATGCAATCACAGATAGACAGACTGACTGATCAGCTCTTCTGGAGAGTTGGACACACACGCGCCATTCAGGGGACAGTATATAGATGACACCTGGGACAATTCAATATCCTCCTGAGGACAGATCTGGGATAATCTAATCCAGGGCTATCCAACCCTGTTCCTGGAGAGCTAGCATCCTTTTTTCACTCAAACCCTAATCTACACACCTAATAATTACCTGGTTGATAAGCTGAATCAGGTTAGTTAAAACAGGGGTTGGAGCGAAAAATTACAGGAGGGTAGCTCTCCAGGAACAGGGTTGGAGAGCCCTGATCTAATCAAGATCGTTTTACGGGCTCCTGAACAATTGTGTTATTTTATGTTTCGTTTTTTTGCGTTGATCCTAACAAAAAAATTCAGCCATCGTTTCATATGACCAAAACAGCGATTACTAAACTCGATTTGCGCTATAGGAGGTCAGTGTGTGGGAGACTGCGACGGCGAGAAGATACGTCACCAATAACCTACTTTCTATTGGCTTACGTGCAATCATTGGAAAATAAACTGGATGAGCTCTGTTCGAGACTATCATATCAACGTGTTCTGAAGAACTGCAATATCCTATATTTCAGAGTCATGGCTGAACAAAGACATGGGAAAATAGAAATCTAGCTGGTTTTTCTATACGTCGGCAGGACTGAACAGCTGCATCCGGTAAACTGAGGGGAAGGGGATGTATCTCATTGTCAACAACAGTTGGTGAGCGATCTCTAATATTAAGATGATGATAAGCTGTAGACCACACCATTTACTATTTCCGTAGCTTTCTATTTACCTCCACAAACTGATGCTGGCACAAACAAGAAAAAGCTCACCCAGATGCAGCGCTGCTAGTGGCCGGGGATTTTAATGCAGGAATAATTCTCCTGTGCAACTAGAGGCGCAAAAAAACTCTAGACCACCTCTACTCTACACACAGAGATGCATACAAAGCTCTTCTTCTCCCTCCATTTGACAAATCTGACCATAACTCCATCCTTTAGAATGTTCTTACTATTTAACTGCATTCTTGGGAAAGGACTCGTAAGTAAGCATTTTACGGCAAAGCCTATTCGGCGCATGTGACAAATACAATAGTATTTAATTTTATTTGAAGGAAAAAAGGTCAGGGAGGAGTAAGACTTTCATAAGAGGACATAAGTGGCTTCTGACACATGACAAATTACATAACACTGTAGTGGTGATGACATACTGCCATCTAGGCTAACTGACAAAGGATTAAAAGACTTGTGCATCAATGCCAAACAGTGTTTTGTCATAAAAACATTGACATTTGTGTCATGGTGTGAGTCCTTAGTAAGTCGTAGCATCCCCTTGGCTCCACCAGACCTGACAATCTCCACTCCTGCACTAGATAAGGGTCTGGCTACAGGTTACATCAGATTATTATGAAAGAGACAAACAGGGGAGGACAAGAGGGAAAACCAAATGGAGACAAAACAGAGGGAAATCTCTTTCAGATATGAGTGTGGCTTGTCAGTCCCAGACAATCACCTCCCATTACCGTCTAGTCTACCCAGAGATGACTGAATTTACTAATCAGGCTGGAGAGAAGCTACTTCTTCCCCTGTG
This sequence comes from Thymallus thymallus, assembly GCA_023634145.1. Classification (NCBI taxonomy): domain Eukaryota; kingdom Metazoa; phylum Chordata; class Actinopteri; order Salmoniformes; family Salmonidae; genus Thymallus; species Thymallus thymallus. The sequence continues at coordinate 26,892,207 of CM042393.1, read as the reverse complement.
AGTGTCTATGTGTGTTTGTGACAAGAACAAAGGTGGCTGACACAGAGAGAGGTAGTTGGAGGGTGGTGTGTGTGTGGGTCAATTCAGAACTTAATTCAATTCAACCCATTAAATTTAAAATTTGAATTTGCCACACCCCAAAGGAAGCAGAATTTGACTTAAAGTAGAATTGACCTCAAACCAATTCAAAGACATTCAAACTGAGACATCAACAATACATATCTCATTCCTTTTACAACATATTTTGTCAAAAGCAACTGCCACCTCTTACTAAAGAATACAGATACCATTTCAAATATTAAAGATTGAGTATGCAGAAATTGCTCCGCCCTGTTCCTTATTGCAAAAATTGGAATAGTTCGCCTAATTCAAGTTTGTGATAAAACACGCAAGTATAGTGTAGAGAATCATTGTACCATCTAAACCGCTGTGGAATTTCTTTTCATCCATAACCAAAGTTATTGTATTTTCAGCTGTTTGAAGCTGGTGTACAAAATTGAAAGGAAAAGACGCATAAACAAACACTGGGTGCTGCTTCTTAGACTTGCTTTCGATGAGAATTACAGATCTATAACACACATTTCTATGTGAATTTGGTTAGTTGCCCAAAAAGTTACATATGGCAGCTTTAACTTGATTATATAACTCAAAAGATGTCAGTATTTTGTTTGTAATTTTGTCATGGGTTGTTCACTTCCATTCTGTTCTGTGGTTGATCTAATAATGTATTCTGGAAAATATATTTTTCAAATACTTATAATAACATGAAAGTGAATTTGAATTATTAAGAGTGGAAGTAGAGATGGGGTGGAGGGACTTCATTAAATGTATTCCTCATTTCAGGTGAAAAATGTTGAGAAACTAATAACATGTCTAGAGTGATGTAAGCAGAAAATAGCACCGGGTAACGAAACACGGGTGTTTGATGTGCCGTTAATGTTTGATACATTCTGTCTCAGATTTCCTACATCTTGATTAATATTCTCATTGATGTAAAGCACAGTTGACACTATTGTTGGGAACACTTTACTTGAAGCCTCCACCAACCCATACATAATCCTGTTATAACAATAACATACTTTATTTATGTTGTATGTACCTTATCTGCCAACCAGTAGTAAAGTAAAGTTCAGAAATCATAAAGATTCTTCTCCATTTCTTTATCGCTCCATTGATGTCTATCCCTCCATCTCTCTGTCTCTCACCTGTCATAGTGAAACCCTGAGAGTAGATGATCTCTCCGTCTCCATAGAAGAGTTCGTCGTCATCCTCGTCGTCCTGGTCGGCGTAGCCGTGCAGGTGCTCTAGGTAGGGCAGTACAGTCATGCTACGCCATGCGTCCCTCCGGTCAGCACTGGGGGGCATGGGCACCAGAGGCCCCGTGGCAGGGTGTTTCTTCCTCACCCAGCTGAAACCACAGAACATTAGTTATAGAATAAAATTCAATAGCGACAATCTTTATTGTTTTGGGCCCCTACATCATTTTTTGGGGGGGTGACATACAGTGAGGGAATTTTTTTGGGGATCCCCTGCTGATTTTGTTTGTTTGCCCACTGACAAAGAAATGATCAGTCTGTAATATTAATGGTAGGTTTATTTGAACAGTGAGAGAGAATATCAACAAAGAAATCCAGAAGAACGAAATGTCAAAAATGTTATAAATTGATTTGCATTATAATGAGTGAAATACGTATTTGACCCCTCTGCAAAACATGACTTAGTACTTGGTGGCAAAACCCTTGTTGGCAATCACAGAGGTCAGACGTTTCTTGTAGTTGGCCACCAGGTTTGCACATCATCTCGGGAGGGATTTTGTCCCACTCCTCTTTGCAGATCTTCTCCAAGTCATTAAGGTTGAGGCTGACGTTTGGTAACTCGAACCTTCAGCTCCCTCCACATATTTTCTATAGGATTAAGGTCTGGAGACTGGCTAGGCCACTCCAGGACCTTAATGTGCTTCTTCTTGAGCCACTCCTTTGTTGCCTTGGCCGTGTGTTTTGGGTCATTGTCATGCTGGAATACCCATCCACGACCCATTTTCAATGCCCTGGCTGAGGGAAGGAGGTTCTCACCCAAGATTTGACGGTACATGGCGCCATCCATTGTCCCTTTGATGCGGTGAAGTTGTCCCGTCCCCTTAGCAGAAAAACACCCCCAAAACATAATGTTTCCACCTCCATGTTTGACGGTGGGGATGGTGTTCTTGGGGTCATAGGCAGCATTCCTCCTCCTCCAAACACGGCGAGTTGAGTTGATGCCAAAGAGCTCGATTTTGGTCTGATCTGACCACAACACTTTCACCCAGTCCTCCTCTGAATCATTCAGATGTTCATTGGCAAACTTCAGACGGGCCTGTACATGCTTTCTTGAACAGGGGGACCTTGCGGGCACTGCAGGATTTCAGTCCTTCACAGCGTAGTGTGTTACCAATTGTTTTCCTGGTGACTATGGTCCCAGCTGCCCTGAGATCATTGACAAGATCCTCCCGTGTAGTTCTGGGCTGATTCCTCACTGTTCTCATGATCATTGCAACTCCACGAGGTGAGATCTTGCATGGAGCCCCGGACTGAGGGAGATTGACAGTTTCTTCCATTTGCGAATAATCGCACCAACTGTTGTCACCTTCTCACCAAGCTGCTTGGCGATGGTCTTGTAGCCCATTCCAGCCTTGTGTAGGTCTACAATCTTGTCCCTGACATCCTTGGACAGCTCTTTGGTCTTGGCCATGGTGGAGAGTTTGGAATCTGATTGATTGATTGCTTCTGTGGACAGGTGTCTTTTATACAGGTCACAAGCTGATATTAGGAGCACACTCTTAAAAGGGAGTGCTCCTAATCTCAGCTCGTTACCTGTATAAAAGACACCTGGGAGCCAGACTCCTCATTGAGAGGGGTCAAATACTTATTTCACTCATTACAATGCAAATCACTTTATAACATTTTTTACATGCATTTTTCTGGAGTTGTTTGTTGTTATTTTGTCTCTCACTGTTCAAATAAACCTACCATTAAAATGATGGACTGATCATTACTTTGTTAGTGGGCAAACAAACAAAATCAGCAGGGGATCAAATACTTTTTCCCCCTCACTGTATACTTTTCATATCGGACCAATCTACATATGCTTATTCTTTCTTTGTGCAGCTAATTTAGCATTTATTTAAGCAGAAGAGTCAGTTGAGAACCAGTTCTCAATAATGCTCTAGATGCCCAAGGCAAAACACTCAGTGACACCTTATTTGCTTAAACGGATACTTCGGGATTTTGGCAATTAGACCCTTTATCTACTTAATCAGAGTCAGATTAACTTGTGGATACAATTTGTAAGTCTCTGTGTCCAGTATGAAGTAAGTTAGAGGTTGTTTTGCAAGCCAATGCTAACTTGTGTTAGCACAATTATTGGAAGTCTATGGGTATCTGCTTCCAGTCATTGTGCTAATGCTAGTTAGAAATTGCGTTTGCGCTAGTTAGCAACTTCCTTCAAACTTCAGGCATCTGACTCAGGGGAAGTAGATAAAAGGGTCTCATTGTTAAAATCCCGAAGTATCCCTTTAGCAAGAGGATTTGCTTATGGAAACAACAATAGTGCTTTTATTTTTTTATATATTTTTTTATTTCACCTTTATTTAACCAGGTAGGCCAGTTGAGAACAAGTTCTCATTAACAACTGTGACCTGGCCAAGACAAAGCAAGGCAGTGCGGCAAAAACAACAGCACAGAGTTACACATGAGATAAACGTACAGTCAATAACACAATAGAAAATCTATGTACAGTGTGTGCAAATGTAGTAAGATTAGGAATGTAGAGCAATAAATAGGCCATAGTGGCGAAATAATTACAAATTAGCATTAACACTGGAATGATAGCTGTGCAGATGATGATGTGCAAATAGAGATACTGGAGTGGAAATGAGTGCAAGTGCCTTCACAAAGTATTAACACCCCTTCAGATTGAATTTTAAATGGATTAAATTGAGATTGTGGGTCACTGGCCTAACACACACACACACACACACACACACACACACACACACACAATACCATAATGTCAAAGTGGAGTTATGTTTTTTTTTACTAATTAATAAAAACATGTAAAGCTAAAAATGTCCTGAGTCAATAAGTATTCAACCCCTTTGTTATGGCAAGCCTAAATTAGTTTTGCTTAACAAGTCACATAAGTTGCATGGACTGTGTGCAAAAATAGTGTTTAACATGATTTTTGAATTACTTTCACATCTCTGTACCCCACACATAGAATTATCTGTAAGGTCCCTCAGTTAAGCAGTGAATTTCAACCACAAAGACCAGGGAGGTTTTCCAATGCCTGGCAAAGAAGGGCACCGATTGGTAGTTAAGTTTAAAAAATTTAAGCAGACATTGAATATCCCTTTGAGCATGGTGAAGTAATTAATTATACTTTTGATGGTGCATCAATACACTCAGTCACTACAAAGATACTAACTCAGTTGCCGGAGTGTAAGCTATAAGCTAAAACACAAGGACAAATATACCCTGGAGTTGGTTGAACATTGAATGTTCCTAGTTATAGTTTTGACTTAGAAAATATCCTTGAAAATCTATGGCAAGACTTGAAAATGGCTGTATAGCAATGATCAACAACCAACTTGACGGAGCTTGAAGAATTTCTAAAATAATAATGTGCAAATATTGTACAATCCAGGTGTGCAAATCTCTTAGCGACTTACCCAGAAAGACAGAGTAAATTCACTATCAAAGGTGATTTCAACATGTATTGCCTCAGGGGTGTGAATACATATGTCAATTAGATTTTACTGCATTTCATTTTCAATACATTTGCCAAATGTAAAAAAAAAACATGTTTTTACTGTCATTATGGAGTATTGCGTGTAGATGGGTGAATTATTATTTTTTGAATCCATTTTGAATGCAGGCTGCAACACAACAAAATGTAGAATAAGTCAAGGGGTATGAATGTGTTCTGAAGGCACTGTACAGTATATGTGACATATGCAACATCCTTGTTAAATGTGTGAACACAGAAACAACTAAAGGGGGTATGGCCTAGGGCTTTGCAGCTGGCATGTAGAGGAACATGGCGACAGGCTCGGTGTGACTGACATCTCTATGACAAAGAGGCGAGCTTGTCATCTGCCACGTCATTAGATAGTGTGTTCTCTACATACCTGGGTTCAAATACTATTTCAATTATTTTAAATACATTTCAAAGTAAGAAATATTTTTTTCTTTGAAGATACAACTAGTGGAATATTAGAATGTATTTGGAAATACACTTTGAAAGTAACGTCATGTATTTGAAAATACTCAAACACAAATATTCAAATGCTCCCATGAATTTGAATCCAGGTCTGTTTGGTCCTAGGGTTATATGAAATAAAGATTTTGAAAATAAGTATTTAAAAACAGTTTCAAATAGTAGGCTATTTAGAGAATTTTTTTTGAAAAATACTTTCAAATACTTCTAATAGGAGGTAGTTGATTCAGCACCACATTATCAGAAAATACTAAAATACACACAATATAAGTATTTAAATAACAAATACTTAGATAACAATGTATTTGAACCCAGGTCTGGTGCTCTCTCATTCATTTACACACCAAACAGCGCACACACACACACACACACACGTTATGGGCTCCTAATTAGGGGGCATGGTGGAAACAGCTGGTCTCTCCCAAGAGCACAGGCCTTTTATGCGTTTTATTAAAGACCCTCCCTGTCATCCATTACTATCATAGTAATTTGACATGCAAATACTCAACTACTGTACTGAGGTACAGTACAAAGATAAAGAGAGACTTGTTAGTGTAGTGTAAAAAGCCTACTCCCAAGCCAGCTTTAAAGTCAAATCTCCAGTCTCCTCACATTGGGCTAAATACTAGTGATGGGAGGGGGTTCCCTCGTCTCTCTGCAGCAGACATATGGTGAGCAATATGTTTGGAACATCGTAGAGCAATACAGTATCGTGATAACATCGTATTGTGAGGTCCCAGACAATTCCCAGGCCTAGTAAATATAGGACAACAAAGTAGTCTTTGCAGCCAGGAGTGATTTGCTCTGAAGTGGTTAGACTATAACAGTGCGGGTTGAGGACAACAGAAGCAGAGCCGCAATGCACAACAATTGAGCGATGTGTCATGACAATTGACCAAGGATTTCTTTTGTCATTCTCACTGCAGTATGTGTCACCACTAAATCTCCTGCATGACATAAAGCACAATTATTTTGTTGAGCTCATATTTTAGGAGACAGAAATGTCCCACATCCCCTTCCTCCTATTGACAGAAATAGTGAAGAGCTAAGCAACACACTATGTAACAGGCAGCTTCCTTTCTGAGAGGAGTGAGTAATGATATAGAGAGAGGCCTGTGGAGACCTTGGCCTTTTGTTTCGTAACAACACATGGAGCGTCAGTGACGACAGCCATGCCATGAGGCCATAGAGGTAGGTGTGTGTGCGCACAGTATGAGTTTGTGTGTGTATATATATATATATATATATATATATATATATATATGTGTGTGTGGGTGCATGTGTTTTCTGTATATTGTGATGTGGGATTGATCGTGTGCTTTTTCCTGTACATTGTGTGTACAACTCCTCTAAACATTCAATCTACACCTCTGTACATAACCTTCTCCATCTTTTCATTGATTATAACAGGACACACTCCCACTCACTGCTGTTCGCTGATCAAGTGCTGCAGACATTCACCTCCACCTCCGCTCGCTAGTTATATAATGGAATAAGCAGTTACTTAAAGCAACAGATGTATATGTATACTGAACAAAAATATAAAAACGCAACATGTAAAGCGTTGGTCCCATGTTCAATGAGCTGAAATAAAAGCGCACAGAAATGTTCCATACAGCATTCCACAGGCCACAATCAACAGCCTGATCAACGCTATGCGAAGGAGATGTTTAACGCTGCATGAGGCAAATGGTGGTCACACCAGATACTGACTGGTTCTAATCCAAATATCTGTGACCAACAGATTCATATATGTATTCCCAGTCATGTGAAATCCATAGATGCAACCTTTATTTAACTAGGCAAATCAGTTAAGAATTTATTTAAATTAGGATTAGGGACTATTGAATTTATTTCATTTGACTAATTTCCTTATGAACGGTAACTCCGTAAAGTCTTTGAAATAGTTGCATGTTGCATTTATATTTGTGTTCGGTGTATAATTGGTTAAGAGAAGGCCAGTGAAATGTGTGTTTAGGATAGGACTGCAAAGGGTCAGAAACGTTCCAGGGAAATTTCAGGGAAATATTCCATGGGAATTTTGCTTAAATTAATCCCCCCAAAAATGTGGGGATACACATAAGGCAAATCTAGGTATTGTGGCATATTTTGGTTAAACTATCCCCAATTCAATGAAATTGCAACCCTAGCCATGCACAATGCATTCTTCCATCACATGTACAGCTGATTCTCAAGATCTTGCACACTAATGAGATGCTATTGAGCCCACACTACTACACTGTCTGAGCCAAGGACTACATGCTTTTTGGTAAGTTTTGATTACAATACTGGGTGGGGTGAATATATTTTATATGACATTAATAATAATTTTGTTAACTAGTAAATAGTAGCCTACAGCAAAGTGTGTAAATAATTTCTAACTTGTTAATTTCTGCTAGTTTGTTTTTGCTACCATATGGGTTTTAGCTTGCTTGAGCCTGCAAACTGAGGATTGTTAATTCACCTGTTTTCATAAGTTTCATTTTTTTTTAGATTCTTACAAAGAAGTTGTTTAATCTAACTGCTTAACTATTTATCTGTACATGGAATTGTATTTTTATTTATTTTTACTCATTATTTTCTCATCTTTAAAGGAAAATACCACAGGCACTATCTAATGTGTGGAGACATTTCACTTCAGCTAATGTAGAAGGAAAAGCTGTGTACATTTGCAAATACTGTGTCAAATCATGTGAATGCAACAAAGATGCAGAATCATCTGGCTAAGTGCATAAAGTTCCCTCAGCGCTCACAACAAGCAACCTCTGACAAAAGTCCCTCTACTTCTATTCGAGGTGAAAATGATGAATCAGACACCTTATCGATAGCAACAGCTCATGGTCCTCCTGGAATCAGAAGTTTTTTTGACTCAACGGAGGAACGTAGTCAGAGAAATGCTGATGAATGTCTTGCTCGAGCTGTGTACGCAACTCGTTCACCTCTGATGCTCACAGACAATGTGTATTGGAAGAGATTTCTGAATGTTCTACGCCCATCATACACCCCTCCAACCAGACATGCTTTATCTACTCATTTGCTGGATGCAGAGTTCAAGTGAAGGTCAAGCAAATCATAGAGAAAGCAGAGAGTATCGCATTCATCTGTGATGGGTGGTCGAATGTTTGTGGGCAAGGAATAATTAACTGCATCATCTCAACCCCTCAAACAGTATTCTACAAGAGACACAAGGGACAGACACACCGGTCTCTACACATGTATTTTGGGAGAGTGTGGTAAGCAGCCTGAAACTCCTGAAATCTATAGCAGTAGCCATTGCACGGATTGAGGGAGACAATGCCATCCTGTCTGATGTTCAGACTCTGCTTGCAGATGCAAGAGAAGAAATCTGTGCTGCCCTGCCCACTTCACTGTTGCTCCAAGCAGAGGAAACTACAGTTCTGAAATATATCAAAAAGCGTGAAGACTTCTGCCTGAAGCCCATACACGCCGTGCGTACATGTTGGACCCCAAGTATGCTGTCAAGAGCATCCTGGATGAGGGCAAGGATGAGGGCAATGTTCTTGGCCTGGATGAGGGCAAGGTTCTTGGCAGTCTGGCGAAGTACACTTCCAAGCAAGGGCTTTGGGATGGAGATTATGGCAGTCGTGCCAACATATCTCATCAGCCACCTGGTGGAAGATCTGAGGCTCTTTCCCCTGTTGCCTCCATCATCCTCCAAATCCCACCAACATCAGCCGCCTCAGCGCGCAAATGGTCCTTGTTTGGGAACATACACACCAAAGCATGCAACAGGCTGACCAATACAAGGGTTGAAAAACTGGTGGCCATCCGGGCAAATTTGAGGATTTTTGAGCCCGACAACGAGCCATTCTCAACAAGGTTTGAAAGTGACAGTGAAGATGAGGCCTCAGAGTGATGTTCAAGAGGTGGACATTGAGGAGGTCCAAGGAGAAGACATGGAAGCCTGAGAGGAAGACAACCAAAGCTTTAGTTTCTAGACTCTCATTTTACAGATGTATATTGAAAACATTTTTGGGAGATGCGATGGATCATTGGGGATCATTCAATATTCCTTTTCTTTTCTTTTGTTGTTCAGTGAAATCATCCCATGTGAAGTGTCATCTCATTTAATTAAAAGTTCAATTCGTAACTAAATTGCTTTTTTTTTTATTTCTGTTGCAATTATGTCTACTTATGATAAGGTAAAAGGTTTATGTTTCTGTCTCCATATGATATGGTAAATATACTGTATCCAATGCAAAAAACATCTACATTTAAAATGGTATTAATATTAGCTATATTTCTGTTAATTCACATATATTCCCGTTAATTCCCATATATTCCCAAGGAAAGTTTCCACCTCTGAATATTCCCCAAAATGTGCAACCCTAGTTTAGGATAACAAGTTGTGCGTGTAGGTTAGGATAATACGTTGTGCGTGTAGGGTAGGATAATAAGTTGTGCGTGTAGGGTAGGATAATAAGTTGTGCGTGTAGGGTAGGATAACAAGTTGTGCGTGTAGGGTAGGATAACAAGTTGTGCGTGTAGGGTAGGATAACAAGTTGTGCGTGTAGGGTAGGATAACAAGTTGTGCGTGTAGGGTAGGATAACAAGTTGTGCGTGTAGGGTAGGATACCAAGTTGAAGAGTGAGTGTGTATGTGTGTAGGATAAGTGATCAAGCCTCCATAATGCAGCCTAGTGAAGCTGCTTCACCTTAAGAGAAGGCCCCAAGGGGGCCCCCGGGTCATTAAAGTTGCATTGACTCCAGCATGGTGTCTCTACCCATTGTAATTCTCCTTAAATGTTAATATTTGCACAGAGCTGGGTAATTAATTTTAAAAGACCCATCTGCCCTTTTGCCTGGTTAAATATTTATAGAGTCGTTTTCCTCCAGCTCCTATTTACGCCTCCTCATCCTTTGTTTATTTTGGCATGGCCACACATAGAAGGACCACATATGAAGGAGTGATTAGATTCTCCTGAATATTGCTTTTATGAACTTTGTTATTAGCATGACCTAAGGTAGATTAGGGACGCACATCCGATCATGGTGAGCAATCCATACCTGGATGTGAAATAAAAAGTTTAAAAAATGTTTTATCAAGCTAATGAACCATGAATAAGCTATGTTAATAAACAGAATATTCAAAAAGCGTATGTCAGATATCTCTAAACCAACATAGCTCATTTCTTTATTTTTTGTTGTTGTAATTCTTACCCCTTTTTTCTCCCCAATTTCGTGATATCCAATTGGTAGTTACAGTCGTGTCCCATCGCTGCAACTCCTGTACGGACTCAGGAGAGGCGAAGGTCAAGATGCGTCCTCGAAACACGACCCCGCCAAGCCGCACTGCTTCTTGACACACTGCCCGCTTAAACCAGAAGCCAGACGCACCAATGTGTCGGATGACACACCGTACAGCTGGCAACCGAAGTCATCGTGCATGCGCCCTGCCCGCCACAAGGAGTCGCTATGGGACAAGGATATCCTGGCTGGCCACACCCTCCTCTAACCCGGACGATGCTGAGCCAATTGTGCGCCGCCTCATTGGTCTTACGGTTGTGGCCGGCTGCAACACAGCCTGGGATCGAACCCGGGTCTGTAGTGTCACTTCTAGCACTGCAATGCAGTGCCTTGAACCGCTGCGCCACTTGGAAGGCCCCAACATAGTTCATTACAAGCATTTGTATTTGTGCATGTCTACACTCTACAAGAGTTTGCCTGTTTTCAGCCCACTCTCTCATTCCATTTTGCACCCAATATGAAATATGATTTTAAAGCAGTTTCACGACGCCCACGGTGAACACAATGCGTAATTGTCCTTCCCTCCCTCTCTCCGAGCTCTAGCATCACACTAGCACACAGATATGCTTAAGTCATCTGTTGCCATGGTAACTGCAGCCGGCATTCGCCAGAGCATCAGCCCATGTAGTCAAGAGACTTTAAGGGCTTGGAAAAAAGACTGGAATGTTAGGAGGAGAGAGAGGGAGCGATAGATAGGCAGCTTATCCCAGCCCACACAGTCTGACTGATGCCTTTTTAACTACAGCTCATCAGAAACCCTGAAGTAGCACCAAATAAGGCAATGGATCTGATTACAGGATGACTTCTTGGGGATGTTAGACAGAGGCATACAAAAGGTTGGAAGCATAATTGGTTGTAACTAGGGTTGAATGGCGGGAACCCGGTTACCGAGATTTATCACCCAAAACCATTCCCTTTTCTGAGGATAAATAACACAAGAAACCGGTAAATTATTTATATGAACAGCATGGTGTGAAATGGAACTGTTAAATTATATGGGGTGTCTAAATCTGGCTTCTCTACGGCCTCTGATGATGAATCAATGCTCAGGGTGGGAACAGACATCCCATCTCAGGGTGGGGACAGACAGCCTATCTCAGTATAGAGCAGCAGTTCACAATGCATGTAGCCCTATCATCTCATCATGTTAACTTGTTGTTCTTGTGACAGCTAGGCCTACACTTGTTGCAGTATAGCCTAAGCTACAGTAATATAAAGACCGAATGTGTGTCTAATTTACCCATCATCAATTTACCCACAGCCTATCACTTGAATATCTTTGCTTTAAATCATTGCACGCACAAGCACTCTCTCGTAGTCTCCCTCTCCATCAACTACATTCAGGATTATCTATTTTAGATGCAATTTGTTCTAGATTGATATATAGCCCTATACAGTCGTGGCCAAAAGTTTTGTACACTGCATTTCAGCCCTGCCACAAAAGGACCAGCTGCCATCATGTCAGTGATTGTCTCGTTAACACAGGTGAGAGTGTTGACGAGGACAAGGCTGGAGATCACTCTGTCATGCTGATTGAGTCAGAATAACAGACTGGAAGCTTTAAAAGGAGGGTGGTGCTTGAAATCATTGTTCTTCCTCTGTCAACCATGGTTACCTGCAAGGAAACACGTGCCGTCATCATTGCTTTGCACAAAAAGGGCTTCACAGGCAAGGATATTGCTGCTGGTAAGATTGCACCTAAATCAACCATTTATCGGATCATCAAGAACTTCAAGGAGAGAGGTTCAATTGTTGTGAAGAAGGCGTCAAGGCGCCAAAGAAAGTCCAGCAAGCGCCAGGACCGTCTCCTAAAGTTGATTCAGCTGCATCACCAGTGCAGAGCTTGCTCAGGAATGGCAGCAGGCAGGTGTGAGTGCAACTGCACGCACAGTGAGGCGAAGACTTTCTGAGGATGGCAGCAAAGAAACCACTTCTCTCCAGGAAAAACATCAGGGACAGACTGATATTCTGCAAAAGGTACAGGTATTGGACTGCTGAGGACTGGGGTAGAGTCATTTTCTCTGATGAATCCCCTTTCAGATTGTTTGGGCCATCCGGAAAACACCTTGTCCGGAGAAGACAAAGTGAGCGCTACCATCAGTCCTGTGTCATGCCAACAGTAAAGCATCCTCAGACCATTCATGTGTGGGGTTGCTTCTCAGCCAAGGGAGTGTGCTCACTCACAATTTTGCCTAAGAACACAGCCATTAATAAAGAATGTTACCAACACATCCTCCGAGAGCAACTTCTCCCAACCATCCAAGAACAGTTTGGTGACGACCAATGCCTTTTCCAGCATGATGGAGCACCTTGCCATAAGGCAAAAGTGATAACTAAGTGGCTTGGGGAACAAAACATTGACATTTTGGGTCCATGGCCAGGAAACTCCCCAGACCTTAATCCCATTGAGAACTTGTGGTCGATCCTCAAGAGGCGGGTGGACAAACAAAAACCCACAACTTCTGACAAACTCCAAGCATTGGTTATGCAAGAATGGCCTGCCATCAGTCAGGATGTGGCCCAGAAGTTAATTGACAGCATGCCAGGGCGGATTGCAGAGGTCTTGAAAATATTGACTCTTTGTATAAACTGAAAGTCATTGTCATTGAAAGCCTTGGGACACTTATGGAATACTTGTAATTATACTTCAGTGTACCATAGTAACTACTGACATAAAGATCTAAGAACACTGAAGCAGCAAACTTTGTGGAGACCAATACTTGTGTCATTCTCAAAACTTTTGGCAGGCTTTTTGCAGGTAACCATGGTTGACAGAGGAAGAACAATGATTTCAAGCACCACCCTCCTTTTAAAGCTTCCAGTCTGTTATTCTGACTCAATCAGCATGACAGAGTGATCTCCAGCCTTGTCCTCGTCAACACTCCCACCTGTGTTAACGAGACAATCACTGACATGATGGCAGCTGGTCCTTTTGTGGCAGAGCTGAAATGCAGTGGAAATGTTTTTGGGGGATTAAGTTCATTTTCATGGCAAAGAGGGACTTTGCAATTCATCTGATCACTCTTCATGACATTCTGGAGTATAAGCAAATTGCCAGGAGACCAATATTGTGTCATTCTCAACTTTTGACCACGACTGTAACCTATATCATATAGGTTATGTATTGTAAACAAACAGACAGGAGCTAAATTATCATAAAAGCCTGTTCCAACACAATGGGCCTCACATAAGACCTCCAAATGATACAAGAAGAGGGCAGTGTGTTTTCTGTTTTCTCCTCACCCCATTATCAAAATGATACAATTTGGCGTTCAGCGAAGCTCAGATGCAAATTACAACAAATCTATCACAAAAGTGACAACTTGTTTCCTCAAGCACTTTACATCCACCATCGTATGTTGAAACGAAACAGGTTCGGCATCGCTCATCACCGGACTGCTGTTCCCCCCAAATCATCTCCAGTTGAATTTGTATTTCAATTAAGAGCACTCCCTTCAGCAAGTACGGAGATAATTTAAATTGCTGCTTCAGATACAAAGGGAGCACGATTACTTACTTGTGTTGTCTAATGTGTTGTATTGAGAACCTCTTCTCAGGGTCATATTCAAGCATTCCTGGAAGAAAAATACAAAATAAATTATTAATTAATCTTTTGATGAGATGCATTTATTCCTTTCAGTATGTCCATATTTTTATGCTGTGTTTAAATCAGGGCTACTTGACAACAATGAAAACAGACAATTGCACACAATGACCGTTGCCTTCGAGAAAAACAGAGAGCCTATGCTTCATACACATCTTCATCTTTTGTTTTTTTTTCAATACACTGCATATTCATGATACATCAAAATGACAATTGTTGTGACCCACAAGGTACAATCACCACAGCCATCTACAAAAGACAACCCTCCAAGAATGAATCACTACTTACTGCTAAGTACCTCTGAGTGGTCAAATTATGTCCAATAAAGAAGAAAATATATAATTCTGTGATCATACCCTTCTTGTAATGAGTGATTCCTCACGAAACCAGGACAAAAAAAGGCCATGAGTTTGGGGATATTCACTGCTGGCACATGTTATTATATTTTGTTATATTATTTCATGTTATTAAGCCTTATTAGAGATTAAACCATTAGCTGCAGTAGTAAGAGTATTCCAGGGATGCCAACTTTGATAAATGATTTCTCAATCATTGGGGGGCAGGTAGCCTAGTGGTTAGGGAGGCAGGTAGCCTAGTGGTTGGGGAGCAGGTAGCCTAGTGGTTGGGGAGCAGGTAGCCTAGTGGTTGGGGAGCAGGTAGCCTAGTGGTTAGGGTGTTGCTGGATCGAATCCCTGAGCTCTGTCGTTCTGCCCCTGAACAAGGCTTAATAACATGAAATAAAATATTGGGAGTGCCAGCAGCAGAGTTAGTCTCAGGTGATATTGAGTAGGGTTGGAGTGAAAACCTACAGGAAGGAAGTTCTAGACTCTTACCTCTTAACAGACCAGAGAGCAGAGGGCCACACTCCTCTGGAACACTGTAGTCTCCCTTCCCAATGTTCTCAAACAGCTTATAGATGTTGTCACCTTCGAAAGGGTACAGGCTGGTCGTTATGTTATAACTGAAAGAAAAAATACAATTCCAAAATCAAGAAAAGTACTTTAATGAAGAATAAATTGTCATACTCTAAAATTGCATTTTTGCAACCCTAACCCTCAGAGCGGTCAGGTAGGTTGTTTGGAGTGTTTATCCGACTGGATAAAAAAAAATATATATATAATAAAAAAAATAATAAGTGTGTCCCCCACACTTCTGCGCCCCTGATAATCTGTTATTTAAATAACATTATTAGACAGCAAATTATGTTCAATTCAATAAACTGTATTTATCCCCAAGAGGCATTAAAAAAAATATGCCAGCTGAAACAATTAATGTCAGAGTGGCCACTCACAGTGTGACACCAGCAGACCAGATGTCCACTTTGAACCCTGAGAAGGTGTCCAGGCCGTTGGCGATCTCTGGGGGCTGGAAGGCTGGAGAGCCCTGGCTGGTACAACACGTGTCGTCCTCTGCAAATGGGTGCAGCGCCTTGGGAAGGAGAACAGGAATACACAGATAATCATTCGTCCCCATAAAGGTAATCCAATTAAAATGCAATATAAAGTGGATATCGGAAAACTGTCAGAGGACTGGGGGCTCACCTCTGCTACACCCAGGTCGGAGATTCTTAGCGCGCCATCCGTCGTCAGCAGTAGATTCCCTGGTTTAATATCTTTGTGAACTATTCCTTGACTGTGCAAATATTCCAAGCCATCTAGCAGCTGGCAAAAGTACCTAGGGAAAAACAGCAATATATCTGTATTAACTTCACTGTTTGGTGTTAGTGTTTGGCCAGATATCTTTAAGCCACATACACTACCGTTCAAAGGTTTGGGGTCACTTAGAAATGTCCTTGTTTTTTAAAAAGAAAAGCAAATTTTTTGTCCATTAAAATAACATCAAATTGATCAGAAATACAGTGTAGACATTGTTAATGTTGTAAATGACTATTGTAGCTGGAAACAGCTGATTTTTTTAAATGGAATATCTACATAGGCGTACAGAGGCCCATTATCAGCAACCATCACTCCTGTGTTTCAATGGCACGTTGTGTTAGCTAATCCAAGTTTATCATTTTAAAAGGCTAATTGATCATTAGAAAACCCTTTTGCAATTATGTTAGCACAGCTGAAAACTGTTGTGCTGATTAAAGAAGCAATAAAACTGGCATTCTTTAGACTAGTTGGAGCATCAGCATTTGTGGGTTCGATTACAGGCTCAAAATGGCCAGAAACAAATAACTTTCTTCTGAAACTCGTCAGTCTATTCTTGTTTTGAGAAATGAAGGCTATTCCATGCGAGAAATTGCCAAGAAACTGAAGATCTCGTATAACTACTCCCTTCACAGAACAGCGTAAACTGGCTCTAACCAGAATAGAAAGAGGAGTGGGAGGCCCCGGTGCACAACTGAGGAAGAGGACAAGTACATCTAGTGTCTAGTTTGAGAAACAGACTCCTCAACTGGCAGCTTCATTAAATAGTATCTGCAAAAACACCAGTCTCAACGTCAGCAGTGAAGAGGCAATGTTAACACTATTTCTTATCAATTTGATATTACTTTCATGGACAACATTTTTTGCTTTTCTTGAAAAAACAAGGACATTTATAAGTGACCCCAAACTTTTGAATGGTAGTGTATATATAACTATTGAATTGAGATGAAAGATAAAACATACCCATGAGCTTGAAAGACTGGAAACCTTTTCTCATCAACACTGTCCAACATCTCCTGCATTCCACATACACAATATTCCATCACCATATACGTAAGCAGAGTCAAGGAAAAGAGACAAGATGGCAATGGTTTCATATTGGTCATTTAGCAAGGCGCCAAAACAAACGTGCTATATCTTCACCAAAGGACCTATATCAATTCAACACAAATAACCTTGAATCCTAATGTCTACTACAGTACTGATCAATACGTGGTTGACTAGTCACTAATCCATAAAACTAGCTAGATACACAAAATATAATCGATCCAAGTCTGGGAACATGCAGTGTCCTTGAGAATACATTAATCTTCCTGAATGGACCAAATATGACAAGACAATAAGTGTACAAATTGTGAAATTTAACGTCAAAACAATACTCAATTCTGTCTTCACACTTCTCAGAGTTACTTATAGAAGGCACATATCTAGCCAGAGCTGGGAGGAGAGAGGCGTGAAAGGTGGGGATATTTCCATGCTGTTGGATTGGAGAGGGCTGGTTAGGTAAACAGGCAGATCTTTGACACAGTGGGAGCCTCTTGGTCAGTCAGTGGCCCACTCTCTTCCCAGGAGGGAGGAGCCCGGTTAGCCCACAGTATGAGCAGTGCACCCACAATAGAATCCCATTGACTAATCGCTCGAGGGACTTCACATGACCGGTTAGAAAGGTACAGGAAGGAGAGGGAGGAAGAGGGCAGAAGGGAGAGAGAGAGGGACCCAATCCCTGCTTCTCATCACTTGTACTGCCCTCATTGCCGGTTTAATCAGTAACACACATTAGGAGTAAAGTGAGTTAAAAGCTAGATGATGCAGCGGGCTGGGCTGCAGTCAGAAGGGCTAGAGGACCAATCACCACTGCTGGGCCCCGTTCGGCCATCTGACGTAGTGTTGGAGCCATGGTCTTGTAGACAGAGGGTGGGCAGGCTATAACAGAAATCATCTCCTCTCAAAATGTATTTTGTTGCTATCCGAGGCTGGTGCTCTTGAAATTTCGTTTTTAAAAAAGGTAGAATTTTTCGAATTCCTACTTCTAGCTCTGTGTATGGATCTGTGTTGCCTTTAGAAACTGTGATGTTTGGTTTACAACTATTCTCCTTAACGCTGTATAGACACTGAAGCCAGAGCTCTCACATCCTTGACATATGTGTGTTCCACACAATTTACTTGTCATGCTGATTGAGTCAGAATAACAGACTGGAATCACCACTGCTATTTTACAGCCGCAAACTGACCTGTCACCTGTATGGCACAATGTTTCAACAGAGTAATTCAGACTCTCAGGAGAAAAGGAACAGAGGACGAGCATGAGAAAAACAAAGCCCTTCACAATCAATTATAAACAGAGCCTTCCCAAAGACGTGTATGAAGTCAAAGCGGAGACATTCAATTAAGTCAATCTTCTACGACTCTTGGGCTCCCAAGTGGCGCAGTGGTCTAAGACACTGCATCTCAGTGCTAGAGGCGTCACTACAGTCAACCTGGTTCAAATCCAAACTGTATCACAACCGGCTGTGATTGGGAGTCCCATAGGGCGGCGCACAATTGGCCCAGTGTCGTTTGGCCGGTGTAGGCCGTCATTGTAAATAAGAATTTGTTCTTAACCGTCTTTCCTAGTTAAATAAAAAGACAAACAAAACCAGAGGGTTACACCACGTCATGTTCCTATAATATGTTCTCACCTCAACAATTATCTGTTCTAAAATGCCAATTGGGATTTTTTTGACATTGGCATAATTCTTTGTGGCCCTAAAGAGCAAGTGATGAGCCATCTTAAGTGTTATATGTACTAAATCAATTGGGGCTTTTAATGTTTTTAATGTCAGAGACAAAGGTTAAAGAGTTTATGTGGTCTAGAGCGGTAGACTAAGGACCCGGGCAGAGAATATTAGAATCAAAGACAGTGAGTTCGGGGGAGGGAGAGAGCAGAAGTTAAATGCCTTGTGAAGTTTGTTAGTCCATCTGATAGAGCTTCATGTTGCCTTTTTCTCCCCAAGAGTGCAACAGAGACCCCTTGTGGTCATGCCGTTGAATTACAGCAACATAAGCTTTGAAGTGCAGTGTATGCTTGTTTTTACAATTGATCTGCATAGCTGTTCCATGGGACAAGATAATTCCCTAAGTGTGAGGAAAAAGTCACCCCAAAATAGACTAGCCTATCCCACTATCTCCACGTTATTATGCTTGGACAAATCTTATGCAGTGCTAGTGCTTGCAAAGGTTTTGTTAGTGCGACTTGTATGACTTGTGAGACATTACTATGGTTTAGATAGACTCACGCTAAAGAATAAAAACACAATGTTTTAAAAGGATATATCTTTTGCTTCTCCTCATTATACAAAACTTCGATCAACTGGATAATATTCTTATGCTTCAGTCTTCGTAGCAGCTGAATCTCTCTGTAAAGATATAAAATAAAAGTGTTTAGATATATGGTAATAGGAAAACTGGATTAATTTCACAACAACAACCAAAAACACAGGCAAAAGTAATTTGAACAACCTTGACGTTGTTTTATCTTATGTCTTTTCAAAGGCAAGAATATTAGTGTCCTGACAAGCTCAATTTACATCCCACTTCAATCAATAGTGAGGTTAATTTTACACTCAGTGATTCCTCAAAGGCAGAGTAAATCCATACACACACAGTACATACACACAAAAAAACAACTCTGTGTTAAACACAACTAGCTTTTTCTGTAGATCAACACTAAAAGCACTGAAAAGCCATGCAAAGCATTCCACATACTTTTTGACATTTTGCTCCCCATTGGGGATGCGTCTCAGCTTCTTCTTCTTGAGGATCTTGACTGCCCTCCTGCAGAGCGTCTCAGAGTCCAGCATCTCCTTCACCTTCCCATAGGAGCCCTCCCCCAGCAGGTCTCCCATCAGGTACTTCCCAATCAGCTTGGCCCTCTTCCTCCGCGGCTCGTAGATGACTTCAGTGGAGTCGATGCGGTGGATGAAGGTTTCTATGCCCATGGTCAAGTCATTCTCCAAATAGTCCATGTGTTCATGGATGTCCTCGTCACTCATGGTTGCCCCTTCAGCGATGTGACTGTTCTTTAATACTGCTGTACTGTATGTTTCTGGGTGCCCTGGGTCGGTGAACTTGCAAGAAAAATATTCCAATACTAAATATTGAAATGCAGACTGATTTATTGAAATGTGGGATGCTGCAACTGCAGAATTGCAACAGAATGTTCTCCTAAACCTGCTGACGATGCAGTACTGCTTGAGCAGGGTGTCCAGAGAGGTGAGTGAACTGGGTTTGGGTGGTGTCCAATATCACAACGTCTACAGGGTCTGGCTCTGGTATGAGGGAAAGGTTTGGTTATTTGTTCTCTGATGATATAGACCTATTCCCTCCTTCTTAGCCATGTCCTTGTGACACCTGGAACCTGCAGTGTTGTGATGTGTGCAGCTTTCTTTGGTTCTTGGTGAATGTCATGTTTTGGGCAACTTAATTGTGAATCTGGTGTATGATTTTCATTGAGTTATTCTACAATGCTTAGCTGATCTAATTTGTTCTACCTCCATCCCGTATACATCCTGGGTACTTGCCAAGACTGCAAAACTCATCTGCCAGCGTCAATGAATCGTTGCAGGGATCCTCAGATCTGCATTACAAATTCACAATCGCATAAGCATTTTGATGGAATTCATATCATGAGATTGCACCTACCAAATGCTTAGAACATGACAAAGACACACTACCAATGACGTGGACGTGCTATCATAACGATTTACATTTGAATACCATCTCCTATCATTACAACAAACAATGCTAAATATTCGTATGAACATCACATCCATTCAACAACATAGCAGGTGCTGGGTAGTATACAGTAATCCGTGAGATAGGAAAGGTCAAACAAGCAGATGGTTAGCGAGCCTAGATAGCTTCCGTACGGGCACAGAGGCACAATAACAATTCTGAGATTAGATTCATTGTAGCAGCCAACTGTTGTGCAATACAAACATCTCCACAACTAGATAGCCAGTTTGCCAGCTAGCTCTTCACTACTGCAACGCTTCGCACTCACATCCACAAACCAAGCAATGTTATTAGCATTCGCCCAGGTAGCTTAGCATACTATATTGCTAGCTATGTACGACAAACTTGCTAGCTAGATAACGAACGCTGCATTTAATTAACGTCCTCTGCCGCTACGTCATTTTGCATTACAATTTCCGTTATGGGATAAATTGTTTATATGTTGAGATGAGAGGTAAACTTGACCTTGTATGCTACTTGACCGGTATCATCGATTGCCTATGTAGAAGTGCTGGATGTCAGGAACGCCTCCATCTTGTTTACATACTCCATGCTCCAAACCAAACACAGTACAGTACGAAGATGGGCTAAAACTGCTTCTCCAATAGAAATCCCCGATCACACTTGTATGCGATGTCATGGCGACGTTGGCTAGCAAAGCTCATGCGTAGAAATACGTAATCGTGTCTAATGGACGTCTCGCGCCAAACTCAAACAAATCAAAAGCACTCCTTCGATATAAAGTTATTTTTGACTAAAATAAAAACGTGTAACTTTCTCGAGGTTGGAGTATTAACATGTTAAACTACTTAAGTCATTGGCTCGAATCATCTAGGTTGTACGTTTAGATTTCGAGAAAATGAACAACTAAGGACTACTTTTTCCATTTCTCTCATTAACTTATCAAGCCCCACACCTGATGTTTCGCAAGCGATCCCGGAAGTCTCGCGATGTTGGCCTCTGGGTTTAGAAACGCTGTGTCCAAACCATGGGCATTCACCATGCATACATCTATTTCAGTAAGAATACATGGCGCTATCCTTCGAGGGGTTAAAATTCAAAGTAATACAGTAGTCTGCTATTAAGGTTGGTTATGCTCAAACAGAACGGTTTCTGTGAGTTGGCCTCAATGAAAACATGTGTATGAGTAAAGGAATGAGGGCCCTGTGAAATATCAGCTGATTGTATTCAGCCTTCCCTTATGTGGATGTGATGTTAACACTCACCAGTTGATGGCAGCACTGGTAGATTATATTTTTCTGGACCAAATGCAAAGTAGCCCCAATGATACAGTGGCACATTACAACATAGCCTACTAGTAAACAGACAGATGGATGGAAAGATTAAAAAAACAGACACATACATACAGAATATATGATTAATAGGTTGATACAACACATATCCTTAGTCATATAGCTTTGAGAAAACCCTAGATTCCACACATACTTCAATTTCATGCTGTTTTACAACATTTCTCCAACTTGAAAGATCCCACCAGTATTGCTTTGCCATAGAGTACATAAATAATATAGATTAGAAGTGGTCAGTCTGGGTTGTCATGCAGTGGCCTCATTATCTGTGCGGCCCAATGATCCAAACCATGTGAGCTGCTGCAGTGACCCAGTGCTCCAGCCCACAAAATGCACCACTCTGACGGGTCAGCATTCCTGCTGTGCCCTAGGGTCTCTGTACAGCAACAGAAGGCAACATCATTCATCACAACTTACAGCAACAGCATATGCTACTTTCATTTTCTCCACCATCAAAGGGACTACATTAAAGCCAGAAACAGACAGATTGACACAACTTTGGCTCCCGAGCAATATCATAATCCACAGAAGAAGATGAGGCGCTGAAAGGTATTCCATTTACACAGAAATCAATCGGCTAGCAGGCGGATGTGTCCATGTACACCACAAGGACGGCGCTCTTTCAATTCAGAAAGGATGTTTGCGAGAGAAAAAAAACCCTGTCAACTTTCTGTTTTCAAGTTTAAGTTTGTTCCACCGGAGCTAGTCTGACCACAAGTCAGAGACCTCTATGATGACACACCAAATGATGACCACCAATCAGAGACCTCTATGATGACACACCAAATGAGTTTGATGGATCTTTTTAGTCTTCTTCTATTGCCTCTTAAGGAGAAAGTAATCCAAAAGTAACTGAAAGTAATCACAATGCGTTAGTGAGTTTGGCTAATCCAAAATATTCACATTTTGGACAGGTAACTAGTAACTGTAACGGATTACATTTTGAAAGTAACTTACCCATCCCTGGTGCCAGACCCCCTCCTAGCCACCACAATCACCTGCAATCGCTCTGACACTGATGCTTTGCATCTGCTTCTCTGTCTTGGTGGCCCTGCCACTGTTGAAGACTGAATTGGGGCCACAAATATATTTTATCACGTATTAGCTTTAATGTGTCCTCCCTCGTAAAAAGGCCTGTCCCCTGGCTTGCCCAAAGGCTGATATACCATCTCTATCATGTGGGTATTTATATAACCACATCAAGCTTAGTGTTAGTTGAGACTGTTTATGGGCAGGACGTATCTGATTTCATAGGCTAGTTAATGATACAGATTCACTTTGCATACAGTTGAGGTTCATCTACAGTGTAATAATAGTCTGTATAGTTGAGGAAATTAGGCACGTCTGCACTGAGGGAAATTAAGAATCATTATTGAATTCATGAATTCTTGAACTATTCTTTATTTTTTAGTTATATAACCCATAAGGAAAATCTGACACACATCCACAAAGCACTATGTACTTGTGTAACAACAGATTGAACTCAATCTGCTGAGTTCAATTTGGAGGAGAGGACATGCAACACAAACCAGACAAAACCTAGACAACAGAGCCAGACAAGTGTTAAGTAAGAGACTGCTTCCATTTGCAAAGAAAATATGCCTAATAAGTCACTATGGTTACTACACTCTTATAACAATCCAGGCTATAAGCAAAGCTGCATGTCATATATCCTGTTATCAGTATACCATTTTTTAAAAGACAGAATTGTGATATTGTTGTTATCGATTATAGCCAACATTGTCCACAGAGCAAATTATCTCTATGTAACACAATTGAAAGCTGAAAAGTGCTAAAATGGTTCTACATTATTTGAAATATTTGAAATATTTGAATGGTGCAGTTACGTCTGCTGTACTCTGGTGAGGGGACGTCTCTCGTAGAACACTGTCCGTTCCAGCATTTTAACTGGCTGAGACCATCGCCCATCCCAGCAGCATAACTCAGTGGGTTAGGCCTAAATATCTATATAGAGTGGAACAACATCATTTACAACACATTCATTCACTTAAGAGTGAGAACTCTGCAAACCTCTCCATTGGCGAGTTCACAATATTTGAAACTATTTGCAAAAGGACAAACACACATTTTTGCAAGTTTTGCCACAACTTTTATTTTACAACTTTATATTTTCTTGTGACCACCACCATGGGCTTTTTGACTGCTCTTTTCGGTGTGACACTTGTTGCTTTGAGTCAAATCTTTGGAAGATACCATGTAAATGGTGAGTAAAGCTTTTCAGATGTATTTTCCAGTAAATCATGTTGTATACTAGATTCATTATGATTAATTATGAAAGAATTATGAAACAAAGTTTTGCTATAAAAATAATAGTCTAACTTTAATACGTTATTTTAAAATGTTATTCAAAGTTTTGCATCATTCAAAATTGACATGAAAAAATGTAATAATGAACATAAACCAACTAAAGCCATAGTTTTGCTTGCTCTATACTGAGAATTCTATATTTACAGAGTGCAGGTGCACATGGTGTTACTACAGCTTAATAATAATGTATGAATTACATGCAAACAGTTAGCTACTTCATCACTGGTTGGCATAAGTATACAGAACTGCGTGTTTATGGATTCCAAAGTAATGTTTATGTCTCATTTAGGCTACTTTAGTATAAATTATATATTATTATATTAAAACAATATGAGAGATGTGTAAGTGATGAGTTCTAAAACCTATAAATTTTGCAACAGCAGGTCTCTATACTCCTATCTGAATTGGGGGATTAGATGCTGATGAAGTGTATTGTGTGTGTAGAAAGAGTTCAGCCAGGTCTGGCTATGACTTGTCTGATCCATTCAGCCACTTTGATGTAGAGTAGACAGAGTCCTGAATATAGACAGTCCTGAATATATTTTTATATTATGGCTCTGAAGTCAACTGAAGTGGGCTATTTGTATTTCCAAGAGGCCATTGTATACATTCAATTAGAAACTGGGTGGTCCGAGCCCTGAATGCTGATTGGCTGACAGCCTGGTATATCAGACCGTATAGCACGGGTATGACAAAACATTTATTTTTACTGCTCTAATTACATTGGCAACCAGTTTATAATAGCAATAAGGCACCTCGGGGGTTTGTGATATGTGGCCAATATACCACAGCTAAGGGCTGTATCCAGGCACTCCATGTTGCGTCGTGCTTAAGAACAGCCCTTAGCCGTGGTATATTCGCCATATACCACACCTCCTCAGGCCTTATTGCTTAAGTATGTCTACTTTAAGTATGTCAATCATGTGAAGTCATGTATATCAAGTAGGTAGAAAAACTCCAACTAGACATGTTATTGTGTTTGTTGTGGTGTGTTCAGCGGGGATGTGCTGGCTGCAGCAGAGCCAGGAGCAGCGCTGTGACATGGTGCTGATGCGTGGGGTCAGCAGGGAGGAATGCTGCGCCGGGGGCCGTCTGGACACGGCCTGGTCCAACACCAGTCTGCCCATCAACGAGGTCAGCCTGCTGGGCTTCCTGGGAATCGTGTCCTGCAAACTCTGCAAAGGTAACAACACACTACAGTTCCCACATTGACCTGCTGTGTCAAAATGACAGTCAACCCTATCATTAATGATGGTGTTTGACTAAAAAGTAGATGCTGATTTATTTTGATTAAGATTCCCTACTATCACTATCCTTGACTCTTTATAATTTGATTGCAAACGACCATCCCTGGTAGAGTCCAAAAGGTACCTCAGACAAGTTAAATGGTTTAAGCTTCTCCATATAGTCCCCTCTGTTGTCAGCCTCTGACAAAGAAGTGATGAAATACAAGATTGGGTGCAGGTCTTCGTTTGTCACTGTGAAAAAATGTAGTCACTGATGAGCAGTGGCAGATCTAAAATGAGAAACAGCTGCTTACAGGTAGCACCAAAACCTCATTACCTTTGTGCTCCTCTCAAAAGATTTTTCATACTGCCACATTTCATTTAGATGTGTTGGAGCCTGTTTGGATGAATTAGAGATTATATTTCATACATAGCAACATAACTGACAATGAATGAAGCAAAGAAGTTAAGGGGCCACATTTTGAGTATAGTTCCAAATGGCAGCTAATTTGGCCATGACCGGACCACCTGTCTTCTTCTTAGGATAACTTTGACCCGTATGGAATTTCCAAGCTAAGTTGATTTCCAGAGGTCTCTTAAAAGTTTTTTGAAAACTTAGCTGTGGATTTGGGCCAGGCATTCCATCTAACTCTGTCCAGCTGTTTTGAGTTGCTTCCACTATTGGAAGCCTTGGCAAGGTATTCAGGTTCACTCAAGGATATTTATTCATGTTTTTAGAAACTAAGGTTGTGGAGGCACCTGAACATGTGCATGTGATCTCTGGCCACGGTATAGTGGATTATTTTAAGCAATGTGAAGATGATTAGTGTCAGCAAGGCTGAAGCCTTTAGCAACTACCAAATAGCAATTAAATCCTACTTTCAAAATGCAGTAGCATCCCTGCCAACTAGTGTATGATGGATCATATTTTTTTCCTTTAAGGCTCTTCCAGCATGCTGTTTATCAGCCAAATCAACAGCAGCATTAGAAAGACATGTCAGCATAAGGAAATAATGACATGTTCTGATTAATAACATGACGCTTCAATGATAAAGTGAATGAACTCAAGTGATCCAGAATGAGAAGCAGACAAGTTATAAAAGACAAGCTATAAAATTCAATCATTTAGCTGCATTTGTATATGGCTATCGAGAGGCTGGTCCATCACTTGGAACTGTTCACTAATATATCTCTTCAATGTTGCAGTGCAAATGAATGAAACGGAAATAATCAAATAAATGGTCAATAACCTTCCTCCTCATCCCTCCTCCCTCCTCTAATTCACTCTGCATGAATTATTTCCCAAACCTGGCTGGGACACAGGCCTGGTCGCCTCCTCTCAGAGAAAAAAATGAATTCCTGTTTACCACAGAAGAAACGTCTGCCACATGCCCAGATGTCTGTTCCTCATAATGTGGAGCACTATCTGGATCATTAGTCAGACTGAAAGAACAAAACTACAGCATCAATGTACATGTGATACTGTGGGGAAGTGCTGTTCTAATATCATAGCACTCCCTGTCAGACTCAGACTGAACCTCCACCATTGGTCCTCTGGGGGCTATTGATTTCCAGTGGTTCAAAGCATTCCTGGGTGTTGACTAGTGCTCCAGGTCTGGCCTATCTTTCAATCTGCATTGATCTGTGAAAACCTATAAAATCATAACGGGCTGCCAGTAAACCGGACCAAAACATAACAGAAAAAGGGAACTGCTTGGATTCCCTGGAAGGGAGGGGGACAAATCTGATACTTGTGTGAGAAACCCAGAGGTAGCAGAATTGGCCTCTTTGGAGATGGAGAATAACAGGATATTAAAGTAAGTGCTCGCAGAAAAAGGCAATAAAGTCCTGCTTTTTTACAGGATCTCAGGGATCAGGGCCGAACATCACTCTGTATCAGGATCAAACGGGTCCCGAAAAGCCTGTTGAAAAGTGGCGATGGTATCTGTGTTGTTTTAGGGTTACAGTACTAGGAGACTTCCTATTGACCTGGCTGAGCCTTGGACAGTATACTAGTGTCCGTTTAGCCTGTGTTTCCTCCTGCCACATCTGTCAGCCTGTAAAACCCAGTGACAGGCCTTTAAACTGGATTGGTCTGCTCAAATACCCCTCCATCCATCTATGAGGCTTAGCCTTGCCTCCATCATTACAGTGATCCATCCCACTGTTATAGAAACAGTCACAACCTCAGACACATTCTTACAGATTAGACATCCTCGAGTATGACCATAAACAAAATATGTGTTTATTGTAAATGTATTGCTGGATGAATCATGCAGCGGTGAAAGACAACATTTTTCATCCGTTTGTTCTGTTCTGCGGAGAACGACTCTTGAGCATCAGTTGATCTTGATCACTTGATGACAGGCCATTGAATTTAAGTTAACGCTTCAACAATAATACTGACTATCTACTCTATGTTTTGCAGAGACATGTGATGGTGTGAACTGCGGCCCAGGGAAGGTGTGTAAGATGATGGCTGGACGTCCTCAGTGTGTGTGCTCTCCTGACTGCACTAACATCTCCATAAAGCATGCTGTGTGTGGGAGCGATGGGAACTCCTACCATGATGAGTGTGCCCTGCTGATGGCCCGCTGTAAGGGACACCCTGAACTGGAGGTCATGTACCAGGGAGAATGCAAAAGTGAGGACACCTGTGCTTCGAAAGAGTTATCTTGCATGTCAGCCGTTGGGTTATTTCAAATACTCATTGTGCTACTGAAGCCATATTACACACATTATTGGATAGAAATAATCAATATTCCTTTGTAGCGATACTGGCTCACTGATGCATTATGTGTCCATGTTCTGTCCAGAGTCGTGCTCCAACGTGGTGTGCCCGGGTACCCACACCTGTGTGACGGACCAGACTAACAGTGCCCACTGTGTCATGTGCCGCATGACCCCCTGCCCAATACCGCTGAAGTCCGAGGTGCCTATCTGTGGCAATGACAACATCACCTACCCCAGCGCCTGCCACCTCCGCAGAGCCACCTGCTTCCTGGGGCGCTCCATAGGAGTGCGTCACTATGGCAACTGCTCTAGTAAGTCCCCTTCACCTTTCCTGATCCGTCAACACAGCCTAAGTATAGAAATTAATAAACAACCTAAATTGATTTTCTAATGTGACTTTAGACATTTAGTTGTTTTAGTACTGTTGGCTTATCTTAGCACTTTGCATTGATTTGGCATGTGTTGGCTGTCCTTGATCTTTTTGTCTTGGGTTCTCTCTCTCAGGTGTTCCAAGGAACACTCTGGATTTGGAGGGCAGTGAGGAGAATTCACTGTAGACGGACAGTTCTGGTGTGGTCCACCTGGTACTACAGTCTACCTGGTATGAAGATTTCCAAGAGATCACCTTCGATAGGTGAACCAGTGTTCACTCCCAAAGCTCTGATTGATGTTGACCTCTATTTTACAATCACTTATCCCCTCCATCCCTACCACCTCACCTGTACATAGAATGACGATACATTTGATGTGGGAGAACCTGCTGGAAGTAACTGTTTTTTCTTCCAAAAGGAAACCAATACTGTATTTGTTGATGCATGCAATGTATGTTAAATGGGATGATTTGCTCGTAAAACTGTGGAAACAGATGAAAGGCATATATCTTGAAAAATAAATATGTAGTCGACTTAGAGGAAGATATGTGTATATTGTAAATAAATACCACTACTATTTATTGGAGAAGGTATCAAATCTGTTCTATTTATGTTTTTACCCTGTATACAAATCCATATATCCATAGGTCAGCTTTTAAAAAAAAATGTATTTATTGTATTTTGTTTTTAGGTAAACATGTATTTTAATGGTCACTGGCATTCTTTTATTTCAGAGAATTGCTTTTATTTTTGTGTTTTTTCACATCCCTAAATGAAGTGCTTCAACCCCCTAAAAGCAACATGGCAAGCAACCTCATTTTGTTTGGATACTGGATACCACATTTAGAAGATGACAATATGGTTTCCATTCGCTCTAAGCAAAACAGGGCAACTCCTGTCTGTGTTTCAGACTTTGTTTGGAGGTGAGGGGAGACTCAGCCAAAACAAAAGTATACAGTATGTCTCCTCTTGCTCTGCCCGCACAGAACATGACACTGTTTATGCTGGAGCCCAATCAAAACTCGGAGACACCCGCTGATTACTTAAATTAACAGTTTAGTTCAGTCTGCAGCAGTTTTATTAGGCTGTTGGTTCAACCCCAAGCCTTATACAATACCTCCACTGTTGAAGTCTTGGTTTTGTTTGTTTCATATGTTTGTGGGTAATACGAGTTCAGTATAATGCCATTCGGGTTATTGAATACACCATAATAGTGGATCTGAAAATTCTGACAAATGTTGTTAGCCTTATCAAATTGAAAACAGAATCAAATTTGTCTGGGAATGCCAAATGACCTCAAGTTAACTTACCGGATCCCCAGACTATGCAGCTGAATATATCCATTCAATGTTGAAATACTGTCAACCATTTGAACCAAATGGGCAGATAGCTATTTGCAAATAGCTATTGGTTATTTTGATGTGAATGAATAGTGCTGCCCTTTTATCTAGATGATTTAATTGATTTTTGGATAAAAAATAAATAAATACATACATTGTTGAAAAATTAAAAGTAGTTTATTGTAAATGCAACTCCATTTTATGTACATGTACCAGTGTACCTACTGTGAAATTTGAATGATAAATGTATCTAAATATTTTTGTATTTTTGTACTCTCAACATAAACTATAGTGTTTGTCATGATGCCTCTTTCATTACTGGTGCAACTTCAACAGTCAATAAATTCAGAACAAATGAGTAACACCTGTTACACTAGTCAGAATAGTCTCTCTAGCCTGGGTACCAGTCTCTTTCACTAACATTGTCAATGACAAGGAGTGGCAAGGAGTGGAATGTTAGCTAAAGAGACTGGTACTCAGGCTATAGTCTCTCTGCTCTGGAGCATAATTCCAGATAGGCTTTGTCCTACCCCTCTTTATCATACAATATATCACTTACAGTACAGTACAGACACTGTATGCACAGTAATTGCCATTCAATAATGGAATGTTTACATGCCTTTTGTCAGTCTAAAAATTCACACAATAGTAAATAAATGTATCAATGGCAGTCATTGTGAGCATCGTGGGGCTGTCGTGACAAGCCTATATGCACAGCATCTATCACTTACTGCGTTTAAGATTATGAACTGTGGTGAACTGTCAACGTTAACTACCCTCACAGAGGAGCAGCATGGTGGGCTAGAGTGATGGATGGCTTTTACTATGCTGCAGCCTCAGTGCGTGCAACGGCCCTGGCGGCTGACAGCCCACTGACAGGCCTCAGAGGAGGGGAGAGGAGACCAGAGGAGAGGGGCGGTGGAGCATCAAAGCAGGGGGACAGGCCCCCCTTTCCTGTCCCTGAGGAGCCCCCTCTAAAGGAGAGGAGGTGGGTGAGGTGAGAGACTGACTCACTTTTCTGTATGAAATACCTTCCTTGTTTTCCTTACTCTGACTGAGAACCACTCCTGGACTGACTGGGCCAGCATCTGGTTTAACTTTGGGAGATGTTTATATTCTTATATTCTGATCCAAGCATCCTTTTATGACACTGGGAATGGAATTAAAAGTTTGCTCGAACGGGCAATAACAATGCCATCGAAAAGTGGTTGTTTTCTGATATGCGTACATCTTATTTCTTATTTCTTATTCTACAATGTTTCTATTGTAAATTGTGTTATTTTCGTTTCTATTTTCTAATTAAATTATACAGTATCAGATGACATAGTGGGAAGAATGTGTCACGCTGCTAACCCACCCATTCCATTTAGCCTAGTACAAACTTTAATGGCCTGATGATCTTGTCATCAGCAACCAAGACCTGATCTCAATGTGAACCAATGGCATGCACCACTCTTTTTTTTGTCTAAATGCTTAATAATGCCTTAGGAAGAAGCTCACATGCCAGCTCAGTTTTTCATATAGTGATAATTAGCATATAAAAGTATGTATTCTATATTACAGTAAAGTACCCAAGGGCCTAACATTTAAGGAATTTCAAATAAAGTTTAATTATGGAGAATGCATGGGAAAATGTAAACGCTTTAAGGCGGTGGTTCCCAGACCATTTTGGGGATGTGAGCCATCTTTTCAACTGTCTTGTGAACCACCAAATAAACAAAACCAATGTTTCAGTCACCAAACTGTGACCCAAAGAAATATCTGTGACCAAACAGTAGAATAGAATACAACTTTATTGTCAATTAGTTCAAAAATAAAATGTACTTCTGCCTTTCCCAACACCCCAGATACCAGAGGAGGCTGGTGGGATAAGCTATAGAAGGACAGGCTCATTGTAATGGCTGGATTGGAATTAATGGAACGGTATCAAACAAATCAAACATATGGAAACTACAATTCCATTCCAATACAATGAGCCTGTCCTCATATAGCTCCTCCCACCAGTCTCCACTGCCAGATACAAACACATGTTGAGAGGCACGGGGTGGAGAGCAATTGTAGGGGCTTGTGATTCGTAGCACACCATGATCACATGCTCCACAGTGCAATCTGTTTTCTACAAGTAAGGGGGCTGTTCTGAAAGCCACTTCCTGAATGGAGGGAGTGGGACTGAGTGTGTAATCCTGCTGCAGATGATCCTGCGTCATGCAAATCTGTGGGTTTTCCCAGAACACACTGCTCTGTTCCTCTGAATCCAACAGATGAGTGAAATGTTTAGACTTTCAAACAAACACTTGTAGCAACTGAGTGTATACACTCAAGTTTGAAAGCTGTTGATCATACACAAGTCCTCATAGCTCTCTCTCCATGCCTCTTTTTGTCTATTTTTTGTCGTCATGGTGCGTCATTTCCTACGCCCAATAGTTTGATCGGCATGCTGGGGCTCTCCTAGAGACCACCCACATCACACCACTTGATTTTAAACAGCCCCAACCCCACAGCTGAAACTAATTGATATACAATCATGTGAAAAAGTAAGTACACCCCCTGGAAAGTTATCTTTTTTTATTTTATGTATTTGGACAGATGGATATGTAATCTTCACTTCAGCACTATTGAGAGATAAAGTTAACCTAATTTAACAAATGACACTGAAAGATTATACTTTGCAATCATTTATTCATAAAAGAATCTACAAAAATGCAATTCCATAGTGCGGAAAAATAAAGTACACCCCTAGCTTCAATAGCTTTGGCTGAAATAACTTAACGTAGACTTGTCTTGTAATTGACTATCAGTCTCTTATATCGACTGGGAGGATTTTTTCCCCACTCTTCTTTACAGTACTGCTTCAACTGTGTCATGTTCGAGGGGTTTCTTGCATGCACGGCCCGCTTCAAGTCTCCCCACAGCATTTCGATAGGATTTAGATGTGGGCTTTGACTCGGCCATTCCATAACCCTCCATTTCTTCTTTTTGAGACATTCTGTTGTAGGTTTGCTTTTGTGTTTTGGATCATTGTCCTGTTGCAAGATCCATGTTTGGTTCAGCTTCAGCTTTTTGACAGATGGCATCACATTCTCCTCAAGAATTCTCTGGTAACCTATAGAATTCATGGTTGACTCAATGATGGCAAGTTGGCCAGGCCCTGAGGCAGCAAAGCTGCCCCAAACCATAATGCCACCGCCTCCATGCTTTACGGTTGGTATGAGGTTATTCTGTTCAAAGGCAGCGTTTCGTTTTGGCTGAACATGGCGTCTGGCATTGCGGCCAAACAACTCCGCCTTTGACTCATCTGTCCAGAGCACATTGTTACAGTAGTTTTGGTCTTTACCCAGGTATTGTCTGGCAAACGTCAGTCGTGTCTTGATATTATTTTTTGAGAGCAGAGGCTTCTTCCTTCCTGACCTCCCATGTAGGCCAAGTTTGTGCAGTCTCTTTTTGACAGTTGACTCATAGACTTCAACATAGATTGTGGCAAGAGAGGCCTGTAGATCCCTTGATGTTACCCTGGGGTTCTTAGAGACTTCTATGAGCATCTTTCGGTCAGCTCTTGGGCTGAATTTGGTGGGTGGTCCTAGGTAGACTTTTCTCCATTTGTAGATGAGCCGTCGGACAGTTGTACTTCAAATTGCTTGGAAATGGATTTGTAACCCCTCCCAGATTCATGGGCATCAATAATCTTTCTTCTGAGGGCTTCGGGTAGGTCTTTTGATTTTGGAATGATGTGTTACCACACACCCATGTGGTTAAGACCAAACCAGACCAAGTTTCTAATCTTTATGGAAGGCTGGACCCTCCTAAGTTTCTCTCTAATGATTTCCTAATCATTTGCACTTGTTTTGGTACACCTAGTTCTAATTTTAGCCATTTTATGTGATGGTAAAGGTAGGGGTGTACTAACTTTTCTGCATAAGGAAAAGGCATTTTTGTTTATTTTAATTGCATAACATTTTAAAAGTTATTTTTTGTTTTGTGTGATTTGTTAAATTGGGTTTCCTTTATCAATGAATGTGGTGGGAGTTTAGCTCAAATATCCATGTGTCCAATTAATAAATAATTATTATACATACACCACTTTCCAAGGGATGTACTTACTTTTTCATATGACTGTATATGAGAGCTAGTTTTCCACTTATAATAGGACTTCCTATCCATTCATTTCCTTTCCATTTCCATTTTTCATTATAGGTCTCCAAAGGTTATAGATATCATAAGCATAAATCTACTACAAAATATTGATGTAACCTAATAAAAGTCAAATATAATTTATGTGGCCTAATAAATATATAAAATACAAACTATTTGAAATAGTAGCATTGTAGACAACTATTTTAATATATGATGAGCATACACCTGTCTTTGAGTCTGTTTGCAATTGGCTTCAGATACAGCAAGAAATGTATCCCTTTGACTCCATCAACGATATCACTGCGCCTTGAGATCCATCATTACACCGCGCCACCACTAGGCTAACATATCACTCCACCCCACACCATTAAACATTAAACACCAGCAGTGCCCTGTTAGCAATTGAGTGCCATGCTTTCAATTTAGGGGAGAAAATCAGAGAATCAAGACAAGAGATCAACAGATTTGGGAAGTTGCGCAAAAAGTTAATTGTCCCCAATTATGCAACTTGTATTTTCCTGGATACGGCGTCTACTGGGACAGCCTGACCCCTGACTGTCTGTGTGTGGTCTGACTGAGTCAGTTGAGACGGCAGCTGGATTTGCTAGAGTGGAATATAATTTTCATACAGATTCTTAGCAAAATATTACAGCTGTGTCGAACAACCATTTAATTGTTTGGTCTAGGAATGGGATAGGATTGTTGTTGATTAAACAAGGTCACTGATTGAACCCAGGCGCGGGTACAGGATGAATGTGTCATTGGAGGAAGTATATTATGTTAACTGAATGTTCCCAGTCTTACCCAAAGTCAACTTACGTAACTGAGTAGATTTGTACATATCAGGTTGTTTCTTATACGATCAGCAACATCACTGCCCTACTTTTAAGTGCGCTAACTTAGACACAGGTAGTAACTATTTTATAAGCATTGGCTCAAGAGAGGGCCAAAATACCTGCCTATTTATCACAGAAAGTTGGTTGTATTTTTTCACAGAAGTCATGCATAGCCTTTTGACAAATACACATTCAGCAGCATAAATCAACATTTCGAAGATGCAAGTAAACAGGGACAATTTATAACAACTTGATAGGTTAACAACAAGGACACAGCTAGATAGCAAAAGTAACTGCAGAGAATACCCCCAATGAACTTCTGTTGCCATATGGAATCTATTTCCTCTGACTATTACACACATCTCAGCAACAGACTTATGGTGAGGGAGTTCTAGACTGGAGGACTGCAAGCCTGTTTGCCTCTGCCCTGATAACATCTGTCCCGGCTCAGTGCAGGAGTGTGTCGACAACAACAGTCTGACGCACCAGCACCACTATGTATTTCCTCCACCATCTTTATTGTTGTTAATCTTTTGGTAATTGCATTGTTTTCACTGCACTCCTTGGATAACTTTCTTCAGAATTCTAAAGGGTCTTTGAAATATATGGAATCCGGCAGATGTGTCCCTTTCAAAGCACATAGCAAATTGGCCAGTGTTAACTAATGTTTATTAGATTTATTAATGTAACATTTCTAGTGTTGATTCAGGAGTTAAATTAACACTCGTTGGTGTAAAATAACCCCAGTGTTGGTATTAATAACCAGAGTTCAACCAAAACCACGCCCATCATTATCATATTACACAGCATGCTCTATTGCAGGTTGATTTTTAGAATTGTTTGCTTCAATATCATGGAGTTAAAAAAATTAATTCAGCCTCATTTACTGCCTTTTTAAAAACAATAGCTGATATGGCTGACTTGCTTAAATAGAAATGGTTTCTACTGACTCCTTGTGGGTTAAACAAATAAAAAAAATATATATATTTGAGATTCTTCAAAGGAGCCACCCTTTGCCTAAATGACAGCTTTGCACACTCTTGGCATTCCCTCAACCAGCTTCATGAGGTAGTCACCTGGAATGCATTTCAATTAACAGATGTGCCTTGTTAAATGTTAATTTGTGAAATTTCTTTCCTTCTTAATGCGTTTGAGCCACTCAGTTGTGTTGTGACAAGGTAGGGAGGGTATACAGAAGATAGCCCTATTTGGTAAAAGACCAAGTCCATATTATGGCAAGAACGGATCAAATAAGCAAAGAGAAACTACAGTCCATCATTACTTTAAGACATGAAGGTCAGTCAATCCGGAAGATTTTAAGAACTTTGAAAGTTTATTCAAGTGCAGTCGCAAAAACCATCAAGTGCTATGATGAAACTGGCTCTCATGAGGACCGCCACATGAAAGGAAGACCCAGAGTTGCCTCTGCTGCAGAGGATAAGTTCATTAGAGTTAACTGCACCTCAGATTGCAGCCCAAATAAATGCTTCACAGAGTTCAAGTAACAGACACATCTCAACATCAACTGTTCAGAGGAGACTGCATGAATCAGGCCATTATGGTCGAATTTCTGCAAAGAACTACTAAAGGACACCAATAAGAAGAAGAGACTTGCTTGGGCCACGAAAATACGAGCAATGGACATTAGACCAAATTGGAGATTTTTGGTTCCATTGCTCCCATTTGGGTCTTTGTGAGACGCAGAGTAGGTGAATTGATGATCTCCGTATATGTGGTTCCCACAGTGAAACATGGAAGAGGAGGTGTGATCGTGTGGGGGTGCTTTGCTGGTGACACTGTCTTTATTTAGAATTCAAGGCACACTTAACCAGCATGGCTACCACAGCATTCTGCAGCGATACGCCATCCCATCTGGTTTGCGCTTAGTGGGACTATCATATGTTTTTCAACAGGTGCAACACACCTCCAGGCTGTGTAAGGGCTATTTGACCAAGAAGGAGAGTGATGGAGTGCTACATCAGATGACCTGGCCTCCACAATCACCCGACCTCAACCCAATTGAGATGGTTTGGGATGAGTTGGACCGCAGAGTGAAGAAAGCAGCCAACAAGTGCTCAGCATATGTGGGAACTCCTTCAAGACTGTTGGAAAAGCATAACAGGTGAAGCTCATTGAGAGAATGCCAAGAGTGTGCAAAGCTGTCATCTACTTTGAACAATCTAAAATCTAAAATATATTTTGATTTATTTAATACTTTTTTGGTTACTACATTATTCCATGTGTGTTATTTCATAGTTTTGATGTCTTCACTATTATTCTACAATGTAGAAAATAGTATGAATAAAGAAAAACCCTTGGATGAGTAGGTGTGTCCAAACTTTTGACTAGTACTGTATATTTCGCCACTGTTCAAGTCGCCACTGTTCAATATCTATGTTTTTGCATGTACGTTGATTGATTCATTAATCTTATGCTACTCAAATATAAATAGCATACTTTCTTATAAACTAGCCCAATCTGGCTGCGTTTAGACAGGCAGCTAATTGGTCTTTTGACCAATCACATCAGATCTTTTCACATCAGATCATATACAATCAATCAATCACCTTTATTTATAAAGCGCTTTTTACATCAGCCGATGTCACAAAGTGCTATACAGAAACCCAGCCTAAAACCCTAAACAGCAAGCAATGCAGATGTAGAAGCACGGTGGCTAGGAAAAACTCCCTAGAAAGGCAAAACCTAGGAAGAAACCTAGAGAGGAACCAGGCTCTGAGGGGTGGCCAGTCCTCTTCTGGCTGTGCCGGGTGGAGATTATAACAATTCATGGCCATTAAGGCCAGTTCTTTCTCCAAGATGTTCAAATGTTCATAGATGACCAGCAGGGTCAAATAATAATAAAAGTAGTTGTGGAGGTTGCAACAGGTAAATACATCAGGAGTGAATGTCACTTGGCTTTTCAGTGCAATAGAGCGCAGGTGCGGTAGAGCGAGAGCGAGATGAAAACAGCAGGTCTGGGACAAGGTGGCACGTCCAATGAACAGGTCAGGGTTCCATAACCGCAGGCAGAAGAGTTGAAACCGGTGCAGCAGCACGACCAGGTGGACTGGGGACAGCTAGGAGTCATCAGGGCAGGTGGTCCTGAAGCATGGTCCTCCGGGTAGGCTCAGGTCCTCCGGGAGAAAAGGTAGAGTGGGAGAGAGAGAGAATTAGAGGGAGCATACTTAAATTCACACAAGACACCGGATAATAACATCAGATTTAACAAACTGACCCTAGCCCCCCGGCACATAGACTATTGCAGCATAGATACTGGAGGCTGAGACAGGGGGGGTCAGGAGACACTGTGGCCCCCTCCGACAATACCCAGACAATACCCCTGGACAGGGCCAAACCAGGCAGGATATAACCTCACCCACTCTGCCAAGCACAGCCCTACACCAATAGAGGGATATCAACAACCACCAACTTACTAACCTGAGACAAGGCTGAGTATAGTCCACGAAAGATCCCCTCCACTGCACAAGCCAGAAGGGGCGACAAACCGGACAGGAAGTGACGCACCCCTCCTAGGAATGGCATGGAAAGCACTAGTAAGCCAGTGACTCAGCCCCCGTAATAGGGTCAGAGGCAGAGAATCCCAATGGAGAGACAGGAACCGGCCAGGCAGAGACAGCAAGGGTGGTTCGTCGCTCCAGAGCCTTGCCGTTCACCCGTTCATACAGAGCTGATCTGATTGGTCAAAGGACCAATTAGTGAAATAAAGATCAGAATTGGTCTGCCTGTCTAAACGCAGCCTAAGTTACTTGGACTTATTGCATCGGTTACTGAAATGGTTGTTCCAGTTTATATGCTTTATGTAGTCTCATATCTTAGTCTTCCCAACCCTGGCAGTCATTCTGAATGCAGGTTGCAGGTGAACATCGGAATTCTGTCTGGATTCCAATAGGAATTACACTTCACTTTGCAAGCCAACATAATAGGATTTGCAGGCCCGACGTGGCCTGAAACCTATGAGTTTCAGGCCACTGAAATAGGGTAAAACTAGGCCCTCATGTAAGGCTTTATGTCAGGCTCTGGCCATAGAGAAGCCTATTACTTCTCTATAATTCTATGGTCAGAGTCTGGCAGTTCTATATGTTCTATCTCTGTGTGGTGTTGTGTGTGGGATCCCTAATTAGAGACAGCTGCTATGCATTGTCTCTAATTAGGGATCCTACTTACAGTGGGGAGAACAAGTATTTGATACACTGCCGATTTTGCAGGTTTTCCTACTTACAAAGCATGTAGAGGTCTGTAATTTTTATCATAGGTACTCTTCAACTGTGAGAGACGGAATCTAAAACAAAAATCCAGAAAATCACATTGGTTTTTAAGTAATTAATTTGCATTTTATTGCATGACATAAGTATTTGATACATCAGAAAAGCAGAACTTAATATTTGGTACAATTAACATTTGGTGCAATTACAGAGATCATACGTTTCCTGTAGTTCTATACCAGGATTGCACACACTGCAGCAGGGATTTTGGCCCACTCCTCCATACAGATCCTTCAGGTTTCGGGGCTGTCGCTGGGCAATACGGATTTTCAGCTCCCTCCAAAGATTTTCTATTGGGTTCAGGTCTGGAGACTGGCTAGGCCACTCCAGGACCTTGAGATGCTTCTTACGGAGCCACTCCTTAGTTGCCCTGGCTGTGTGTTTCGGGTCGTTGTCATGCTGGAAGACCCAGCCACGACCCATCTTCAATGCTCTTACTGAGGGAAGGAGGTTGTTGGCCAAGATCTCGCAATACATGGCCCCATACATCCTCCCCTCAATACGGTGCAGTCGTCCTGTCCCCTTTGCAGAAAAGCATCCCCAAAGAATGATGTTTCCACCTCCATGCTTCACGGTTGGGATGGTGTTCTTGGGGTTGTACTCATCCTTCTTCTTCCTCCAAACACGGCGAGTGGAGTTTAGACCAAAAAGCTCTATTTTTGTCTCATCAGACCACATGACCTTCTCCCATTCCTCCTCTGGATCATCCAGATGGTCATTGGCAAACTTCAGACGGGCCTGGGCATGCACTGGCTTGAGCAGGGGGACCTTGCGTGCGCTGCAGGATTTTAATCCATGACGGCATAGTGTGTTACTAATGATTTTCTTTGAGACTGTGGTCCCAACTCTCTTCAGGTCATTGACCAGGTCCTGCCGTGTAGTTCTGAGCTGATCCCTCACCTTCCTCATGATCATTGATGCCCCAC
This sequence comes from Thymallus thymallus, assembly GCA_023634145.1. Lineage (NCBI taxonomy): Eukaryota > Metazoa > Chordata > Actinopteri > Salmoniformes > Salmonidae > Thymallus > Thymallus thymallus. Next base: position 26,852,174 of record CM042393.1, on the reverse strand, counting down.
GAGGTGAGATCTTGCATGGTGCCCTAGACTGAGGGAGATTGACCGTCATCTTGAACTTCTTCCATTTTCTAATAATTGCACCAACAGTTGTTGCCTTCTCACCAAGCTGCTTGCCTATTGTCCTGTAGCCCATCCCAGCCTTGTGCAGGTCTACAATTTTATCCCTGATGTCCTTACACAGCTCTCTGGTCTTGGACATTGTGGAGAGGTTGGAGTCTGTTTGATTGAGTGTGTGGACAGGTGTCTTTTATACAGGTCACGAGTTCAAACAGGTGCAGTTAATACAGGTAATGAGTGGAGAACAGGAGGGCTTCTTAAAGAAAAACTAACAGGTCTGTGAGAGCCGGAATTCTTACTGGTTGGTAGGTGATCAAATACTTATGTCATGCAATAAAATGCAAATTAATTATTTAAAAATAATTAAAAAAGATTTTCTGCATTTTTGTTTTAGATTCCGTCTCTCACAGTTGAAGAGTACCTATGATAAAAATTACAGACCTCTACATACTTTGTAAGTAGGAAAACCTGCAAAATCGGCAGTGTATCAAATACTTGTTCTCCCCACTGTATATGTGTATGTTCCACTCCATAGGCATGGTTCATTGTCTACATGTCCGTGTTGAAAGTAAGTGTGTTTCATTTATTTATGTATCGTTGTTATTTTGTATAGTTCATGTCAAGTCTAGTTTATTTAATAAATTATGTCGAACTATCGCTGCGCTGCGCCTTGGTCTCTATACACACCCGACCGTGACACTTTATTAAATACTGTAAGTATAGTACTGTCTTAAAGAATTGTATCTTAATGATAACATATTCACCTAGGATATAATGGTGAAGGTCACAGAACTGAAAATTAAGGGCCGAAACATTTGTGGTTTGGGATTTTTGTATGGTTCCTCAATGAACCATCCCATTTATGGTTCTTCAGAAACCCTAAAATTGTTCCGCTATGGCATCGCTCTCAATAACCTTATTTGGTTCCAACTTGCACCTTTATTTTTAAGTGTACCTTGCAGCAATCGATTGGGATCTGAGTCTATCTGTCGTGGCCCTCTGCCACCATTCCTCACCATGGTGACTTGGTTCCGGGATTAGGGACGGAGGCACACTTTGTGTTCACACTCACGTCTGATACATGTCCAGGGAAGACTGCAATAATGTGTTAGTGAAGCAATGGGTCATAACGTCACTCTCAAACTACCATGATATAAAGATCTCTTGGGTATTGCAAGAGCATGTGCAGAAAGAGAGTAAGATCCAGTTGACTATGACAGGAGATTGGATTTTTGCTGATAATTGTATGCACAGACTACACTGAATTCTATATTTTATTGGCTGCATAATGATGTAATCACTAAAGCTAATGGACTTCTACAGTGTGGCCAGTGTATGACACAGAGCCTAGTCACACAAGTAAAATGGAAAAACTGGATGAGCTGACTTAAGAGAAGATCTCATGGTCTGGAATTAGTTTGGCAGGCAATCCACACTGCTTAATGTGTGTTTAAGTGGCACTTAAATGTATGTGTTGAAGAGTTTTATGTCTGTCTTGACTTCTTGGTCACAACTCTTTCCTTAACTACTGACATCTTTAAACTCTGACACTCACTTCTGGGATTTTACCTTGTAATGCTCAGCTCTTGTGACACATGACTTCCGCCAGCATGTGTAGGAGAGCGACCTTGTTTAGTGGGAGCAAAAATAAGTGACGCATGACTAAGAGGCCCAGGAAGTTTGTTATTGCTGTGTGTCTGAGTACTCAGGGGCCGAGCGGAACAGTGCAAGGCATTCCCTGCCGGAGTGTCTGGAACAACTCTACGGGGTGACAGCCGTCCTACCAGCATGCCCAGGACAATGGCTGCCTATACACACGTTTTTTTTATTTATTTTTTATTTCACCTTTATTTAACCAGGTAGGCCAGTTGAGAACAAGTTCTCATTTACAACTGCGACCTGGCCAAGACAAAGCAAAGCAGTGCGACAAAAACACAGAGTTACACATGGGAATAAACAAACGTACAGTCAATAACACAATAGAAAATCTATGTACAGAGTGTGCAATTGTAGTAAGGTAAAGGAAGGTAGGACAATAAATAGGCCATAGTGGCGAAATAAATTATAAATTAGCATTAACACTGGACTGATAATGTGCAGATGATGATGTGCAAATAGAGATACTGGAGTGCAAATGAGCAAAAATAATAAATATGGGGAAGAGGTAGTAGGGTGGGCTATTTACAGAAGGGCTATATACAGGTACAGTGATCGGTAAGCTGCTCTGACAGCTGATGCTTAAAGTTATTGAGGGAGATGGAAGTCTCCAGCTTCAGTGATTTTTGCAATTTGTTCCAGTCATTGGCAGCAGAGAACTGGAAGGAATGGCGGCCAAAGGCAGTGTTGGCTTTGGGGATGACCAGTGAAATATACCTGCTGGAGCGCATGCTACGGGTGGGTGTTGCTATGGTGACCAGCGAGCTGAGATTAGGTGGGGATTTACCTAGCAAAGACTTATAGATGACCTGGAGCCAGTGGGTTTGTCGACAAATATGTAGTGAGGGCCAGCCAACGAGAGCGTACAGGTCGCAGTGGTGGGTAGTAAATGGGGCTTTGGAAACAAAACGGATGGCACTGTGATAGACTACATCCAATTTGCTGAGTAGAGTGTTGGAGGCTATTTTGTAAATGACATCGCTGAAGTCAAGGATCGGTAGGATGGTCAGTTTTACAAGGGCATGTTTGGCTGCATGAGTAAAGGAGGCTTTGTTGTGAAATAGGAAGCCTATTCTAGATTTGATTTTGGATTGGAGATGATTAATTTGAGTCTGGAAGGAGAGTTTACAGTCTAACCAGACGCCTAGGTATTTGTAGGTGTCCACGTATTCTAAGTCAGACCCATCGAGAGTAGTGATGATAGTCCGGTGGGTGTGTGCGGGCAGCATTCGATTGAAAATCATGCATTTAGTTTTACTAGTATTTAAGAGCAGTTGGAGGCCATGGAAGGAGTGTTGTATGGCATTGAAGCTTGTTTGAAGGTTAGTTAACACAGTGTCCAAAGAGGGGCCAGATGTATAGAGAATGGTGTCATCTGCGTAAAGATGGATCAGAGAGTCACCAGCAGCGAGAGTTGGCATATGATTTTATCATATTCATCATATATAAAATATCTATTTTTCTGTTCCTCTTACTGTACCACCAGGGGTAGGCGATGCTGTTCCTAAAGGACATTTCTGTTGCCATCTGTACTTAGATAAATTGCATAGAAACACACATACAGTACACTGCTGCCTTTGGAAAGTATTCAGACCCCTTGACTTTTTCCACATTTTGATACGTTACAGCCTTATTCAAAAATTTATTAAATAAATAAAAGTCCTCCGAAATGTATGCACAATACCCCATAAGGAAAAAGCAAAAACAGGTTTTTATAAATGTTTGCAAATGTATTAAAAATTAAAAACAGAAACCTTATTTACATAAGTATTCAGACCCTTTGCTATGAGACTCGAAATTGAGCGAAGGTGCATCCTGTTTCCATTGATCATCCTTGAGATGTTTCTGCAACCTGATTGGAGTCCACCTGTGGTAAATTCAATTGATTGACCATGATTTGGAAAGGCACACACCTGTCTATACAAGGTCCCACAGTTGACAGTGCATGTTGGAGCAAAAACCAAGCCATGAGGTCAAAGGAAATGTCCGTCGAGCTCAGAGACAGGATTGTGTCGAAGCACAGATTTGAGGAAGGGTACCAAAAAATGTCTGCAGCATTGAAGGTCCCCAAGAACACATTGGCCTCCATTATTCTTAAATGGATGAAGTTTGGAACCATCAAGACTCTTCCTAGAGCTGGCCGCCCGGCCAAACTGAACAATCGGGGGGGAAGGCCCTTGGTCAGGGAGGTGACCAAGAACCCGATGGTCAGTCTGAAAGAGCTCTAGAGTTCCTCTGTGGAGATGGGAGAACCTTCCAGAAGGACAACCATCTCTGCAGCACTCCACCAATCAGGCCTTTATGGCCTGACGGAAGCCACTCCTTAGTAAAAGGCAAATGACACCCCGCTTGCCAAAAGGTACCTTTAGACTCTCAGATCGTGAGAAACAAGATTTTCTGGTGCCATGAAAGGAAGGAAACCTGGCACCATCCCTACGGTGAAGCATGGTGGTGGCAGTATCATGCTGTGGGGATATTTTTCAGCGACAGGGACTAGGAGACTAGTCAGGATCGAAGGCAAAGATGAACGGAGTAAAATACAGAGAGATCCTTGATGAAAACCTGCTACAAAGCGCTCAGGACCTCAGACTGAGCCGAAGGTTCACCACAGGACATGGCTTCGGGACAATTCGTTGAATGTACTTGAGTGGCCCTGCCAGAGTCCGGACTTGAACCTGATCAAACATCTCAAACATTGAACACTAGTCACTTTTATAATGTTTAAATACTGCTTTACTCATTTCATATGTACAGTGCGGAGAACAAGTATTTGATACACAGACGATTTTGCATGTTTTCCCACTTACAAAGCATGTAGAAGTCTGTAATTTTTATCATAGGTACTCTTCAACTGTGAGTGACGGAATCTAAAACAAGAATCCAGAAAATCACATTGTATGATTTTTAAGTAATTCATTTGCATTTTATTGCATGACATAAGTATTTGATACATCAGAAAAGCAGAACTTAATATTTGGTACAGAAACCTTTTGTTTGCAATTACAGAGATCATACGTTTCCTATAGTTCTTGACCAGGTTTGCACACACTGCAGCAGGGATTTTGGCCCACTCCTCCATACAGACCTTCTCCAGATCCTTCAGGTTTCGGGGCTGTCGCTGGGCAATACGGACTTTCAGCTCCCTCCAAAGATTTTCTATTGGGTTCAGGTCTGGAGACTGGCTAGGCCACTCCAGGACCTTCAGATGCTTCTTACGGAGCCACTCCTTAGTTGCCCTGGCTGTGTGTTTCGGGTCGTTGTCATGCTGGAAGACCCAGCCACGACCCATCTTCAATGCTCTTACAGGAGGTTGTTGGCCAAGATCTCGCGATACATGGCCCCATCCATCCTCCCCTCAATACGGTGCAGTCGTCCTGTCCCCTTTGCAGAAAAGCATCCCCAAAGAATGATGTTTCCACCTCCATGCTTCACGGTTGGGATGGTGTTCTTGGGGTTGTACTCATCCTTTTTCTTCCTCCAAACACGGCGAGTATAGTTTAGACCAAAAAGCTCTATTTTTGTCTCATCAGACCACATGACCTTCTCCCATTCCTCCTCTGGATCATCCAGATGGTCATTGGCAAACTTCAGACGGGCCTGGACATACGCTGGCTTGAGCAGGGGGACCTTGCGTGCGCTGCAGGATTTTAATCCATGACGGCATAGTGTGTTACTAATGGTTTTCTTTGAGACTGTGGTCCCAGCTCTCTTCAGGTCATTGGCCAGGTCCTGTCGAGTAGTTCTGGGCTGATCCCTCACCTTCCTCATGATAATTGATGCCCCACGAGGTGAGATCTTGCATGGTGCCCCAGACCGAGGGAGATTGACCGTCATCTTGAACTTCTTCCATTTTCTAATAATTGCGCCAACAGTTGTTGCCTTCTCACCAAGCTGCTTGCCTATTGTCCTGTAGCCAATCCCAGCCTTGTGCAGGTCTACAATTTTATCCCTGATGTCCTTACACAGCTCTCTGGTCTTGGCCATTGTGGAGAGGTTGGAGTCTGTTTGATTGAGTGTGTGGACAGGTGTCTTTTATACAGGTAACGAGTTCAAACGGGTGCAGTTAATAAAGGTAATGAGTGGAGAACAGGAGGGCTTCTTAAAGAAAAACTAACAGGTCTGTGAGAGACGAAATTCTTACTGGTTGGTAGGTGATCAAATACTTAATTCATGCAATAAAATGCAAATTAATTATTTAAAAATCATACAATGTGATTTTCTGGAATTTTTTTTAGATTCCGTCTCTCACAGTTGAAGTGTACCTATGATAAAAATTACAGACCTTACAGACCTCTACATGCTTTTGCAGTAGGAAAACCTGCAAAATCGGCAGTGTATCAAATACTTGTTCTCCCCACTGTATATACTGTATTATATTCTACTGTATTTTAGTCAGTGCCACTCCGACATTGCTCGTACTGATATTTATATATTTCTTAATTCCATTCTTTTACTTTTAGATTTGTGTGTATTGTTGTGAATTTTTGTTAGATACTACTGCACTGTTGGAGCTAGGAACACAAGCATTTCGCTACACCCACAATAACATTTGCTAAATATGTGTATGTGACCAATAGAATTTGATTTGATTTATTACAGTGTTTATCCATCCCATTTACTCTAGGCCAAGGCTCTCCAACCCTATTCCTGAAGAGCTAAGGTCCTGTAGGTTTTTACTCCAACTCGAATCAAGTGCACCTGATTCTAATAATTAGCAGGTTGTTGAGCTGAATCAGGTTAGTTACAAGTGTTGTTAGAGCGAAAACCTACAGGAACAAGGTTGGAGAGCTCTGCTCTAGGCATACACACATTTTGAGCAATTAAATATATTTCATATTGAACTGCTGCCTGTCACCATATCTTACTTCTATATAACTGAGGGACACCCTAAAATACTTGAAAGGTAAGCTCAGTTCCATTTTCAACACTTATCAATGCAATATCTCAACTACGGTGACACGAGTGGCATGATCAGAGGGCTTGCTCAGTCTTGCATTGTTGATTCCAACAGCGCACATGACCTGTCTCTGACCCTGGTCTGCTTGGTCTGCTCACAGACACTCCCCAGATTTGAGTATAACAATGAACATTGGACTGCAGCAATGGCACACTGGGGAGCAGGGAGACAATAGCTTACCTCAGTGACTTAGACATAGCATCCTCAGTGCTATCAGACCTCACTATTCACAGCTCATGGGACAGAAGTGCCCCTCCAACTCCCACAGTGATCAGACACAACACAGGCTGCAGGACCGGAGCTGTGGACTAACTGACTGGGTTACTATGCGTCTCCTATGGGCAGAACATTCCACCCATCCACATAATTGCTCTATGTATCATGTACCGTGTATCTGTCTTTTGTGTACTTTCGTTGTGGCATTTTGCACCTGCCCTGTGTTTTGTTGTAGCTGCTTGACAATGAAATTTCCCCCCCGGGGGATCAATAAAGTACCTATCTATCTATCTATCTAATATCATATCACTGTAAAATGTTCTCAGCTGATAAAGAGAAATAGTACTCATATTGGACTAACTAATTAGGCTGGGCAATTTGTACATTATGTGTTTACAATGCATCCTAGCATTCTAATAGTTGTAAAGGTATGTTGGCAATAACATGGCAACTACATTTAGTCCAAATCAATCAAAATTATCCTAGTTTGGCATCATTTAATTTTGTTGTATTTTATTCTATTATATGGCTTCATTCTGGGTCTATGGCTTCAAGACTCCTGTGTTTGCAAAACGTAATGGTTTCGGTATGGTAGGAGTATAAAATAACAAATAAAATCTGCAGAGCAGATTGGAAAGATGGGATTGGCTAGAGGACAGTCAGGCAGAAACTCCTACTTACTCTCAACATGTGGTGCCAAGTACTGGAGATCTGTCGCAAGGTAACACAGTAAACTCAATACCCCTGGATGCTGGAGTGATACAGTATCTTACAAAGCGGCCAGAGCTGACCATAAATCACAACTGTTATGACTCTCTGGAGATAACAGTAAAGCTACCTGTGAAAGAGTGAAATATCAAAGGAAATTTATTTTTCTTCTCCAAAATAAAAACAGACCTGCATAGTGCCCTGGGTCTTATCCATCAAGCTCCCCCCTTTTACACAACTACAAGACCACCTGGGCAGTGCAATCTTGAAAATGCTTTAAAAAGGTGATGTTTGAACTACACTGAACAAAAATATAAACACAGCATGTTAAGTGTTGGTCCCCTGTTTCATGAGCTGAAATAAAAGAGCCCAGAAATGTTCCATACACACATAAAGCTTATTTTTCTCAAATGTTGTGCACAAATTTGTTTACATCCCTGTTAGTGAGCATTTCTCCTTTACCAAGATAATCCAGCAACCTAAAAGGTGTGGTATATGAAGAAGCTGATTAAACCGCATGGTCATTACACAAGTGCACTTTGTGCTGGGGACAAATTGGCACTCTAAAATGTCCAGCACAATGCCACAGATGTCTCAAGTTGAGGGAGTGCCAGAGAATTGAACGTTCATTTCTCTACCATAAGCCGCCTCAAACATAATTTTGGCAGTGCATCCAACCGGCCTCACAACCGCAGACTACGTGTATGGCGTCATGTGGGGGAGCGAGGGAGGAAGGAATGATTTTTAAATGGACAACACTTGCCCGGAAATTCGACACTCGTTCATCCTGCGATGATTGTGTTTTCAGCCAACGGTAACTTGTGTGTGCTTTATATGCGCTACAGTCAATTATGATTGCATATTTATTTACATTAACTATATAATTATTAATATACGCCTACTGTGTGATAGCTAGCAAATGAATTAGCTAACGTTAGCCTGCATAGCTGGAACTTCTGAAGAAGGAAAATATTTTACTTCTACATTTTCCAAAAACTAACCAAACAAAACATCATTACTTTTACGAGACGTGTTTGTGCCGGCATATGCGTTAGTAGCACAATTTCTAACTTATTTGCATTAGTTTTTACTTACACTTGTATGTTGACTTCTCCATTGATGTTGTTTTTAAGTTTTCGCAGACTTTTCTTAGCGGATATACAATTATCGCGAAATGAATTATGGGTCATTTCAGGCCCTGGAGTGAACATAATTGTACACTCGCAAACTTGACTAAAAACGAGGGCTGAGGGGCTTACGTTGCAAACTTCCCTTGCTTGGCTAATCATTTGGACTGCCCTCCAAGATGGCGACGGGGATTCCTCCAAGGGCATAAGGCTAAGGACCGAGGGTAAGTGGACGAGGGTGTGTCTTTTAAGTGTTTGGACGGCAGCCTATGACTAACGACAGGCTGTGGTCTCTCTTGGGTTAGTTATACAAATCTTTGTTAGTAGACCTACTCCATAAAAAATACTATAAGTACTAAAAAAGTAATTCCCTTTTCTTTTTTACGGATAGCCAGGGTCACACTCCAACACAGACATAATTTAAAAACAAAGTATTTGTGTTCAGTGAGTCCGCCAGATCAGAAGCAGTAGGGATGACCAGGAATGTTCTATTGATAAGTGTGCAAATTGGACCATTTTCTGTCCTGCTAAGCTAAGCATTCAAAATGTAACAAGTACTTTTGGGTGTCAGGGACAATGTATGGAGTAAAAGGTACACACTTTTCTTTAGGAATGTAATGAAGTAAAATTAAAAGTAAAAGTAGTCAAAAATATAAATAGTAAAGTACAGATACCCTAAAAAAACTACTGTAGTAGTAGTTTAAAGTATTTTTACTTATGTACTTTACACCACTGACTATAAGGAATAGGTTTTTTTTACATAATATTTCACATAATATAATGTAAAAGTATGCATTAAGGTGTGTGATAAAATATACTTGTCAAAAACGAACGTAGACATTAATAAATGCATTTTTATAGCTTCCAAAATATTTTTTGACAATGGATGAGTAGCAAAAGATGGCTGCACCCTGGCTTCAATATAGAGCCCCCTGTCGGTCAGCCAGGTTTTATAAACATGATTAGTAAAATCCCCCATATGTCATATAATAGACCAGCATGATCTATTTTTTTTAACTGGACTGGATCTTTTAGCATTACATAAGGAGGGGCAATATTTCCTGGAGATCAGATATAAAACAATATAATTATGACACAAAAGCACCACCGTGTGGCAATACGGCATAGAACTGCCATCAAAAAACTGAAATAGAACATATCAGCGCTTCATTAATCCCATTAATTTCTTTAGTTATAAATGTATATTGTTCATTTTAATGTATTTGAAAAACTATCAGACATGTTCTGCCCAAAAACGTTCTGCCACAGCCACAATAATGTTCAGTTTCTTCGACTTCGAGACTTGTGGTGTACAGTTTATAACTGTGACAATGAACGCAACAAAATCCACCTTTTTAACACACAGGGTATATTTAGTCTGGCAGAAAACGTTTACTACAGGCTGTACTGTATCCACTACCATATCTTTTTTTATTTGTGTTATAGTTTTGAGGGGGGGGGGGGGGGTCGTTGTTCCATCCCGTATAGTGTGTGGCGGAATACACATTACATTGTGTGATCGCCAATATACCATAGAAGAAGAAAATGGCGGAAGCACCTCCAAGACCCAGACGGTTTTTCTGTCACAGATGTTCGGAAGAGATCAGCCCTCGCCTACCCGTAAGTAACGTTGACATGGAGCAAGAAGTTAAAGACAGTTGTCGATGTAGATACATTGTTGTTGGTCTTGAACGTTTGGAGTCCTTAGTATTTCTAGCTAGCTAACAGACACTCTGGCTAGTAACTATCTCTAAGCAGTACGCTACGTGTGCTAACCGGATTGTCCATGTCTGGCAACTAACAGTTAGCTAATGAGAACTAGCTAGCTAATATTTTAAGCTGGAAGAATGGTGTGAAATCAGACTCACTATCTAGTTAACCAACTAACCGTAACTCATATGTTTTTCGGTTAAGATAGCTAGCGTTAACTAACTAGCCTGTCGAGTTGCGTCGTTTGATTGAGATATTGATTGATTGATAGATAGATGGATAGATAGGTAGGTACTTTATTGATCCCCGAGGGGAAATTTCTTTGTTAAGCGGCTACAACAAAATGCCAGAACGAAAGTACACAAAAGACCGATACATAGAGCGGCAGTATGAAAGGTTATAGAAATACAAGATGTCTGGAGTGCAAAAAAGCTATAAAAAGACGTAGCATAGTATGGGTGGTTGGCTGAATATGTACACTATACATTGGTGAATGGTGCATGGTTAACTATACTATACAGGTCGATGGCAGAGAAATACTTCAATAGCTAAAAGTGCATATGATATGAGTGTAATAATAGTTTACTTAATATACAGACTGGTTAAATGAACATGTAAGTGAATATTTTGCATGGTTAAATTAACTGTACAGGTAAATGACAGGAAGAGATACTTAAATAGCTAAATGTGTGTATGTAATTTGGGGTAATAGTCATTCCCTTCAAATACAGTCCTTAGTGCGCAGGGTTTGATTACAGATAAATGCAAGTATTGCACATTCGATATACTAAAAGCAATTAAAAAAGATACAACTGACAGGATACTAATATGCATTCCTGAGTGAATGACTACGTAAGCTAAGTCCAAGAATTATGTGCAATATTGCACGGATATGATATAACAACTGTACATGAATATGTACATACAGACCTGAATTAATAAATAAGTCCTGAGTGAATGAGTGATTACAGACCAGAGTTACTCACGGATGGATGCATAAATGTTGAACTAGGTCCTAAAACCCCAACTGTTCCAGGTCTATGTTGCCGACGGCACGGCGCCCCGGTGAGGCATTAAATAGTCTAATAGCCGCCGGCAGGAAGGACCTAGATACAGTACCTAGCTTGGCAGTGTGTACGTGCTAACCAGCTTTACTTAGCTAGAGCATAAAATCTATGCAATAAATAAATGTGACCCACATATCCAGCTAGCTAGAAATCTGACATGATGGGACAAGCACACTTAGCCAAGGAATGCCTCAGAACTGCATTTGATATCAGCCAGCAATGTTTAGCAATGGCATGTGATTACTGTTATATCCAGATTAGCAATGAATGATTACTGAAGGATTCCATTCAGTGTCAAAACATCCTGCAGGCCTCATGACTCTACTGCATCCAGATCAGCTGCAGCTTAGGACGATTTGTATTTAGCTAGTCATGAAATATTCTCTGTAATTTTCCAGTATCTTCAAGGAACAGTTTATTGTAAATATTTCCATGACGGCATTAAGGTTCTCCAGAAAGCGTAGATATACTGTAGGTTGGGTGTTTGCTGGCAGATTTCAATGGCAAACCTAAAATATTAAGTCTAGTGTTGAAATTCTAGTCTCTGTGACATTGGCACGTTACATTCTTTCTTGCTGTGTGCGCCATTCAGTTAAATCACATCAACATAACAGCCAGGGTCTGGAACGATCTGTCATAGAATACTAAAGGTGTTTCACAAGGAAATGTTAATCATTAGGCTTTCCCCAGTTTGGTGCTAATGACAACTGAATTACATTCTGAACACAATTCAAGTCCTTCCAGGAATATTTGTCAGTATTTGTGGATTATTGTATTTCAATTGGGTTATCTCCTTTTTGTATGTCTGTTTGTTCTTTCAAGTTGGCCACATTCATAGTTGAATGTAGTGATTGCTAGCTGTGTGTGGTAGTGAATGTGAAGATGACACCTAAAGGCATTGTAATATTTGTTTGCAGGATTGCACATGTCCACGGTGTGAATCTGGCTTCATCGAGGAACTGCTTGAGGAGAGAAGGTTTGTTAAATGTGTGATGGCGAGCATTCTGTTGACATTCTGATTAAATGCCAACAAGTGTCAATAGATTTTGTCACTTGGCATCACATAACTTTTCACCTAGGATTACACCAATCTGGTGAAGAGGTTGTGTACAAATAACAAGTTTATCTCCAATAATGCTAACTGTTTTCGGTTTCTCTTCCTGAACAGCAGTGAAAATGGGTCCACATCCACCATCTCAGATCAGAACCAACAGTCATTTGAGGTTTTTCAGCTTATTTATTATCCTTATTGATAAACACAGGCTAGACCATGATATTGTTATCTTAGCAAACAGAAAAGCACCCCTTGGTGCTTTCTGGAAAGATTTCTTCGGTTGAAATTTGACCTGGTTTTTGATGAATTTAACGTTTTCTCTTGACTGTAAACATTGAATAGTACAGAAAGAACTCCAAGTAATTTATGAATGCGTCTGTTTGTTAAATGTCATTTCTTGTAGAATGTGGACCCTTCACACATGGCTACATTCCCCTCTGGTTACGGACAGTTTGCTCTGGGTGTCTTTGACGACTCCTTTGAGTTTGGAGCGGGGCTGGGAACAGAGGGCAACCACGACACAGAGAACCGGCGGGAACAGGAGTTAGCATCACGGCAGCGTTATGGAACCAGACAACATCGCCATGGCATCCGGAGGCAGGCAGGGAGACATGAGGGAGTGCCCACTCTAGAGGGGTAAGCTCAGTGACTTGTGGAATCTTTAACTTCAGATGAGTCAGCAGTTCCCAGTGATAGGAATGTCTCTTTACCTCTAAGCTTTGGTGATTTAGCTTGTCGCCCATGTTTTATGTAAGCAATGATGAAATGAGGTCTCATTTTTGGATGCATGCAGAACATAACCATGTTTTTTGGTCCTCTTGTGTAGAATCATTCAGCAGCTAGTGAATGGAATAATCGCCCCTACGGCAATGCCAAATATTGGTGTGGGACCTTGGTGAGTAGAATTAGTCTCAAGATACTGGGCTGTATTATGACCCATTGTTTTTATGTAAAACTTTGGTGAAGTCATCCAACTGACTCTGTCTTCCAGCTGATGTTTGTTTGTCTTTGTTTATAGGGGCGTGCTCCACTCAAACCCTATGGATTATGCTTGGGGTGCCAACGGACTAGATGCAATTATTACACAGGTACGTATTTTCTGTTTACCACTCATATTATTAAAGTTGCAAAATTAACCGTCAAAAAGCACACAAACTACCTGCATATTTGCATTGTGAAAATGGATTTGTTTGGTCAGCATGATCCGCGCAGTATCAATTAAAATTATTTTTTTGTGTCCCCCTAGTTATTAAATCAGTTTGAGAACACTGGCCCTCCGCCAGCTGACAGCGACAAAATCAAGAGCCTTCCCATAATCCTAATCACACAAGAGCATGTTGGTGAGTAACCCTGAACATCAACACGCACAGCACAATCAATTTAGGGCGGCAGGTAGCCTAGCGGTTAGTGTTGGGTCAGTAACCGAAAAGTCGCTGGTTCGAATACCCAAGCCGACAAGGTGAAAACCCTGTGGGTCCTTGAGCAAGGCACTTAATCCTAATTTGCTCCAGGGGCTAACCCTATAGGTAGGCTGTCATTATAAAAAAGAATTTGTTCTTAACTGACTTGCCTAGTTAAATAAATTGCATCACCTGTGGGCTGGACTTGTTGTGGTCTTGCTCTTTTTCTATGGAAGTCAGTGGGTCATAGGATATGGGGGTGTTTAAGCCTTTGTTGAACACAGACATTTTGAATTTGTTTTGTTTCCCAGGCTCAGGTCTAGAATGTCCAGTGTGTAAAGAAGACTACAGTGCTGGGGAAAATGTTAGGCAACTTCCATGTAATCATTTGTTTCACAATGATTGTATAATAACCTGGCTTGAACAGGTAAGACCTTCCCACGCATATATATATATATATATATATATATATATATATATATATATATATATATATATATATATATATATATATATATATATACATATATACATATATACATATATACATACATACATACATACATACATACATACATACATACATACATACATACATACATACATACATACATACATACATACAGCGGGTGAAATAAGTATTGAACATTCACCATTTTTCTCAGTAAATATATTTCCAAAGGTGCTATTGACATGAAATGTTCACCAGATGTTGGTAACAACCCAAGTAATCCATACATACAAAGAAAACAAAAGTTCAGAAATTAAGTTGTCTAATAATGTGAAATGACACAGGGAAAATAGTATTGAACACACTTACTGATATTTATTTAATACTTTGTACAAAAGCCAATGACAGCTTCAAGACGCCTTCTGTATGGAGAAACTAGTTGCATGCATTGCTCTGGTGTGATTTTGGCCCATTCTTCCACACAAACAGTCTTCAAATCTTGAAGGTTCCGTGGGCCTCTTCTATGAATCTTGATCTTCAGTTCTTTCCATAGATTTAATGGGATTTAAGTCAGGTGATTGGCTGGGCCATTCTAGCAGTTTTATTTTCTTACTTTGAATCCAATTGAGAGTTTCCTTGGTTGTGTGTTTGGGATCATTGCCTTGCTGAAATGTCCACCCTCGTTTCATCTTCATCATCCTGGTAGATGGCAGCAGATTTTTGTCAAGAATGTCTCGGTAAATTTGCCCATTCATCCTTTCTTCAATTATGTGAAGTTTGCCAGTACCATTTGCTGAAAAGCAGCCTCACACCATGATGTTCCCACCTCCAAACTTCACTTTTGGTATGGAGTTTTTAGGGTAATGTGCAGTGCCATTTCTCCTCCAAACATGGTGTGTATTATGACATCCAAACAGTTCAATTTTGCTCTCATCTGACCACACTATATTCTCCCAGGTTTTCACTGGCTTTTCCAAATGTTGTGCAGCAAACTTTAAACGAGCTTCAACATGCTTTTTTTCCAGCAATGGAGTCTTGCGTGGTGAGCGTGCATACAGGCCATGGCGGTGGAGTGCATTACTTACTGTTTTCTTTGAGACAACAGTACCTAATTGCAGGTCTTTTTGAAGCTCTCCACAAGTGGTGCTTGGCTCTTGGACAACTCTTCTGATTTATTCTTTTCACTCCTCTGTCAGAAATCTTGCGAGGAGCACCTGGTCGAGGCAAATTTATGGTGAAATGATTGTCTTTCCCCTTCCGTATTATGGCCCCAACATTGCTCACTGGAACATTCAGAAGCTTAGAAATGCGCCTATAACCAATGCCATCATGTTTTGCAACAATTAGGTTGCGAAGGTCTTGAGACAGCTCTTTGCTTTTACCCATCATGAGATGTCTTGTGTGACACCTTGGCAATGAGACCTTTTTGTAGGCCATCAGTTGGGACTGAACCAGCTGATATTAATTTGCACTGACAGGGGGCTGGATTGCTTTATAATTACTGATAGTTTTCAGCTGTTGTCTTGGCTTTCCATGCCTTTTTGCACCTCCCTTTCTTCATGTGTTCAATACTTTTTCCCTGTGTCATTTCACATTATTACACAACTTAATTTCTGAACTTATTTGTTTTGGTTTCTTTGTATGTATGGATTACTTGGGTTGTTAACAACATCTGGTGAAAATGTCATGTCAATAGCACCTTTGGAAATATATTTACTGAGAAAAATGGTGACGTGTTCATTATTTATATATATATATATATATCTCATCACGCATTGCCCCTGAACAAGGCAGTTAACCCACTGTTCCTAGGCCGTCATTGTAAATAAGAATTTGTTCTTAACTGACTTGCCTAGTAAAATAAAGGTTTAAATAAATAAAAAATAACTAATTCAAGGGTTTTTCTTTATTTGCACAATTTTTTACATTGTAGAATAAAAGTGAAGACATCAAAACTATGACATAACACATATTCCTGTGGCGGTCCTCATGAAGCCTGTTGGGAGAATGCCATGAGTGTGCAAAGCTGTCATTAAGGCAAAGGGTGGCTACTTTGAAGAATCTCAAATATAAAATATTTTTATTTAACACTTTTTTGGGGGGGTTACTACATGATTCTATATGTCATGACATAGTTTTGATGTCTTCACTTTTATTCTACAATGTAAAAAAAATTGTGCAAATAAAGACTCTTGAATTAGTAATATTCCAACTTTTGGCCCTCAGTGTACTGTGTGTGTATATACAGTGGGGAGAACAAGTATTTGATACACAGACGATTTTGCAGGTTTTCCCACTTACAAAGCATGTAGAAGTCTGTAATTTTTATCATAGGTACTCTTCAACTGTGAGTGAAGGAATCTAAAACAAAAATGCAGAAAATCACATTGTATGATTTTTAAGTAATTAATTTGCATTTTATTGCATGACATAAGTATTTGATACATCAGAAAAGCAGAACTTAATATTTGGTACAGAAACCTTTGTTTGCAATTACAGAGATCATACTTTTCCTGTAGTTCTTGACCAGGTTTGCACACACTGCAGCAGGGATTTTGGCCCACTCCTCCATACAGACCTTCTCCAGATCCTTCAGGTTTCGGGGCTGTCGCTGGGCAATACGGACTTTCAGCTCCCTCCAAAGATTTTCTATTGGGTTCAGGTCTGGAGACTGGCTAGACCACTCCAGGACCTTGAGATGCTTCTTACGGAGCCACTCCTTAGTTGCCCTGGCTGTGTGTTTTGGGTCGTTGTCATGCTGGAAGACCCAGCCACGACCCATCTTCAATGCTCTTACTGAGGGAAGGAGGTTGTTGGCCAAGATCTCGCGATACATGGCCCCATCCATCCTCCCCTCAATACGGTGCAGTCGTCCTGTCCCCTTTTCAGAAAAGTATCCCCAAAGAAAGATGTTTCTACCTCCATGCTTCACGGTTGGGATGGTGTTCTTGGGGTTGTACTCATCCTTCTTCTTCCAAACACGGCGAGTGGAGTTTAGACCAAAAAGCTCTATTTTTGTCTCATCAGACCACATGACCTTCTCCCATTCCTCCTCTGGATCATCCAGATGGTCATTGGCAAACTTCAGACGGGCCTGGACTTGCGCTGGCTTGAGCAGGGGGACATTGTGTGCGCTGCAGGATTTTAATCCATGACGGCGTAGTGTGTTACTAATGGTTTTCTTTGAGACTGTGGTCCCAGCTCTCTTCAGGTCATTGACCAGGTCCTGCCGTGTAGTTCTGGGCTGATCCCTCACCTTCCTCATGATCATTGATGCCCCACGTGGTGAGATCTTGCATGGTGCCCCAGACCGAGGGAGATTGACCGTCATCTTGAACTTCTTCCATTTTCTAATAATTGCGCCAACAGTTGTTGCCTTCTCACCAAGCTGCTTGCCTATTGTCCTGTAGCCCATCCCAGCCTTGTGCAGGTCTACAATTTTATCCCTGATGTCCTTACACAGCTCTCTGGTCTTGGCCATTGTGGAGAGGTTGGAGTCTGTTTGAGTGTGTGGACAGGTGTCTTTTATACAGGTAATGAGTTCAAACAGGTGCAGGTAATGAGTGGAGAACAGGAGGGCTTCTTAAAGAAAAACGAACAGGTCTGCGAGAGCCGGAATTCTTACTGGTTGGTAGGTGATCAAATACTTATGTCATGCAATAAAATGCAAATGAATTATTTAAAAATCATACAATGTGATTTTCTGGATTTTCTTTTAGATTCCGTCTCTCACAGTTGAAGAGTACCTATGATAAAAATTACAGACCTCTACATACTTTGTAAGTAGGAAAACCTGCAAAAATCGGCAGTGTATCAAATACTTGTTCTCCCCACTGTATATCCTTTCTTTTAGTGCTATCATTGACAAAACTTAGTTTACCTTTTTCTGACCCTATCACCTAACCACAAACATATATTAGCCCAGAGTTTCTCCTGGGCAAGTATAGTGGTCAGTAAAAACTACTGGCCCTACTTTAAAGTTTCTTGAAGACGACTAATTATATAGTGATGTCTTCTGTGTTTGTGCCCCTGTCTGCTTCCACAGCACGACACATGTCCAGTGTGCAGGAAAAGCTTGAGTGGACAGAACACAGCTATGAATCCTCCAGGTCTATCAGGGATGAACTTTGCCACCTCTTCCCCTACACCCCCGTCCTCCAGTTCAACCAACAATGAAAACTCAGCCAACAACTCCTAAAAAATAAACATTCCCCACTCCACACCACCCTGTGAACTGCCATTTGTGGGTGCCAGTCTCTGCCTGTAGAGGGGAGCTAAAAGCACACAACCAGTCTCATCCTCACTTGGAGAGCTGTCTCTGGACCAGAGCCAGCAGGAATTCAATCAAATGAAAAGTCCATGTGTTTCTGCCACGTCTGAGGCTATCCTCAAGCCTTCAGGAATGTTGCACCTTGCGGGGTGGAAGGCTGCCTGTGGAGGATCTGGAGGATCGGAACATTAGAGAGGTCACTATGGATAACCTCATCATGCAACAACAGACAAGCCAGGTAGTCCTGCATTCTGAGGGCGGTTTTTCTGGTCTCTTACCAAGACAGTTTTTTTACATCAATAGCTATATGAATTTTAATACTTAGTCTGCACAGCAATTGGTGAAAAATTTGAAATATTGTGTACATTCTTATTTTATTTTTTTAGCTGTACTGCTAAAGGCCTCAAAAGGGAACTTTCAGGAGTGAAGGAAGGAGGCTGAGTATAGGATGTGTACTTGGTTTGGACTCTGCAGCTTGTTTCCATGGATTGGAAACATCTTATCAAATTTTAAGTCTTTAATTTTTTCTCTCAAACGAAAGTACGTATGAATTTACCATTCATACATACTTTAGCATTTCTTTTTTTGTGTGAATTTTATTTATTTTAAAAAATTCTCAAACAATAACAACCATACATAAACAAAAGACCAATAAACTGACGCGCGCGCACACACACATTTCAACAAACATCAATGACGTTACACCTGCTCAGACCCACCTGTTCCCACCGCAACCATACACATACTTCATCGCCTGGAACTTTCCAGTCTTTGAAGCACTCGATGCCAAATGGCCTCAAATTGCACTGTTCTATTTTTCTCTGTAGCCCACACCTTTTCAATGTTTAAATAATACATTTTATCCATCCACTGTTGTAGTAATGGAGGATAATTTGATTTGATTTCCAGTTTGAGTGCACATTTTATCTTCTTTTGCTCTTTCAATTAAGAACTTTATTTGGCGTGGTATTTATTTGGGTGCTGGATTAAGTCAAAAGCTACTGAATTCAAATGATTCATTGTAGTTAACCTGCTAGACACATTCTTACGCAGCCTTTTCTTATTCGATCAAACATAATCAGCACGTTTCAGTGAATTGGTTGTTTTTGTAACTTATTTTACGTTAATTAAATGTTTTTAAAATTCACAATAGACAATTTCCATGAAATACTGATTTGCAGATGTAATCCCCTGAACAAAACATGAACCGATGTGAAAATAAAGATGTTTTGGGTGCTACTGCTCAATATTTAAGTGAATGATTCTATATTGGTTTAACACTTCTATTATTTTGGATGGAAATCTGGTGCTCAGTAGTTAATACATCTATATATTGTCCCAGAAATGCTAATGCTATCAGACCAATATCTTGTTATTACTCATGGGTTATCTAGTAGATATCAGTCACTCCGTGTAGATTACTTTCATTGCATTTCCTCATGCCTACATGGGTTTGACACTAGGTGGGAGTGTAATACAAAATACTGTTTGTCACACAACCCTTTGATGTGGTTGCTGAGGCAACAATACAACTATTCATACAGTTCCAAATTGTAGGCAATTGTTTTGTCAGCCTATATAAAACAAAGCCTTGTTGCATAATGGGAGTAATGGTGGTTTTCAAGGGCTATAATTGACAACTGTTCTGGGACTGTCTCCCATACTCCACCATTTAGACCAATGATATCACATTTACTACCCTGAGGAGAAGTTGTGAACTCACCAGAGGGTAATACAATGAACTCCTTAATGATCAACACTGGAAATGACACACCACTCTTTGGCAAGGTGTTTTGTTAAGGGATAATAATTGTCCAGTTTTTTTTAACTTGTGAGATCAACCAAAAGGCATGTCTTGGATAAATGTTACACTACAAATCCAGTGCCAGCTGCATTTTAGGACCACATGAATTTATACAGTATCTAATGTATTTTAAGTATCATTGGCTATGCCTATTGTACAACGCATCCAATCGAACACTGGTACTTCACTTTTTTATTTACATGAGCCTTATGAAATCATATATATTTTTTAAAAAGTCATTTTTAGCTTCTAAAACAGTAATTAGTAAGTTTGCATGAGTAGACACGCAAGTCTCATAAACTTACATTTTCAGAATTGCTTACCACAATTGGCAGCATTGAGTGGCCAGGAGGGTAGGCGCATTGAGTCAGAAACCAAAAGGTTGCTGGATCGAATTCCAGAGCTGACAGGGTAAAAATATGCCCCTGAACAATGCAGTTAAATGCAGCACCCCGCATCTCTGATTCAGGGGGGTTTGGTTAAATGCGGAAAACACATTTCAATTGTACAGTTGAATTTCTGTTTCTCAAACTGTCATTTCCTCCAAAGCAATGTACTAGGTCTCTATGTTCATTGCTACTGATACAGCTGCCTATTTAGTGAGATTTCCTGAACCGCTTTAAGAGGAAACCATATAAATATGTGTCTGGTATTGTATGAGAAGAACATCCACGAAATAGGGATAATTTCCTTTGTTGTCATTTTCCAAACGGGGTTTTGTCAAATATAGAGGATGAATTTCCGTTATACCCAATCTGGCCCTCATACCATCATGGCCTCCTAATCATCCCCAGCTTCCAATTGGCTAATTCATCCCCCCTCCTCTCCCCTGTAACTATTCTCCAGGTCGTTGCTGTAAATGAGAATGTGTTCTCAGTCAATTTACCTGGTAAAATAAGGGATAAATGAAGCGGTTAGAGCGTTGGGCCAGTAACTGAAAGGTCGCTGGTTCGAATACCTGAGCCGACAAGGTGAAAAAACCTGTCTGTGTCTTTGAGCAAGGCACTTAACCTGAATTTGCACCAGGGGCTGTAGGTAGGCCGTCGTTGTAAATAAAAATGTGTTCTTAACTGACTTTCTTAGTTTAAAAAAAATAGGCGACGTTGGCTAGCTAAGCTCATGCGCAGCAACACGTCATCGGGTCTAACAGTGGCCGAACTGAGCATGTCAAGTCAAAGGCACTCCTTGAATATAAATTGTTTTTTTTGTCACTTTCACGAGGTTGGAGAAATAACTTGTTTACTACTTAAGACATTGTCTTGAATCTAGGTTGTGCCTTTAGATTTCGAGAAAATGAACAACTAAGGAAGACATTTTTAATTATCTCAATGGGCGCGTTCAAGCGGTTCACTTTAGTCAAGACATTGACCAATTTTGGTCACCGCCTTTCAGAGTGTGTTACGTTATGGCTATAACAATTGACTTGTACCTAAATTTCAACTGCATGACCTTTACAGCAACCATGTGATCAAAGGTCATGCTCCTCACCAACTAGATAGATAGATAGGTACTTTGTGGCATTTTGCACCTGCCCTGTGTTTTGTTGTAGCTGCTTGACAATGAAATTTCCCCCCCAGGGGATCAGATACACGGTACATGATACATAGAGCGGCAGTATGAAAAAGTATAGAAATACAAGATATCTGGAGTGCAAAAAAAAGCTATAAAAAGACATTGCATAGTATGAGTGGTTGGCTGAATATGTACACTATACATTGGTGGATGTTGGATAGTTAACTATACTATACAGGTCGATGGCAGAGAAATACTTCAGTAGCTAAAAATGCGTATGATATGAGCGAGGGAATAATAGTTTACTTAATAGACAGACTGGGTAAATGAACAGGTAAGTGAACATTTTGCATGGTTAAATTAGCTGTACAGTTAGGTATACAGTTATATTTACAGATAAGTGAATACTTGCATGTTTACACAAACTGTACAGGTAAATGACAGGAAGAGATACTTTAATAGCTAAATGTGTGTATGATATCATTTGGGGTAATAATAGTAATTCCCTTAAAATACAGTCCTTAGTGCGCAGGGTTTAATTACAGACAACTGCACGTATTGCACATTCGATATACTGAAAGCAATGAGAAAAGGTGCAACTGGCAGGATACTAATATGCATTCCTGAGTGAATGCCTACGTAGGTTAAGTCCAATAATTACTTACAATATTGCATGTGATATAATATAACAACTGTACATGAGTATGTATATACAGACCTGTATGAATAAATACGTCCTGAGTGGATGAGTGCTGACGAACCAGAGTTACTCACGGATGGATGCATAATTGTTAAACTAGGTCCTAGCACCCCAACAGTTCCAGATCTATGTTGCCGACGGCACGGCACCCCGGTGAGGCATTATATAGTCTAATAGCCGCCGGCAGGAAGGACCTCCTGTAGCGCTCTCTGGCACACCGTGGTGGGATCAGTCTGTGACTGAAAGTGCTCCTCTGCGTCATAACCATAGCGTGCAGAGGGTGGGCGACGTTGTCCATGATGGCCACCTCCTCTAGAGTGTCAAGGCTCATCCCCAGGACAGAGCTAGCCTTCCTGATCAGCTTATTTACCCGAGAAGCATCACCAGCTTTGATGTTTGCTCCCCAGCACACCACTGCAAAAAAGATGGCACTGGCCACCACAGACTGGTAGAAGGTATGCAGTAGTTTACTGCACACGTTGAAGGACCTGAGCCTCCTCAGAAAGTAGAGTTGGCTCTGGCCCTTTTTGTACAGGGCCCCGGTGTTACCGGCCCATTCCAGCCTGTTGTCCATATGGACTCCCAGGAACTTGTATGACCCAACCATTTCCACATCCATCCCCTGTATAGGGACTGCAGTCAGTTGTGCCTTGGTTCTCCTGAAGTCCACCACCATCTCCTTTGTTTTGCTGATGTTGAGCTGAAGGTGGTTCTGCTCACACCACAACACAAAGTCACTGATTGTGCTCCTGTACTCCTCCTCCTGCCCACCCCTGATGCACCCTACAATAGCAGAGTCATCCGAGAACTTCTGTAGGTGGCATGTTTCAGAGTTATATCTGAAGTCTGAGGTGTAGAGGGTGAACAGGAAGGGGGACAGGACCGTACCCTGGGGGGGCCCTGTGTTGCTAACTGCCCGTTCTGACACACAGCTCTGTAGTCGCACAAATTGTGGCCTACCGGTCAGGTAGTCCGTGACCCAGGAGACTAAGGGTGCTTCCACTTTCATCCTCCTCATCTTCTCACCCAGTAGCAGGGGCTGAATGGTATTGAAGGCACTGGAGAAGTCAAAAAACATAACCCTCACAGTGCAACCTGCGTTGTCCAGGTGAGAGTAGGCCCTCTGCAGAAGGTAGATGATTGCATCATCCACCCCGATGTTGCGCTGGTATGCAAACTGCAGGGGGTCCATTGATGAACACACCAGGGGTCTGAGGTGAGCGAGGACTAACCTTTCCAGGGTCTTCATGATGTGGGATGTTAGCGCGACAGGTCTGAAGTCATTCAGGACAGTGGGGTGTGCCTTCTTGTGCACTGGGACGAGGCAGGATGTTTTCCACAGCACAGGGACCCTTTCTAGGCTCAGGCTAAGGTTGAAAAGACGCTGGAGTATTCCACACAGTTGGTCAGCACAGACCCTCAGCACCCTTGGGCTGATGCCATCAGGGCCCGCCGCTTTCCACTGGTGTAGTCTCTCCAGCTACAACAAAAGCATTGTGGGAGACACACATCCTTCTATTTATTTGGAAGAAAATGGCATTACATGCTCATAAATTGTTGATGTCGCCACCCATAATTGGTCATTATCAATGCTTATAAACTGGGTGGTTTTACTGCTCTATTTACATTGGTTACCAGTTTATAATAACAATAAGGCACCTTGGGGGTTTGTGGTATATGTAGGGTTGCAAAGGTATTGAAAGCTTTTGAAAGCAAAAGTCGAATTGAAAACTATTGGAATTGTTGAATATTATTTTCATAATGGCAAGCTAGGACTGATGGTTTGGGTAGCTTAACTACCAAGTCTGTTTGTTTGGTTACCACAGCAACTACTGTAGCTATGTAGGGTGTGTTCGTAAATTCAATCTGGAGTTCCAGAGTGCGTTCTGGGTGTTCGTAAATTCAGAGCGTTGTCAGACTGTCTGTTTGTAAATTCAGAGCGTCTCTCTCTCACACTGGACCCTCTGGCGGAGGAGTAGGGTTGATCAGAGCGTTCCGACCTCACAACGGCTGTCAAGCACCCAAGCTAACTGGCTACCGTTGGCTATCTTGCTAGCTACTTCCAGACACAAATGAGAGAACATCTCACTCTGACCATTTTACTTGCCCTTGCAGAGCTGGTTAGGCTGTGCTGCTGGCAACAATTTAATTTCGTTTTTTTGCCGACGTTTACAGACACCGGCCATATTCAACGGGTGTTGAGTGTTTGTAAATTCATCAGTTATTCTGCACTCTGGCACACTCAGACAGGAGTGCTCTGAAATCGGAGTAGATGGTCAGAGTGAATTTATGAATGCACCCCTAGTAAACTTGCTAGCTACTTCAGTGGATGTTGAACACATTTATACCAGCAAATTAACACATTTATAGTGGAAAATGTGTACAATTATATCCATGGTATAAAAGGGATAATCATCTCAGGGCTCTATGTATTCTATGGAAAATAATGCAACTCTGTGGAAGGTCAGTTCCACTCCGCTAGCACGTTGTGGAACACTCCTTCCACGTCGTTCATTATTTTCCACAGAACGCATTGCCCCTCGTTGATTATCCCTTACATATTTACTGTTTTGGGTGGATGACTATTTAGAGCTTAAATACATCTTTATCCCTACAATCGAATTACATAGGCCTACATGTGATCCAAATTACTAACAGAAATAAATGAAATATCCTACTTGCGTAACATAGTTAATGTATTTATCTAGCTAATGTATTTGGCCAGTGTTATAGCCTACAATTTGTCTTGTCTGTAATATTGTTATCACTAAACAAATTCAAATTTGTTGATTGTCTATTAAGTGTGAATAAAATGTAAAACATATTGTAGGATATACATGGGTTATTGTAGGGGATTTCTACACTGGCAATTTTAGAGGCTTAATCTGTGTCCAGGAAACTTTCACTTAATGAGCAAGTACCCCAGGCACCAGTCGTGGTGTCAATACCAAGTGCATTTGACTGCTTGGCATAGTGCTTGTTTACCCAGTAACTTATTTGAACTGATTTACATACTTTTCTTTAGTGTATGTGTTAGTGTTTTGTCCTTCATGTGATTTAATCCAAAAAAAAGTATGTGCTTACTGACAAAAGCAACATAAGGGTTGAGAATTAAAGACATACACTGCGGACTGTAGTGATGGTGACATGAATTACCATACAGTAAGACTTTTTGTGGACTCCATTTAATCACATATGTTACAATTCCATGTTGCACAATCACGAATAACAACGAGGAAGGTACAAGGGCATTAAGTAATGGCAAACAATGGAGCATATCCCATATGCTGCAAAAACACCTATATGTTCTCATTCTAGTAAAGACAATAAAATTTCCCCCCTGGGGGATCAATAAAGTACCTACCTATATATCTATCTAACCTATGTATTCACTACCTGGTTATATTTGGAGAAAACCATCACAAAAATACAAAACAAGTCTTATGATTGTTAGAAATAGCTTGGGCTGGTATCATTGGGCTTCCTTATCATCGGGATATTCATTTCTTGGAACATGTTGATCATGTGCAGCTTCGTGCAGGAGAAGTGGAATTTCGATTGCATCCACTTCATCAGCAGTAACAAAGGGGAATGCGATGGCTGCCATTGTCACGTTTCCTAGAAACAGCAGAAGTTGTCCGATTTGCTGTTGGTGCATATGTACCTCCCCTGACTTTACTGTCCGACTTCAGTCGGCTACTTTCTCCTTGCCACTCAAACGCGCCCATTGACTTCTCAAACCCTGGCCATATCTGCTCACCGAGGTATCAAGAGTCTGTTTCGCAAGCGTTCCCGGAAGTGATGTTGCGCCTCTGGGTTTAGAAACTCTGTGGTTTGGTAATCACATGTATTTTGGTCACGCCAGAGCGTCATGTCATGTGTACGTGCTAGTTCACGAGGTGGCCGATTGAGTTGAGGAACAAATAGAGGACGACCAACTCAGTCGATGGTGGAGCAGAGTCAAGCTAACATATTTAACACATTCTGAAATTGACAGTATATATCTGTGCCAGAAAAGGAAATCGTCGAAATGAAATTGCTGTGGGGTTTAAGTGCCCTGCTCGTGTGCTTGTACCAAGCCAATGCCATGACAGGTAATATATTTTGCTTGCTTTCTAACTAGTTAGACCTCATATACAGTCATTGAGTAGATTAACTCGGTTGTGTGTTCCGTGCTAACTCACTGGTTTGCTAACTAGCAAACAAGCTAACGCAGTGCTTTCGTGCACGTAGCGAATACAGTATTTTTTTACAGTTGAATGTTTTCCAACGTTGTTCAATCACTCAACCTTTGCCATCTAATGTTAGCTACTTTAGGAAACGACCGGTTAGCTTACTAGGAAACATAAAACGCCATTTTGTAATGCGTTAATTAAATTGGCTAACGCGTCGTTAGTAATAATGGTCGCAGCCTTCCAAGCGCAGAACCATGATCATTTGACTCGCACTCATGTTTAAGCCAGGTAACGCCAGCCGTGTAAACCAGATAGTTCTGGCAAATGGGATGCTTTGCAACAATATTCGTAAATGGCTAACTAGTATTCCAGTTAACTATCGAAAACCCTCCTCAGTTTGGTTTTCAGCGGTTAGCTTCTTTCACGACAGTTGGCTCCATGTTTACTACAATGAATCTGCTCATTCAAAACGTCAATCGTCGCTTTCGAAACAAATGCTGATATGTGCTCCTTTCTTATCATCGAGGAGGACTATTTAAAATAAAATGTACTCTTAGCTACTGTAGCAGTTTTGACACAGATCCACATGTTGTGTGCCAGAAGATACCGACCATACCATTATAATGCTTGTTTACACTGAGCTGCATCGGGGTAGGAATGCAATGTTGAACTGGCCTGAGATATAGGTCAGCAAACCTACCCCAACACATGGATGGAATATGCCACTGTCCTCCAAATTGTACCTTTATCCTTACATCAAGAAGATTTAAATACTGCTAGTTTTCCTGTAAAACTGCTCCTGTAGTCATGCTAGCTAGCAGTAGCCACCGCAGCCATTTTGGAACGACTGTTAGCCAATCAGGTTCTTTGTTCTACGCCAAGTGCCCTTCCATAATGGCTGCTGTGGCTACTGCTGGCTAGCATGAGGACAAAAAAGGGCACTTTAAATGAAAACTATACGTATTTCTATCTTATCAATAGAGCCGTGTGGATAAAGGCACAGTATCATATCCCATTCATGCATTAAGGTAAGTTCAACCCCAGTGCAGTTCAAGCGTAACGGTAGGGCCGGTATTTTGTGGCAACCATCTGATAAACTATACTTTCGCTACAATATGTTCGCATTCTAGCTGGCTAATTAGCATAGGTGGTCGCCTCTGCCTTCTGTACACCAGCGCTGTAATTTGGCAGTGTGGGAACACTAACCCTTAAACGCCTTAAGGATCTGACCCTTTAAAAATGTTGTTGCCTAAAATGACTACCCAAATCTAACTGCCTGTAGCTCAGGACCTGAAGCAAGGATATGCACATTTTTTATACCATTTGAAAGGAAACACTTTGAAGTTTGTGGAAATGTGAAATTAATGTAGTTGAATATAACACATTAGATCTGGTAAAAGATTATGCAAAGGGCAAAAAAGCTTTTGTTGTCACATCTTTGAAATGCAAAAGAAAGACTAATATTACCTAGCAGTCCATACACAATTTATATTTTGGAACTAGATGGCAGCAGATTATGTGCACATTTTTAGACTATTCCATTGAACCATTGTATTACTGTTCAAACTGTTGTATCAAGTCTGCCCAAAAAGTACCTATCTCTATCTACATAACTGTGCACTCTCCTCAAACAATAGCATGGCATTCTTTCACTGTAAATTGGACAGTGCAGTTAGATTAACAATAATTTAAGCTTTCTGTCCATATAAGATATTTCTGTCCTGGGAAAATGTGGTTTTTACGTAATGCTAATCACATTAGTGTACATTAGCTCAACCGTCCTATTTTAATTTATTTAAATCTTATTTAACTAGTGAAGTCAGTTAAGAACAAATTATTATTTACAATGACTGCCTACCTACAGGGCCAGCCCCTCGTGCAAATTAGGGTTAAGTGCTTGCTCAAGGACACATCGACAGGGTTTTCACCTTGTCGGCTCGGGTATTCGAACCAGCAACCTTTCGGTTACTGTTCCCGGGTTATTCAGGCTAATTTGGATAATATGTACATGCAAGTATAGTTAGTGACTATGCATAGATGATAAACAGCGAGTAGCAGCAGTGTGAAGAAGAGGGGGTGGGGGCAGTGCAAATAGTCCGGGTAGCCATTTGATTAGCTGTTAAGGAGTCTTATGGCTTGGGGGTAGAAGCTGTTGAGATACCTTTTGGACCTAGACTTGGCACTCCGGTACAGCTTGCCATGCGGTAGCAGAGGGAACAGTCTGTGGCTGGAGTATTTGACAATTTTTAGGGCCTTCCTCTGCCACGCCTGGTATAGAGGTCCTGAATAGCAGGAAGCTTGGCCCCAGTGATTTACTGGGCCGTACGCACTACCCTCTGTAGTGCCTTACGGTCGGATGGCGAGCAGTTGCCGTACCAGGCAGTGATGCAGCCAGTCAGGATGCTCTTGATGTTGCAGCTGTAGAACCTTTTGAGGATCTGAGGCCCCATGCCAAATCTTTTCAGTCTCCTGAGGGGGAATAGGCTTTGTCGTGCCCTCTTCATTACTGTCTTGGTGTGTTTGGACCATTCTAGTTTGTTGGTGATGTGGACACCAAGGAACTTGAAGCTCTCAACCTGCTCCACTACAGCCCTGTCGATGAGAATAAGGGTGTGCTCGGTCCTCCTCCTTTTCTTGTAGTCCACAATCATCTCCTTTGTCTTGATTACGTTGAGGGAGAAGTAGTTATCATGGCATCACATGGCTAGGTCTCTGACCTCCTCCCTATTGGCTGTCTCGTTGTCTGTGATCAGGCCTACCACTGTTGTGTCATCTGCAAACTTAATGATGGTGTTTGAGACATGCCTGGCCGTTCAGTCGTTGGTGAACAGGATACTATGTTCAATAGGCGCTAAAGGTAGTTTGTGTCTATGACTGGCTTAACCAGGTAGCTAATTTATACACATTGCAGTGAACAAAATCACTGACTTCTTGTAACAGTTAACGTTAGGTAAAAACTGTTTTCATTTTGCAATTGCAACCTGCCATCTTCATCAATAATATAGGTTTTATTAAATAACTTGTTTTAAATAGGCAAACTAGTGTCAACAACAGTTACTACTAGCTAGCTTGCTAATTTCTCACGTGATCCCTCACCATGACCAACACCACCTTTGGCCAAATATCAAAGATGATTGCATTGGCTGGTTTATGATGAAATAAACCAATGTTTTTTTTAGTGTTGCCAGTTGTTGAATTTGAAAATTAGCAGACTAACCAGACACTTGTTTGGGGTCTCAGCTAGTTTTGTGTGAGAGCCAAAACTCAGCTTGTCCCTCTGGCTTGTTTTAGCTGTAGTCTTTAAACCAGTGTAGACCAGTTTGCCTGCCTGAATCATTAGACGTTAACTAGGAGATGTCCCATTTAAATAAAGAAAAAAATAGTAGGCCTATGTTTTACCTCAATCTTATGTAACATTTCTATGGAGATTAATAACATAATTATTCAAGAAGTACAACATGCTACTACATTTTAAATTCACACTAAATATTATTTTTCTATATGATACAAATGTATTGAATATGTTTTATGACATTTGTCAAACAAAGAAGCTTTTTTTTTTACAAGATTGTTGTGGAAGCTTGTTTTTAGCAGAGACTGCAACAAAATTAGATTACCTTAATCTCATTATAACGTTCTGTCATAACCACTGCCTTATCTATTTAAGATTATGCTGTCTTTCTAAACCTGGAAGAGCCTCAAGCCATGAGTCTATATACATTACGCAACCTTGAGTACTTAATAAAGCAGTGCATCATGCACTTATTGTTAACTTAGCCAATTTAGAATGACGGGCCATTGTATTAACTTATCTTGTGTCAAAGAAACAAGGCAGTATGTGGACTGATTATTATGATTCAATGTGTTTGAACCAATTAATGACACTAAAACATTCTAGATAAGGAACCATGAGGTTATGTATAATCTTATTGTGTGTAGATTGCTAGCTTGCTTTGGTTTGAAAGTCTACATCTTAGGCCTGATGCTTGCCTTGTAGTATGCTTTAAAAAAAAAAGCTGATTTCATAGAAAAATCACACACACACTGTAGCCTGCCCTATATGCTCCCAACAATTAAATGGGTAAACCTAACAAAAAACAGATTTTTGCCAGGACAGTCTGGGGAAACTGGCCTTTTACTCTGTGGTCCTCTATTGACCCAGATATACAGTGGCATGAAAGCTTCAGAGGGCTTGTCCCAGGGGAATGCAGATGCCTCTGAAGGTGCAGCATACAGACAGTCCCCATGCTGGATGGGCTGGGCTCCACAATGGCAGCTCCAGATCATTAATACAATTATATTTCTATCGCGCTCCAGCTTCTTCTTGAGCAAAACTTTGGTTTGAAGCGTAGGTTATAGAAAACAGGCAGCCATTTTCCCTTCGTTTAAACAAGGTCAGGAAAAGCAAGTTTTGAAGCATTTCCTATGCAAATGAACTGTCATGAAGTACGATGGGCTCATAAAAGCCAATTGATTTATGTAACAAAATATTGATATGTAAATGACTATTGCTAGTAGCATTTGTTTCCCTTTCTGACCTTGTGCCGTGAACAGTGTGTTCAGGATTCATGTTGGTTTGCTATTTTGATTGTGTGCCCATTTTCTGTCAGGATAATTGGTGTCTATGGGTAGGCTAAATTCTGCATACAAACGACTGTAATGACCATGATCAAATTCTTACTCACTAATCAATGCTAGTGGGACCTGTGAAGTGTGAACGTTAGTAAAGGCTACAGTAGGGTGTTTATTTGGGCTCTAGGCCATCTGACATTTCTTAACAGTTGCAGGACATTTTGTGTTCATGTTTATATTTTGCGTTTACACGCCTATTACCTGTTTTTGAAACGTCCTATTTGTCCTCAGCTAACATTCACAGAAAATGGAAACCTAGTTGTTTACAATGTAGGTGGCCCATGGATCATGACCATATGTCCTTAGAAAGATGTTGCACATTAACTTGACAACCTTTCCAAGCAGTCAGGCCTCTGTCCTTTTTCTATGCCTGGCCAGTTAGGACCACATGTAGCCTACAGTAGTAGTCAGTCATGCTGATTTCAGGAGGGGTATACTGGAGCTGTCTTCTTGGTCAGGTCTACGTCACATTTTTTTTCTTTTTTATTATATCACAGTGGAACGTCCTGCTGAATTAAATAAAGTTTGATATAAGCTAGAAGCACAACTTTAGGTATGGATTTCATATGTGAAGTCAGTATCTTCATTTACTTGGGTTTGTTTTGTACAGCATTTGCTTTGATGGTGACCTTTCTTAATGGTTAATAGGATCCCGTCACTCTGAGCCAAAATGTCACATGATTTTTAGAGCCAGAGGCACCCGTGCCTCCAATCCAGTTATGTTTGACTCTGGACAAATTAATGGATACATGCTGTCTCTGGTCTTTAGGGGGCCAACTATTTAGAAAATGTCCACCTACCACCACCTCTTGTTATTGTCCTGCTATGTAAAAATACAATAAAAGAGAACAAGTGTGGCTCAGACATTGTTTGAACATGGTTGTCTTAGTTGAAGCAGTGTTCCATAGGGATCCCTGAGTTTGTTCTCAAGCATTTCTCATCATTGATCTCCTGGGTTGTTTATTCAAGTGGGCCTGGATGTTGAAGGTATGCCAAGGTTTTGTTCTCCTGTGTGTTGATTTTAGATTGTTTTGTGGGATTCCATAGAAATAACCCTACAGGGGGCTTACTCTACACAGCTTGCCGTGCGAATGTTATTCCTCTGCTCCTGGTTATTAAATCCTGTACAGAATGTCCTCAACGTCAGATCAGTAGTTTGATTTAATAACTAAGCCCTGTACTACTCATCAACACAATGACAAACTGACAGAAAACGTAATGGATTTACAGACACCATTTTGAATCATATCTGACATTTCAATGGCATTTTCATCCATCTGCTTTGCCTACTCATGCAGGTTTTTTTGTTTGTTATTCATTGCACATTTCATTCTTTTCAGTTGACCTTCATGAAATGTATCTGATTTTTGTCAGTGGCTATTGATTTTAATGCACGGCATTCAACTTTACTTTATCTGCAATGGGTCTGAGTATCAAAAAAAGCCATTTGGCCAAACCTTTTAGGTTAAGATGATACTCAAACCCGTACTCCTTCGATGTCTTCTCTCATTCATGCCTTCTATTAACCTCTTGTTTCTCTTTCTTTTTTTTCTTTTTTTGCCTGCCTTCCTTTTCCATCACACATTTGACTATCACCTCCATGAAACTGTCTGTGCTAAAACCAATCTGAACCCCAATCCAAATAAATATAATCAACCCCCCCCCCCATGATGGCCTGTTCAGCTGGTTTTGTCAAGTCGCCCATGTCACAGATGAAACTGATAGAGGACATTGCAGAGCTGAACTGTGAGGTGACAGGGAACCCCATCCCTGAGGTGCAGTGGTGGTTCATAGAGGGCGAGGAGCCCGACGAGTCCATGACCCAGCTGTTCGATGGGGCGCGGGAAGACCGCGTCGAGATCAACGCCACCTACATCCAGCACGCCACCAGCTCCATTCACCTCTTAAACCTTACGCTCAATGACTCGGGCACGTATGAGTGCCGCGCTTCCAACGACCCCGACCGCAACGAGCTGAGGAAGGCACCCAAAATCAAGTGGATCCGCTCTCAGGCTAACGTTATAGTGTTTGAATGTGAGTGAGTGGTGTTGGGAGGCCCTGTGTACAGCCAGGCAGCGTCTCCCTGTAGAGGACAGCGTGTGGTCCAGCTCCTGTCCCACACCTTCTCCCGCCCTTTGCCCTGTTTCACCCAGACTCCCCTATGCTCCAGTAGTGGAGAGCAAACCTGACCACAAGGCGTGGCCGGGCCTCTTCTTAGACGTGTCATACCTGCCGTAGCACTACCCTCAATCTGATGCCTTTTTACTGGGCCTATGTCAACGCCTTATTTAAATGAATTAGGAAAATATATTTCACATTATATTGATAATACTGGTCATAAGGTCTGAAACCTGCAAATGGCTGCATCTAATTTTGAATCATACAATTTTATTTTAAAAGGAGTCAGATTATGGTGTGGTTAGCTTCTTGTTGGCATCCATTTTGTCTCTTGCTGTCTTTTCCAAGGTATAGAATGTGTAATAATTAATACTAACATTGGCACTGTCCTGTGTTTACACTCTTTACACATGTTTAAGCACTTTAGGAGTACTAAATGATCTACAGAAGACAGCAACCCAGCTTTGTTGATTCTCAGCCATAGGGCATCTTTCTGCCTTGTGGTCCAGTATTTATTGACATGATTTGTTGATTTCTCTACCTGAACCAAACAAAGATCCTCTTATTCATTCCTCTTCTCTGTCCATTGGAACACCAACCTGCCATACCTTGCCGGTTGCTTCTTCTGCATGTGTTGATTACAAGCTCCTCTCCTCATGGTCTCCTAGATTAACTTCCCAGTGTAACCCCTCTTCTTGTGAACTATTGGTTCAGCCCGAGCTCTCCATTTAGGTGCCTGGCCATGTGTGATCCGCCTCTTCCTGGAAAGCTCTGCGCTGCCATTTTTATATTGTGCTGTTCTTGGCTTGAAATTTGATTATGAAATTAATAAAAAAAACATTTGACTAGCTAAACTAGACCAGATCAGTTGTCACTGAAGTTTAGGCTAAAGGATGGTAAAGCAATGTCAAGCCCTGAACATTCTCAAGGTTTGTGCTGCAACATGTTGATATCAAGATTGCCCTGTAAACCCTATAAACTCCTTGTAAGTTTGGATGAAATCCATGTCTTAGATCTTTTATTTATATATTTAGTCTTTAGTTACCCTAAACTGTTTTAACAATATCCTGTACTTGAAAAGACGTGCAAGAATTATTTACACTTGTCGTGGTAATGTTACTACGTTAATGATCCTACTAGCTGTGGTCATATCAAAGGATGGCTTATTAATATGTTCCCTTTGTCTACAGATCCCTTAATCGTGTCTTCACCTATTGAGGTGAACAACCAGACCTTTGCCATTCTCTCGTGCAACCTGACCAACCCCCCATCCACAGTCAAAGGTCATTACTGGATGAGGGATGGCAATGTGATCGAGACATCCAAGCAGGACTCTGCTGCTCTCTACACCGAGTACACGTAAGTGGCAGGCAAGCGTGTGTCTACGTGTTTTGATCTGCATGTTTGATTCACCCGATGGACGGGACTCACCTCAGTTACTAAACGATTTCCCAGAGCTGGGCTCGCTGAATTGAGATTTAGCTATTGTTCTGAACCTATCAGTCTTTATTAGTGACCATTTACTGGCATATTTCATTGTCTCCCCAAGCCAGTTCAATATTTGGTCAGCAGCGTGGTAGGTCACAGAGATTGACCGCACAGCAGCCCTGAATGAATGAACCACCACTCCAACCTTTCCTTCATATATTTTCTACATGGTAACTCGTTAGCTCTCCACCTCTATTGCTCACATATGCGCGCGCGCACACACACACACAATCCATTAGTGGTAGCGCTCCAGGTCCTGCTCAGGCATTCCCTGCCATTAATTAGCAGCGAGATGGACTGTACAGTTTTGGTCGTAGCCTTGGCAGCAGCACGGATAAGTGCCCCTAGCAGTTCCGCTCTTTCACTCGCACTGACCTTAATTCCCCATCAGACATAAAGAGCAGGGAGGGTTCCAGTGCTAAAACAAAAGTCTGATTGTTGTTACCAGGGGGGAAGTAGAAGCGTTTGTAACAAGGAGAGAAGAGGTTTTATTTTTATCCGTCTTCTGCGCCTCATTCTCAACAGCCGTTTGAAGTTCAGCCTGTTGGCGCAGCATCTTTTGTAGTGTGTTTTTACAGGCAAAATGACTTGATGGCTGGGATGTGTTCGAGGCCATTGTTTTAGTGAAGTCTGTTGTAGTAGGCCCATGTTTACCATCTTTAGGGCTTACAATTTGTTCATGTGTTTTCCCCATTAGCCTGGCTAAAATTGATTTCCGTACCGGTGGAGTATATGAGTGCGTCTTCCTCTCTGACCCTCTTGTGAAGAAATCCATTGAAGTCAAAAGTAAGTAATCCTTTTTAGCTTCTTTTTAAAATAAAGTGAAGTCTCTTCTAGTGACATTTAGCTATGCCAATGAATGTCACTAACTTTTTTCTTTGAACTTTGAGTATTTGAAAGCTGTAATAGGCTTCTAGCCAATTTGTTTATAAAACTGCAGGTGTTTTGGATGAGACATGCATATTGGCTATCCCATAAATACCTGCATCCCTGTGTCACTAGCTCCTCTCCATGTCTCGGCCTACAAACGCTCTGAGCATGGAAATGAGCAGGACAAGGGTGTGCTTGTGTGTGTCAGTCATGGATATCCACTGCCTATTGACTGGAAGTGGTACAAACTGGAAGGAGAAGAGATGCTGAAGAAGGTACACTTTACCAAACTTTACATCATTGATACACATTAGGCTTAACAAAATTGGTTTCACTGAGCCAGAATAAACCCTGATGCTGGGCTGAACTGAGTGGTTGAACTCCCTCACCCGTGCTGCAGTTATTTTCCAATGTTACGAATCGTTGACTAAATCAATATCTTGACCGAAGTCACAGTAATGCTCCACACTCTAGTACGATCAAAAGAGGTCTCTGCCCTAGATAAGAGATGATTATTGAAATCAGGAAATGGGTGTTAACTTTTTGCTCCCTGTCTATGGCATTCTCAGGCCATCACCAACGGTACTGACCGCTATGAGATCAAGAGCACCCCCAACAGGACCACCCTGACCATCGACAACCTGGACATCGCCATGGACATGGGCGACTATATGTGCTACGGTACCAGCGAAGTAGGCTTCGCCTTCGACGAGATCCACCTGCGTGTCCGTAGCCGCCTGGCCGCCCTCTGGCCCTTCCTGGGCATCGTGGCAGAGGTCATAATCCTGGTCAGCATCATCTTCATTTACGAGAAGAGGAGAAAGCCTGACGAGATCAATGACGGTACGTAGACACACCCGCAGAGACATGCAGAAATGAAGTACTCTTGTTTGTACTCTTGCCATTCATGATTTCTGTTGTAGCATACCTCGCCAAGGCAGTATGATTTGGCTGTGAGTCTGCTGCCCTCCAGTGGCAGAAGTCTTAGTTTCAGATACACTGTCATTCTCCAAAGATTGCTGTGCATCAGCAGCCATTTTAATGATATCTCAACACTTTTCTTAATTGTATGAATATAGCAGGTTTACTGTTATTTACATGGTCTGTTTGATTTGCTATTTAAATGTTTTCCACTTATGATTTTAGTCATTTCATTAGATCAAAAATAAATTTGCTTTCTATTAGAACACTTTCTCCATTTCTTTTATTTTTTTATTTCTCTGTTCGCTGCTGCGTTTGCGTTTTGGTAAGTGATGAAAATTGCATGTCAGACGGAAGTGGTTGACCTGAGATGACAGTAACTGAGAAGCTATGGGAATGCACTGCGTTCACTTGTTAAGAATGTATCTTATAAGGAACTCTTCCACTGGCCTTGCATTCCTACATTGGACCAACCTGGGCTACATTTCTATTACATTTTCAGACTGCTAAAATTTTTTTATGCCCACCGATCAATGTGTTTTTGTCATGCCATTGAAAGGGTCAAATAGCTTAAGTAGTGTGATTTTATGTGGAGATGGAGGAAATTAGGCCTAATGTCATGGTTTGAAGTGTTGGAAACACCTACGGGTTTTAAAGGTACACACAGCAGTATAACATCACATACACAGGTGGCAACTTCCTGCTTACAAACAACTTATCAACAACTGTTGTCTGCAAGCAGGAAGTTGCTCTGCTGGTTATGATGTCATATTTCTGTCTACCTTTTTTAAATAATTTGTCTTGCATGCTATCTGCATCTTGATCTCCATGCATGACAAGTAAGTTTAGCTTTTTAAAAATAGGGATGTCATGTCATTGATCTCATTCATTGCCTCTTTGATTTTACCGGTGAATAAACGGTCCAGATGGTTCCTTTTGATCTGCAGTATGCCTGTACGCTTTGTCTATAACTGTTTTCGGTGTTGCATTGTCACTGCAAGGTTTCTCTTTTCACTTGGTTGCCCTGTTTGCATGATTTTGAGTGATGTTTAAAACAGATTGTTCCTGACAATAATGTATCGTAGTTGGGATACAGTGACGGTAGATTTGTCATAACTGCAGTTTTCTTTTTAAGTGAAAGGATTTAATGTAGGTTATTTTAATGTAACTGTATTTGCTTATTGTAGATAGAACGCTTGTTTTGTTTTGTTTCAATGACTGCAATCACTTGACAATGGCCTACTTAAAGAAATACTTGGAACTTTGTCACAATTTCCTTCATTGTCTGTGGAAAGAATGCCTTGCTCTCATTAGAATGTCTCACTACCAGACAGTCTCTGACCAATTCAGCTGTTGACGACTCTTTTCTCTTGTTCCTATCTGCTGTATAGATGAGGACTCAGGTTCTGCTCCCCTGTAAGTACACATTTCACACTGACATTAAAAAAAAAAAAAAAAAAAAAAGCAATACAATTTAATTTCTCACCAAGAAAATATATACATGGGCCTCCCAAGTGGCGCAGCGGTCTAAGGCACTGCATCGCAGTACTAGCGGCGTCACTACAGACCCAGGTTCAGTCCCATGCTGTGACTTGGAACCCATGAGGTGACGCTCAATTGGCCCAGCGTCGTCCGGGTTAAGGGATGGTTTAGTAGGCTGGGATATCCTTGTCCCATCGCGCTCTAGCGACTCCTGTGGCGGGCTGTGCGCATGCATGCTGACTTCGGTCGCCAGTTGTACGGTGTTTCCTCTGACACATTGGTGCGGCTGGCTTCGGGATTATGCAGGCAGTGTGGCTTGGCAGGGCCGTGTTTCGGAGGATGCATGGCTCTCAACCTTTGCCTCTCCCTAGTCAGTACGGGAGTTGCAGCGATGGGACAAGACTAACTAACAAAAGGTATACATTACTGAATGGTCTAATGTTCCATATGGAAATGTCTTTCAGGAAAAGCAATTCTGCCACAAACCACAAGGATGTCAGGCAAAGGAACTCCAACTGAAAGAAGATGAGAGGTGTGTGAGGTGTTTTGAATCAACCCACTCGACTGGATGAGCCTATTTCAAATTAATTTATTCTGATTGCAAAATCAAAGCAGTAAAACTAATTGTCAGTCCCCTCTGTCTTTCCTGACAGATATCCTGATGACTATCTTCCAGGATGAAGAGCATTGGGTGGCTGAGCGTCACATAATCTAGTGAACCCTGAGATTTCTTTTTTTTTTTAACAACTTTACTTTTTTTTTTTTTCTTGAACGTTTGGCTTGAGAAATGGACTCAATTGTCCTCACTTTTCTTCTAGATTTCTCTCCATATTGTGCTGCCGGGGAATGTGTTTGGGCTTAAGGCCATGGGCAAAAACAAAAGTTTTGCATGAGTTTTATTGCCGTTCTAGAAGTGTTTGTTCGTAGTAAAATCCATTCTAAACGTTTACGTGGGAATGATCTATTGGTGGTTTTTCTATTTGTGCTTATAGCTTCCTCCACTGTCCCTCACTATTCTAAATATCTGCTATTATATTTGCTAACCTGAACAGCCACCTGTTAAGCAACATGGATCCTACTAGGGATGTGAAATGTTTGGGCACTGGCATACTTTTGCCCCAGGCCCTGTTACCATGCCTGACTCAATAATCTCAACTGGAGTGGCCCATCCCTGCTGTAGGTAAAGTAATGACTGGAAGTTTGACTTCAAATGTGTGCCCTGACCCTTCAATACGAAGGCCACCTTTGGCTGAGTTATGATACACTTTAACACAATCTGTTTCACTTTCTCCACTGTATTTGATATTCTGCCGTGGAAGTTGTAATACTGTATTTAGTTCCTAAATTAAACTCAGCAGGTAGGATTATAATGCAATTTCCTCAGAGTTCCTGCTGTATCTAATAAATGCACTGTTCATAATTAGAAAGTAAATCATTGCAAAAAATTATCCAAGCATTTCTCAAGTTTTACTACTCATTAAAATGTTTTATAGTGTAGTTTTGAATTCTCTGCTTTTGTTGCCATAGTCACATCCATAGTAATACTTCCTGAAAAGGACCAAGTGTTAGATGTGTAACGTTTGCTGCTTCTGAACAACCAGACAAATTCTAATAATGTATAAATCCGAATGGAATACGATTTTAAATGTTTTTTTTTTTTAAAGGTACGTGGAACCTAAACACGATTGGCACTAATGAAGAATTGTCTTTTTTCTAACCTCCACTTTGTAGACAATTCAGAAGCCACATGTTGCATGAACCTGATGTAGTATTGTTGCTGGATGTGCACCATTTAGTTTATGTAAAGATATGACTTAGTGTCTATTTTGCCTAAAAGTAACCCAAGTAGATTCAACACAACTGTACCAATTTGCACAATCTCAATAAAGTTATTTGATTTTAAAAGATGTCTTTTATTTTTAATGTATTTTTTATTAAAGCTGCCATACAGAAGGAGTTACCTACAACAGCACTGTATGCTGGGACATTGTTTACGTTGTGGGAGGCAATTTGTCTGCCTAGGTCCTAGGGAGGCTAGTCAGTGAGTGGACTAGAAGTCTGATTTCATAGGCCAAACTGCTAGACTCACACTGTACACTATTGCATCAGTTGGTCTACACACCCAAAACATTCTGTGAAGATTTGACACAAGAGGGTGCCATTTAATCATCAGTGGAGGAACCATTGTGATTCTAGGTGGTATGGTTGACTGTCTTGAATCAACATAGTGGCAAGAAAAAGTATGTGAACCCCATTTCTGCATAAATAGATAATCAAATTTGATCTGTGCTTTAATAGACAGTGTGCTTAAACTAATAACACACAAATTAATGTTCTTGTCTATATTGAATACATTCAGTGTACGTTGGAGTATGTGAACAGTGTAAGTATGTGAACCCCTAGGTTAATGACTTCTCCAAAAGCCAATTGGAGGCAGTTAACCTGGAGTCCAATCAATGAGAGTAGAGATGTATGTTAAAGCTGCCCTGCCCTATTAAAAAAAAATAAAAAAACACAATTTCACAAGAAGCATTGCCTGACGTGAACCATGCCTTGAACAGAAGAGACTTAATATAAAAAATTGTTGACTTGCATAAAGCTGGGAAGGGTTACACAAGTATCTCTAAAAGACTTGATGTTCATCAGTCCACGGTAAGACTAAATGGAGAAAGTTCAGTACTGTTGCTACTCTCCCTAGGAGTGGCCGTCCTGCAAAGATGACTGCAAGAGGACAGTGCAGAACGTTCAATGAGGTTAAGAAGAATCCTAGAGTGTCAGCTAAAGATTGACATAAATCTCTGAAACGTCTACGATACGTAAAATACTAAACAAGAATGTTGTTCATGGGAGGACACCACGGAAGAAGCCACTGCTGTCCAAAAAACATTGCTGCACGTCTGAAGTTTGCAAAAGAGCAGCTGGATGTTCCACAGCGCTACTGGCAAAATATTCTGTGGAGAGATTAAACACAAGTTGAGTTGTTTGGAAGGAACACAACACTGGAGAATAAAAGTCACAGTACACCATCAACCTCATCCCAACTGTAAAGTATGGTGGAGGGAGCATCATGGTTTGGAGCTGCTTTGCTGCCTCAGGGCCTGGACAGCTAATTCCCAAGTTTATCAAGATATTTTGCAGGAGAATATAAGGCTATCTGTCCGCCAATTGAAGCTCAACAGAAGTTGGGTGATGCAACAAGACAACGACCCAAAACACAGAAGTAAATCAACAACAGAATGGCTTCAACAGAAAAAATTATGCCTTCTGGAGTGGCCCAGTCAGAGTCCTGACCTCAACCCGATTGAGATGACAGACATCTCAATAATATTGCTGAAACTGTTTTGTAAAGAGGAATGGTTCAAAATTCCTTCTGACCGTTGTGCAGGTCTGATCCACAACCACAGCAAATGTTTGGTTGAGGTTATTGCTGCCAAAGGAGGGTCAACCAGTTATTAAATCCAAGGGTTCACATACCTTTTCCACCCTGAACTGTGAATGTCTCAGGTGAAGTATTCCACCAGTATTATTTGGTGATTACACATGCATGCTGTGCATGAAATGGAGTACATTTGCCAATGTGCTGATCCATTGACCTTTCAAGGCTACTATTGTATTTGAATGTTTTACAAACTATTTGTGTTCCACATTTTCAAAACAGATAACATTTGTATGAGTTCATTATTTATGTTTTTTTCATCCCTCTTTCTTTGGTTCAACATGCTATCTCCTCACATTGGAACCTTCCCTTGGATGTCATTCATGATGAGCGAGAGGAGGGCTCTGAGGCCATAGGTAATAGAACGGCCCTCTGTTTCCATGTTACATGAAACGAATAGCCAGATTGCAGCCATAGCAACGCCACTGGTGCTGTATCCTAAAGTGGTTTCCACTGGATACAATAGGCTGGGGCTGCTTTGAACTCGTCGACGCCCAGCCACGCAAAGGTTCCGAAGGCGCGCACTCCATTCCTTGCGCGCTGTCATGGACGAGGCTGAGGATGGAGAAGAGGAGTCCAAATTCCAGCAGCCTCTATTGTACCGAGCCGGCTGCGTTGGTGGTGGAGGCGATCGTTTGACGATGAAGCAATTTACGCCAGGAGGGGGAGCAGCGTCAACAGCGCGCAAGAACTCCAACAATGAGCTGTGGTTCATGCAAGGCGAAGAGTCCGCACCTTGTGCTCCTACAGGCGCCACAAGCTGTGCTCTGTTGTGCCAGGAAGATGATGCTGGCCGTGGCGGCTCATACTACAGGGCTGGAGAGGACTCAGCCACAGGAGCAGCGGTATCCGTGTTGGCTACTTGTTGGACAGGTGAAGGCACTACCGGTATGATATGCAACAACAACGGAGATTGCAGAAGGGACCCCAACATTTCAGGGAGCCTTTCTTCCATCGTCTCTAGGCAGGAGAAACAGACAGGTGGAATAGTTGCAGCGGACAACGAGAAAAGGACAACTAGATGTAATTCCAGAGTCGCCAGCATGGACGGTTCGATCACCTCAGCCGGGTCCTTAGCACAGGGTCAAGGGGCCGAGGTGGCCGGGGCCACAACTACTGCCACTGAGAAAAAGGACTCCAGAGTTTCCTTCTCAAATGCCCATAGTAGAAAAGCATCGTCCTCTGTGCAGAATCAACAGAACAGGAATTCTCTTTCATTTTTTAAATCTGAGGATGGACCCCAGATTGTGCCTGATGATGGGGAACCACAGGACAATCGGACTTATATGCAGCGCCAATTTAGTTCCATGCTTCAGCCTGGAGTTAATAAATTTTCCCTGCGTATGTTTGGGAGCCAAAAAGCGGTAGAAAAGGAACAAGAGCGTGTCCAATCGGCCGGTAATTGGATTATTCATCCATACAGCGATTTCAGGTATGGTTTAAGCCAAGTGCCACTCTGAGGTGGGCGCAAATTGGTAATGTTATCTATGGGCTGAACAATAATAATTTACCCAATACATAACTTGAATATAAATTATCATAACCAATTTGATGTTAATCATTGGAAGTAGTTTATGAGATGTTAAATTATAAGATTTGTTGACATCCATTTTGACGTTTGCTGTCAGTGCAGTCTGCTGCTTTTCATCAGTAATGTATTGCCACTAAATGCAAATGTCAAATTATGCAACAAATGTATGTTAAACATTCTCCTCATCATTGCGCAGTTTTGATAGATTATGTACTGAAGACATATACCTAGTACTTGTGCGTAAAACAGCTGACCAAAAAAGCCTTGGTGAAGTTACTTGGCAAACATATACCGCATGAAATAAATCTAAAACACCCACACAGTTGATAAAATATGTGTTCCATGTTATCACCTTACTAAACACTCAATGGTAGCCTATTATAACGCGTTTTTCTCATATTCCCTTATAATATAGTCTTATTACAAGCAGGGATGGGCAACTTTGATGGTGATGCGGGCCACTAAAAATCTGAACTCATCATGAGAAATGTTTGCCGTTTTTAATATGACATCTGAGTGACACTAACAAAATCAATGGGGGCCCCGCCTTTAATTCGACAATGATAACAAGTTTAGATAGATGGCCGCTAAACTAACATAGCAATAATTAAAAATGTTGGCTGACATGGGCTAATTGACTGACTGTAAAACTGTTGATACACAGCCAAATGTCGAAATTGCACCTTGTGTAGACTACTATTCTAAGTCGCAACAGTAAATTGAGACCCTGCCTATATATATATATATATATATTTATATATATTTTTTTTTTGGCGGGAGGTGGGGGGGGGGGATTGATCCGAGGGCCTTTAAAAGGGGGTATGTGGGGTCCGCCAGTTGCCCATCCCTGGATTAGAGCGTCATACACAGACATCTGATATTGTCTTGTCACAACTTGGTCATACACGTTTCATATTTATTTTGTCATTGCATATTCATACAATATGAATGTTACCATGCATGCATGCCTCTTGACAGGATATTATTGCATGCAAATATATTAATATTAGATGTCAAATTAAAATACTAAACGCACTAATCTATTTTGATCTTGTGGATTTCGTCATGGGTAGGTGTCAGTGTTAATTTAATACTCTATAATTAAAATCGTAACAATTTGTTTCATAAATGCAAAATCATCTTGAGCTATCTCAGTGCACCTGCTTTGTCCCTATCCCTCACTATTATCCTCTCATTTTCAAAGATCGCTCTACAAGATTCCCATAAATGTTTAGGCTTTCCCCCGAAATCAGACGCTTCGGTCTAAGACAGACTCTCCCTAGTATGGTGACAGCTATTTTAAGCCAAATGATAATCAATGCCATTACCCGCACGTGTAATTATAAGAGGCTCAACGATTTTTTTTTATTAAGTAAATTCCAGGTCTTGATGTCAAGAAAGAGTAATATTTTCTAGGGTTAAGGTTAGTGTTTTTTAAGGTGAATGATGCATTGTGGTATTAAGCAGAACCCCATTCCCTTCCTCCCTCTTTCCTAAACACGACCTTATCTTTTAGAGAAATATGCAGGGACTTACACTGAACCCTTACTCAGTAACACACATATAAAGTAGTACTGTTATGTATGTTTGTTAGGTTTGCCTTCAGTTTCCAGGTTCACATAGGGTGAGTGTGTGTAG
This sequence comes from Thymallus thymallus, assembly GCA_023634145.1. Lineage (NCBI taxonomy): Eukaryota > Metazoa > Chordata > Actinopteri > Salmoniformes > Salmonidae > Thymallus > Thymallus thymallus. The sequence continues at coordinate 26,807,194 of CM042393.1, read as the reverse complement.
ACACCTGCTCGTCCAACATCTCATTCCAAAATCATGGGCATTCATATGGAGTTGGTCCCCCCATTACTGCTATAACAGCCTTCACTCTTCTGGGAAGGCTTTCCACTTTATGTTGGAACATTGCTGCAGTGACTTGATTCCATTCAGCCACAAGAGCATTAGTGAGATCGGGCACTGATGTTGGGCGATTATGCCTGGCTCGCAATCGGCGTTCCAATTCATCCCAAAGGTGTTCGATGGGGTTGAGGTCTGGGCTCTTTGCAGGCCAGTCAAGTTCTTCCACACCGATCTCAACAAACCCTTTCTGTATGGACCTCGCTTTGGGCAAGGGGGCATTGTCATGCTGAACCATGACAGGCCCCAAACTGTTGACACAAAGTTGGAAGTACAGAATCGTCTAGAATGTTATTGTATGCTGTAGCGTTAAGATGTCCCTTCACTGGAACTAAGGGGTTTAGCCCGAACCATGAAAAACAGCCCCAGACCATTATTACTCCTCCACCAAACTTTACAGTTGGCACTATGCATTCGGGCAGGTAGCGTTCTTCTGGCATCTACGCACTTCAGCAGTCCTGTTCTGTGAGCTTGTGTGGTCTACCACTTCGCGGTTGAGCCGTTGCTGCTCCTAGACGTTTCCACTTCACAATAACAGCACTTACAGTTGACCAGGGCAGGTCTAGCAGGGCAGAAACTTGACTGACTTGTGGGAAAGTTGGCATCCTATGACGGTTCTACATTGAAAGTCACTGAGCTCTTCAGTAAGGCCATGTCAATGTTTGTCTATGGAGATTGCATGGTTGTGTGCTTGATTTTACCTGTCAGCAACGGGTATGGCTGAAATATAGTGTATTTAGGATACATTCTGATGAGCTCATTGGTGAGAAAATGTGGAGAAAAAAGGGTTTTGCTCTAATATTGCAGGCAGCATTGTTTAAACTGTTATGAAACTGACAGATCTGGGGTTAGTTTGACTTTTTTCGTAAACTTGACTTAAGCTGAGACGCTTTCCTAATAGGGCACATCTTTATAGCCAAAGGATCTTTCGCAGAACTGTAATTGCGACTGCGAATATCGGGTTCAGCACCAGGGACAGCTCCCCTTTCATGACCTTTATTGCAAATGTGATAGTTGTGCTTTTATACGATAGCCTACACACATTTGATGGTAGTCTTTAGCCATATGTTTGAGTTTGATTGTGGCCTGTTTATGACATTAATCATTTGCCATTGACAGTCAAAACTGTCAACATGACAGCATACTGTCACGTACTCTGCGTTTAGACCGAAAGTGATTTTGTATAGTAGGCCTACTTCATAACCTCTCCGATAAAGTATGTTTGAGCAATTTGCAAACATCACGGCAACATTTAGGGCATTTTTGTCATGTAGCCTACTGTAGCAACTTCTCATTAGAAGGATGATCTCATCACTCACACAGCCGAGTCATCAATGTTCGTTTCCGATTGGGCAGGATCATTCAGTCAAGACATGACTCAGTGTCACCTTTCAGTTACGCTCTTCCCAAGCATTGAATCCCGTTACCTTGGGTTGATTAGACAGCAATATTGATAGCCACTGATATTACACCAGGTGCAAAATTCAATATGTATTTTCAGTTGAGCTCTTCAAAATTAATCCATCTCTTACTTCAAAATTCCATAAACTTGTAGTGTGATTATCTTACATAACCTGGCAGTCACAATCATTCAAATATACTGATAGACCCTTTGTCCTTGTAGCAAGGATTTAGAATCAATTCACCATCCAGCTATACACTCGTATTACTCCCTCACCCCCCATCTCCTCCCCTCCTCTCCTTGTCATGCATGAGCAGGAGGATGGACTTGATTTTTTACAGGTTACGGTGATATGACTATTGATTATTAACTGTAGGCCATGCCACTAGCCTTGTGTGTGTGTGTACGCTTGCATTCATATGGCTGCTTGACTCTGTGTGTGTGTGTGTGTGTGTGTGTGTGTGTGTGTGTGTGTGTGTGTGTGTGTTATTGTCAGTCTACAGTAAGTAGAGAGGGTACTTGTCAGATGAATAAAGCAACATCAGCCACTTTTAGTGATAGGGTGAAAAAATCCATAGTTACACAGTTACATTTTGTGATATTATTTTTGGATGATATTATATTGATATTTGTCTCCAAGTATCGTTTTTTTTTTTTTTTTTTTTGCTACTGTAGGTAGCATCAGCTAGAGCTAGTTGGCGGTACCTGCACCCAAACACCAGTATGTTTCCCTCATAGCTTGTTCTCCATCTTCTTCTGACTGATAAAAACTTGTTTTCTCTTGTCTCTGTGCAGCAGACATAGTGAGAATATGTTTGGAACATCAAATCGCAATAAAATTGCGTTATCGCATTACATATAGAATCGTGAATAGCAATACATACAGTATCTTATCGGCCCCTAAGTATAGTGATAATGTATTGCGACAGTCCGGGCCATTCCCAACTACTTGCATGTGATATGTACAGCAAATAGCAAGGGAGAACATTTGCTCATAATGAAAACAGTGGTAATACAGTTTCTACCTAGTAGTCATCATGATATTCCGTAGTCACTAACTGTACTATTATTGTACTATTATTACAATAAGTAATAACCCTTGTCAATTGGTCAACTTTTCGAATACATGATTGTCTTGCTAATTCATCCACATCATCACTCCTACACTAGAAGCCAACAAATGATTCTCATATATGAATTCAATTCATATATTTGTGTGATTTGTGATATTCTGTATAATCTTACATTTCCCCTGATTGTTTTTGAAAAAAATGTAACAGTTGATAATGAATGCCATTGTCAATGGCATTGTCCAAAGCACCTCATCAACTGTTTATACCTGAACTGCACATGTAGTTTAAGAAAGTTCAATCAGGAAGGCTGGTCTGAATGCTTGTTAAACTTCATCCAGTTAGCATAACATAATTCACTTTTGTTTCCTATTCTATGGGAATGAATACAAACGTATCATCATCAGCATAGCATCTTGCTTCTTCTCTTCTTTCCTGTTAGCCATGTGCGGAATGCCATTCACCTTTTTACCTTAAAGCCTATAAGCACGGCACAATTATGCTCATTCCTCACGCTTGCTGTTTAACCTATGGGCTCACTCTGGCAATTATCACCTTCCTCACTCTCAACTAATAGGAGTAAATCTTGGGATGTGTGCATATGTAAATTTACCCTCGCTTTCTCATTTGCTGTTTTTGAGCAACCGTTTTCTCGACAACCATCCACGTCCTCACCACCACCAGCTATAATAACCTTAAGGCCCGTCATTAGAAGTCCATTCCCCTGTCATCACATTATCTAGCTCCGTGGATCTTCCCTCGTAGACAAGGCCATTCCCCAAACGATTTAATAAAATAAATTGCAGTTCTTCCACCCTAACTGTCTCTCAGTTCCCTAAACCTCCTTCTCCTGCCCTCTAGGTTCTACTGGGATTTCACCATGCTGATGTTCATGGTGGGCAACCTCATCATCATCCCTGTGGGGATCACCTTCTTCAAGGACGAGACCACCGCGCCCTGGATCATTTTCAACGTGGTCTCTGACACCTTCTTCCTCATGGACCTGGTCCTCAACTTCCGCACAGGCATTGTGTTCGAGGACAACACCGAGATCATCCTGGACCCCAAGAAGATCAAGAGGACGTACCTAAAGACCTGGTTCATGGTGGACTTTGTCTCCTCCATCCCTGTGGATTATATCTTCTTGATCGTTGAGAAGGGGATCGACTCCGAGTTGTATAAGACAGCCAGAGCCCTGAGGATCCTACGCTTTACCAAGATCCTCAGTCTTCTGAGGCTGCTAAGGCTGTCCAGGCTCATCCGCTACATCCACCAATGGGAAGAGGTAAGCTGAGCTCTAGAAGTTACTTTGACCTAACCTAACATAGCAGGCATAAAAGAAACGCCTGAAACTAGATCTCCTACATACTGGTATTGAGATCTTCTGCACTGTTCAACTAATCCAGTAAATGTAGAGGACGAGGAGTTAAGATGGATTGTTGCTTTGTTAACGTCCAAAAGCAGATGTCGCATCACGGGTTCTCTTTCCATTTCCCCTAAAAGTATCCGGTTGTTGGGGACTCTGCAGAGTCTAACTTTAACCAATGGCAGGAGGAGATGGGATTGGCAATGTGTTTCTAGAATTTACAATGAGAGGCTGTACACTATGGGTTAAGTACTTGCATTGACCAATGGAAAGAGAGGGTAGGATGGACAAGGCATAGGCTGCAATCCCCCTATAATACAATGTTAAGGCAGCAGTAGCAAGAATAAGCTTTTTTAGTTTGTAAGATCAGGGCAAGTACAGAAGAGAGTCAGGTTGAACATCATCAGCCCAACCTATTTCAGGGTAGTGTTCTTCCAATAATAGCCTAGTCTCACACTATCACAGGCCTTCAACACTGTTGCCTCTCTGCATCTGTAGGGATATACATCAGCAGGATGCTGAGATTCACAGCTTTGCTTTCTCAGTGACTGGGTTGGCCCGTTAGCCTCATCATCGCAGCACTTGGCTATGGCGTGCAGCCTGTCACAGTGGGCCAGTTTACCCTGATGTGACTGGATGTATAAAGCTGTTCTGGCCATACAGAGGGGAGGATAGGCTGGCCATACATACACACACACACACACACACACACACACACACACACACACACACACACACACACACATACATACATACATACATGCATTTACAGTTTATACTCCTTCTGTGCCAGCTAAGATATTCCAGAAGAGGCCCTGAGCTGACCTAAGTCTGATTACTCAGTTGTGTGTGTTCTGTACTCTACTTAATGGGACAATTATTTTCTTGATTACAGAGTGGTAATTTGATCCAGATACGACCCCTAATTATTGAATCAACCCCTTACGTAACCGAATGCCACTCACTCACTGCTCAGCTCTGCTCTGCACAGGGCAGCTGCTCACCTCATCTGGAGCATGAGAGGGCCAGTGAGACAACTCACTGGATAAAGGATGAACCTTAACTGCAATATTCATCTCCTCTGTTGTCATAAAATACCTTTGTTTTCTTAGAGAGCATTGCTCATCAATATGTACTTGGAAAACCTGGGAACACAGTCTTCTTTACTACTGCATGTAGCTGACAGCTGTTTAGAGCACCACTCTGATACCGTACCCAGACCCACGTATTCCCTAAGCGTCATCCATTCTGCATTGGGCTGTTTGTGTGTTCTAGGTGCTAGACAGGGTGCAGCGATAAAAAGACTGAGGCTTTCCCGGGAATAGCCAGCCAGAGTAATTTCCTCAAGAGGGAAGCTTGTATCAACCTCTTCCATCTGCTGTCACATCCAGACTGAGTGGATGTTACCTTTTTCATGAGCTGGACTGGCCAGGCAGCAGTACACTAGGTACTCCAGGATTGTGTTATTGCCACGGATCCCGCTGGTACTGCTGCTCCATCCGTGCACCAGCTCCAGAGGTCTACTTCACCGGTTTTCTATGGGTCACTGAACTGTCTCATCACGCACACCTGGTTCCCATTCTCCTTGATTAGATTGTTATGGAAATAAGTTAGCTTTAAAAATATATATTTGAATTTAATTGATACTATTTCCATATTAATCGCTGCGGAACTGTTGTGTAATGTGTTAGAGTGGATTGCGTAATGCTTTCTCTTGTGTGTTTTTATTTGGGTAATGGGTTACAGGCGATGAGGTTCTGGTCACATCTACGCTATGTGCCTTGGCCCATCCAGCCAACTGAGAGTGACACATGTTACATGTCATAGTTCTGCTATTTAGCTGAAGACTTTAGCGTTTTAGCCCATGATTGGATCCTAATCAAAATGCCTCCAAGTGTTTCTCCCTCCTCCTCCTCCTCCTCCTCCTCCTCCTGTTGCTTGCGGGCAGTGAGTCTGATAGCAGAAGCATGGAGGGGGAGTTGGGAGATGGCGAGCGACTGCCTGCGAGGGCCCAGCGATACGCTAAACGCACCAATCTGAGCCCTCTGACCTTAATAGTGTACGACAAGCCACTGCATTTATTTAGGTGTGTGTGTGCGCTGCAGGTAAATTGTCCCTAAACAGATACAGAAACAGCTGTACAGGCACCGTGAAAAGAACCCACATACCACCCAAACTCAGTAATACAAGGGTTTTGTTTTTAATTGTAAGGCTTTTGAGAGAAAGCTATAAATAGGTCATGCAGAAGGGTGCTTGTTTGTCCTTTTTCACCACAGATATTCCAATACAGTCACTTTTACAAACAACAAAAGGAGGCACTCCAACCTTGTGTTGTCTAACAGAGCTGCTTTTAATGTTGCATTCGGTTAAGCTTTAAACCCATGGGCTTGCGTGGGGTCTTGTGAGGTGACTGAATCACCCGTGTCACACTCCGATGGAGCTCAAATTTTTACATTCCACGCTTATCTCTCTTGATCATGTTCAACTCATCAAAGCTATTAGTGCCTGATGAGTGCAGGAAGTTAGTGTCGTCATCACTGAAGTTATTTGATGTACTTCATTTCTCAAGGAAAACTAATGGAAGTGCAGCTGCTGTGTTTACAGAAAAGCAACCGTGCATCATTGGTACCGGTAAACGTACTTACTGAATTACAATAACTAATCAGATCATGAATCCAAATCCTGTCCAAATCCGGTTGTATCCAGATAATACAAATAATGGAACCATGTGTTCATTGGCTATGTTAATTGGCTAAATCCATGTGAAATGGTGAATGAATGAGGTGTGTAACAAACCACTGAATGTCCTCTCTCTCTGACCCTCTCGTGACAGATCTTCCATATGACCTATGACCTGGCCAGTGCAGTGATGCGCATCTTCAACCTGATTGGTATGATGCTGCTGCTGTGTCACTGGGATGGCTGTTTGCAGTTCCTGGTTCCCATGCTGCAGGACTTCCCCCAGGACTGCTGGGTCTCCCTGAACAAGATGGTGGTAAGTGCTGCTTAATACACACTCTAGAGTCTCTAGAGTCCATTCGGTACTCTAGGGGCCAATTCCTGAACACCAGACTGGACTCACTGGACAGACGTTTGTTTTTTTATGAAAATTATTGCACCTCCAATAAGTCTGATATGTTACGGTGTGGTTACTTAAGACAGAAACGATAGGAGGGAAGTTGGTCAGGGACGATGGGTGGGTGTATTCTATGACCGTCTAGCAATCCAAAGGTTGCGCGTTCGAAGCGTCAGGGACAACTGTAGCATTTTAGCTAACCCTTCACCTAATCTGTATTCTAATCTTAACCCAATTCACCTACCTTTTTTTTTTTTTACATACATACATTGTCTTAACCTTTGTCGTTTTAGTTCCCCTAACCTTTTACATAAATTATCCTAACCTTTGTTATTAGTTATCCACCAATGTAGATTCTCCCGTAATTCTCTTTTGTTGTTACCATGCAACAAGCAACTTGGTCTCAGAGAAGGACGTATAATACTATACTCAACCAATATGTAGGATAACTTACCTCATCCAATTCGTATGCTGTTGGGTAACACGTATAATACTATACGTCCTTTAATTCGTATGATATTGTACGACCGCTATTCCATTCATAATGTAACCTAACGAAGCATAATGTATCGTACTAAATGGAGGGGAACAAATTTACTTACCAAATCTTACAAAATACCCTGAGGCTAGGTTGCGGACACAGATGAAGCCTATTCATGGACTAAAAACATTTCAGTGGCGATTCTCCACTGAGTATGCTTTATAGTCCAGGAGTAGGATTAAACTAGGTCTGGAAAAATCAACCATTTAAGTGCTGCAGTGAAGGCTATTTCTTACCTCAAAAGAGGTCTGAAGTAGATGCTCATCCAAAATACCAGTGCTGGAAAAAGCAAGAATCCCGAGGCACACACAGTATTAGAGTGAGTTTATTATCTTCACTGAGACAAAAACATTCAATGACCAACAGATGTTTCCTAACCAGCTCCTGCTAAGAACGACACACTCACACAGGCCTGCTGTAAACAAGCAATTATAGTAGTACTCAAGAGGCTTGTTGTCACGTGTCACGACATGCTCTCTCTAGTCCCAGGGCCGGGCCCCGTTCATTCAGCACACGTCTCTCTCTCTCTCCCTGTCAGAAAGGAACATAAAAAGGCCCTCTACCTGCCATTCTCTCTCAGGCGCTCCTCTGCCTGCCATTCTCTCTCAGGCGCTCCTCTGTCTGCCATTCTCTCTCATTGCTTGAGTCCACCTGCAGACACCTGGTAAAGAGAGGAGGCTGATGACACAAGAGAGAATTAAGACAGAAGACGTGAACAAGCAGGGGACACGTTGCAGCAGCACACCTGTCGTTATGCCTTTACTCCCCTCTCTCTTTCCTCTCTTTCTCCAGATATCATAGTGCTAGCAAACTATCAGCCCTCACAAGCCATGACTCTGGCTGAGCACTCACAGAAAAATGTGTTTTGAACAGGCTGAGGCCTTGCATGACTGAGGATCAACATAGATGCACCTGACTCAGGGATTCAACATATTTCTTGGTTCTTTTGGTTCCTGCCTGAACTATTTGTTTTCACATGGACATGGTCTCAATACTTTCTTACTTGGACTTGGAATTAGCATGTTGTGTTTCTACCCATTGCAGTTTGGTGTAATATAATATCAATAACGCAACTCAACAGGTTGCAGGTTGCTCTATGCTTGTAGAACATCAATGTGTCTCCTGTGCTGTTAGATAGTGCATATATCATGACATTGCTTATGGCATGACAGTGCTTATGGCATGACAGTGGTAATGGCATGGCAGTAAAGGTCCGGAAGACCTGGGCTGACCCCAGAAAGACTTTGTTCCCAGACGGGACTGGTTGTATAGGCCAGGTGGGGCTAGATGACAGCGGGAACATACACAGACAGTGTGGTGAAGAAGGTGCAACAGCTTGGGCCCTAAGACCCTCACAAGCTTCTACAGATGCACCATTGAGAGCATCCTGGCTGTATCAACGCCTAGTACGACAATTGCATCATCCACAAACACAAGGCTCTCCAGAGGGTGGTGCGGTCAACCCAACGCATCACCGAGGGCACACTGCCTGCCCTCCAGGACATCTACAGCACCCGGTGTCAAAGGAAAGCCAAGAAGATCCTCAAGGACCTCAGCCACCTGAGCCACAGCCTGTTCACCCTGCTACCATCTAGAAGGTGGAGACAGTAAAGGTGCATCAAAGCTGGGACCCAGAGACTGTTAAACAACTTGTATCTCCAGGCAATCAGACTGTTAAACAGTCACTACTAGCTGGCCTCCACCCAGTACCCTGCCCTGAACCTTAGTCACTGTTCTAACCGGCTACCACCCAGTACTCTACCTTGCACCTTAGAGACTGTTGCCCTACTTACATTGAACACTGGTCTCTTTAATAATGTTTCACCTACTTTATTAATACAGTGCCTTCGGAAAGTATTCAGACCCCTTGACTTTTTCCACATTTTGTTACATTAAAGCCTGTATTAAAAAAAAAAAAAAAATCCTCAGCAATCTTTTTTTGTGCAAATGTATTAAAAATAAACTAAAACACCTTATTTACATAAGTATTCAGACCCTTTGCTATGAGACTCGAAATTGAGCTCAGGTGCATCCTGTTTCCATTGATCATCCTTGAGATGTTGCTACAACTTGATTGGAGTCCACCTGTGGTAAATTGGAAAGAAACACACCTGTCTATATAAGGTCCCACAGTTTACAGTGCATGTCAGAGCAAAAACCAAGCCATGAGGTCGAAGAAATTGTCAGTAGATCTCCGAGACAGGATTGTATTAAGGCACAGATCTGGGGAAGGGTACCAAAAAATGTCTGCAGCATTGAAGGTCCCCAAGAACACATTGGAACCATCAAGACTCTTCCTGGAGCTGGCCGTCTAGCCAAACTGAGCAATCGGGGGAGAAGGGCCTTGGTCAGGGAGGTGACCAAGAACCCGATGGTCAGTCTGACAGAGCTCAGAGTTCCTCTGTGGAAATGGGAGAACCTTCCAGAAGGACAACCATCTCTGCAGCACTCCACCAGTCAGGCCTTTATGGTAGAGTGGCCAGATGGAAGCCACTCCTCAGTAAAAGGCACTTGACAGCCCGCTTGGAGTTTGCCAAAAGGCACCTAAAGGACTCTCAGACCATGAGTAACAAGATTCTTTGGTCTGATGAAACCAAGCTTGAACTCTTTGGCCTGAATGCCAAGGGCCACTTCTAGAGGAGTGACTAGTCAGGATCGAGGCAAAGATGAACGGAGCTAAATACAGAGAGATCCTTGATGAAAACCTGCTCCAGAGCGCTCAGGACCTCAGACTGGGGCGAAGGTTCAGCTTCCAACAGGACAACGACCCTAAGCACTGTGGTGGTAATTCTAAATTATCAAATGAGGAGAGACAAAATACATTTCTTGTTATTTGTTTCTGGCCATTTTGAGCCTGTAATCAAACCCACAAATGCTGATGCTCCAAATACTCAACTAGTCTAAAGAAGGCCAGTTTTATTGCTTCTTTAATCAGTACAACAGTTTTCAACTGTGCTAACATAATTGCAAAAGGGTTTTCTAATGATCAATTAGCCTATTATAATGATAAACTTGGATTAGCTAACACAACGTGCCATTGGAACACCGGAGTGATGGTTGTTGATAATGGGCCTCTGTACGCCTATGTAGATATTCCATTAAAAAAATCAGCCGTTTCCAGCTACAATAGTCATTTACAACGTCAACAATGTCTGCACTGTATTTCTGATCAATTTGATGTTATTTTCTTTCAAAAAATGTGCTTTTCTTTCAAAAACAAGGATATGTCTAAGTGACCCCAAACTTTTGAACGGTAGTGTATACTTAAACTAAATATTTATAAAAATCTTGTTAACAAGGGAGCAGGTCAATACAACACACACACATCGATTGAGTGCTCAAATAATGCGGAAACTCAAGGGGGTTGTATAGAAACATAAAATCAGCTTAGTCATGGTTGGTTCAGCCCCTCCCTGGTAGATCAGGGCATCATAAGCTTATAGCACACAAACAAGTTATAATGATAGTTCCGTTTACGCCTTCTACCAAGCTAGCCTCCGTTCTGTGCCCTTGGAAGATAGTAAAAGACCAGGATGGGCTGAAGAACAGTGCTCACTTCTCAGAGGCTCTTTGTCTCATGCCGTGGGACCAGGAGAGAAGAGAGAAATTGAAACAATACAGGTCTATCTCTTCCTCAAGTTTATTTCTATCCCATGTCCTTGACCACACGCCCAGACCAGCTGCGGGGAGTGAGTGTGGAAGAGATTAACCATCCTTTCTCAGAAGCACAGCATTGGTCAGTAAAGAAATGTCTTTACTATTGTTGAGCATATTATTAACTATTAGTACTAAACAAATCAAGTGAATACGTTAAATACGTTGATTTGTCTCTCACAGCACATGGCCAAGACAATGCAGGAGTGGTTACAGGGACAAGTCTCTGAATGTCCTTGAGTGGCCCAGCCAGAGCCCGGACTTGATCCCGATCGAACATCTCTGGAGAGACCTGAAAGTAGCTGTGCAGCAACGCTCCCCATCCAACCTGACAGAGCTTGAGAGGATCTGCAGAGAAGAATGGGAGAAACTCCCCAAATACAGGTGTGCCAAGCTTGTAGCGTCATACCCAAGAAGACTTAATGCAGTAATCGCTGCCAAAGGTGCTTCAACAAAGTATTGAGTAAAGGGTCTGAATACTTATGTAAATGTGATATTTCCGTTTATTATTTTTAATAAATTAGCAAAAAATGCTAAAATCCTGTTTTGTTATTATAGGGTATTATGTGTAGATTGATGAGGAAAAAAACAATGTAATACATTTTAGAATGAGGCTGTAACCTAACATTGTTGAAAAAGTTAAGGGGTCTGAATACTTTCCTAAGGCACTGTGAATATACTGTATTCTAGTAATGCCTCATCCTATATAACAAAAAAATATATAATATATAATATATATATTGCTAGGTTGAAGCTAGAAACCACCTACGGTAATTCCTGTAAATATGTGTACGCAACGAATAAACATTTATTTGATTTGAACTAAAATAGCTGTGTGTCCAAGTTCTCTAGTGCCAGATGGCCACCATTACCCCCCAGTAGAGAGCTGTGAGATGCTGGAGGGTGGCTCTCTCTCCCATGGCTCCTCTGACTGGCCAGGGCCTGGGTGGACTGCTCCACTACTACGTGCCAGCTCTACATCGCTGTCCCTGAACCAGGCCCAGGATACATTATGGCTAGCGCAGACGTTGACTCAGTGTCTCTTACTGTGCAGTAATTGTGTTTGGACCCCTCCCCTCCCTCCTTGTTTTGACATGATGGTAGCTAGGGTGCAGTGCTGTGTGTATGCCACACACACACACACACACACATTCTGACACAGTGAGCTTACACCACGTGCACAAACATACACACTGTCCTGTTGATGTTCGGTTCCTCTGAGCTGGGCCCCTACTCTGTGTACTCCGTGCCAATTTTCCTGAGTACATTCGTCCTGGGCGATCGGCGCAGGCTGGCTGGCATCTCCCAGCAATCAAGGTCAGCATTTCTCTAGAGGCGGATGGCTTCAAATGAGAGATGCAGCATTAAATGATCCATCTCCCTGCCACTCGAGACTTTTTCCACTTCGAGTGGCAGCCTGCCTACTCACTGCATCCCGGTACCCCTGCCTACTCACTGCATCCCTGAACAGAGACACACACACGATATGGACACTATTTTTAAAATGTTTTTGAATTATAAAAGTTCAACATTTGCTTTATGAGTAGTGCGTGACCCTAGGGTGGCCACACATGCATTCTAAGTGATTTCAGTGGGTCTTTCTCCATTATGATTATTTTATAATGTTCAACCTAAGCATTTACAGCGGGTGAAATAAGTATTGAACACCAAAACAAATAAGTACAGAAATTAAGTTGTGTAATAATGTGAAATGACACAGGGAAAAAGTATTGAACACATGAAGAAAGGGAGGTTCAAAAAGGCATGAAAGTGAGGTTCAAAAAGGTTTCTTTGTATGTATGGATTACTTGGGTTGTTACCAACATCTGGTGAATTTCATGTCAATAGCACCTTTGGAATTATATTTACTGAGAAAAATGGTGTCGTGTTCAATACTTATTTCACCCGCTGTATTTCTGCATCTTCATCATTTTCTGCATTTCCTGCACTCATTTGAGACCATTCCCACACTGCCATATAGAGCTACACAATATGGGAAAAGCATTTAGCATTACAATTGCAATTTTACTTGTGATTTAGATCAAAACAGTTGGGTGAACTGTTTGAATAAGGTAAATACAATTATTATCATTAAAATAGTTAGAATATAATAATTGGCACTTTGAATACATTGTTGTTTGACATGACAACGAATGAAAAAGCCAGGGGGGAGTTATTGTAACAGGGTAGGAACCAAAGTGTTGGTCAGTGTTTCCCAGGGGACCCTATAATCTTTGTATACATTAAATGTCATGTAGCTAACATGTTCATGCGTTGCCTATTTCTCTCTGATTTAGAAGATGCTAATGCACAAACACACTGATTTAGGCCTACACCAGTACTGGTATCAGGCTGTTTTAGCTAGCTACATTTGCTCTGACTCAGTACATTTATTAGCTAGCTAGCTAGCCGTCTAACTAGCGACAAGCAGTAGGAGCTAACATGATTTATTTTAGCCACAACTTGCTAAGAAAATACAAACTAGCTGTTTGCAGACAGTAAGATAAACAAAAGTGTAATTATAGAACGCTTGTGGATTTATATTAGGAAGCAGCAATGTTGTCAGTCTTGACCATGCAAACTGAAGAGTGAACGACAAGTGGTCTCATGGTTGAGCAACAACAACTGCGCTCCTCGAGTCACAGGGGGCAGGGTGGGGCTTGGTGTGTTAGAGAGGGAGAGAGACGAATCAAGTAGTGAAGTAACCTATACAAACGGACGTTACACGCGTTAGAGTGGTGTATCACATTTAACAAACCAAACACCGTTTTAGAAGGTAAAGTAAAAACACAAACCGGTCTTTGCATCAATACCAGCATTCAGTATAGTAAAATATGGTATACCGCCCAGCCCTTACACACACACACATAAACACACAGGAAGCCACTTCTCCAGGGCCCCACTGGGCTAATACACTGAGCCAGAGCATCAGGTGTGGGAGAGGCTTTCCTCTAACAGGCTTGAGGCCCTGTTGGAGAGAATTACCAGGAGGTCCAAACATCAAACAGCCAGTCAACATGTTAATACACCTGACCCTCCCTGATCTGACCACTGATATGGGGTGGCATGTAGCCTAATGGTTAGAGTGTTGGGCCAGTAACCGAAAGGTCGCTAGTTTGAATCCCTGAGCCGACTAGGTTGAGCAAGGCAATTAACCCTAATTGCTCCTAGGTTGCCATTGGGTGTCTCAGGGGGAGTTGGGATATTCAAAAAAAACATTTAGGACAAATATAAGCACCCACCTAATTGTTATTAGATACAGACTGTTCTGCTATAAGCCAGGATTTAAGTTTATAGCAGGTTGATCAAATTAAATGTCTCCTCTGTTATGAAGCCCAAGTCAGGGCCAGGTGCTTTCATCTCATGTGCCTTATCCTGAATGGCTCTTAGATCAATGGAATTATAACAAAGCCCTGGATCATCTCACTATCCATCTGTCCTTTAAGATCTTAGACCTGGGGTAGAGTAATCTGGATCTCATGCCGGGGTTCATCCGGCTAGAGGATGCAGGGTAGCCAGGGAAAATATAATTACTAATATGAATTACACACACACACACACACACACACACACACACACACACACACACACACACACACACACACACACACACAGTGCCTTCAGACAGTATTCACACCCTTTTACTTTTTCCACAATTTGTTGCGCTACAGCCTGAATTTAAAATGTATTACATTGAGATTTTGTGTCACTGACATACACACAATGAAATTTAGTTTGTAGAAAATGAAATTCATAAAAAAATGAAAAGCTGAAATGTCTTGAGTCAATAATTATTCAACCCTTTTGTTATGGCAACCCTAAATAAGTTCAGGAGTAAAAATGTGCTTAACAAATCACATAAATTGTAATAATATAATATATACCATTTAGCAGACGATTTTATCCAAAGTAACTTAGTCATGCGTGCATACATTTTACGGATGGGTGGTCCCAGGAATCGAACACATAAGGATATTTTTTAGGATCAAATAAAACTTAGAACAGCAAAATCCTAGAAGAAAACCTGGTTCGGTCTTCTTTCCAACAGTATACAGCCCATCTGTAAATAGCCCACCCCAACTACCTCATCCCCATACTGTTATTTTTGCTCATTTGCACCCCAGTATCTCTGCCCGCACCAAAGGTGTATTTGCACATCATCACATCTGCACATTTATCACTCCAGTGTTAATGCTAAATTGTAACTATTTTGCCACTATGGCCTATTTAATTGTCCTACTTCCCTAATCTAACTACATTTTCACTCACTGTATATAAATCTTCTATAGTGTTATTGACTGTACGTTTTGTTTATCCCATGTGTAATTCAGTGTTGTTTTTCTGTCGCACTACTTGGCTTTTTCTTGGCCAGGTCACAGTTGTAAATGAGAACTAGTTCTCAACTGGCTTACCTGGTTAAATAAAGGTGAAAAAAAAAACTTGACAGAGCTTGAAGAATAATAAATTACAATTAAATCCATTTTAATCCCACTTTGTAACACAACAAAATACCCTTGTTTCAACGGCTAATAAGGATATCCTCCATCTATTCAATTACTGAATTCATTAGTGGCTCAGCATCTCAACTCTCCAATCATGCCTACCCATGGCCCTTAGGGTTGGTAAAGATGGCTGTGCCAGTTTAGGCATTTGACATGGCAAATGTAGCTGAAGAGCGAGCCTTTTACTGTGGAGACAGGCCACTCAGAGGTTAAACGTAAGCTCCGAGGCACAGCACAGCAGTGAGGAAGCAACAGTGACACAAAGCCCACCCCCACCCTCACACACACAAGCCTGCACACACGTACACACACACACAGCACGACCCCCCTACCCTTCTCCTTCCACATCGTACCTCCCTCCAGTATCTTGGAATAAATCTGCGTTCATCTCTGAATATACCATCATAGATCATGCACAACCCATCCTGGATGAGCGCTCCTCTCTGTAAATGGATTATGTACAATTAGGCTCTGCCCCTGTTCCTTTAGCTGGGGAATGACTAATGCAATGAATGGGAGAGATTATCCTCTGTATTGCTGCTGAATTGTGGGCAACAAACAGAGCTCAGTGGCGTGCATCATGTAGTGAAAGGTGTAGCTTTTGATCCAAAGTGACGGCTGTATACTAGACGGGGGAATTTGTGATCCATGATTGTCTCTAGCATTTGCACCTTCTCCTTGGCAGAGAATGTTGGGTTGTAGCCTGCTTGAATGGAGCTGTCATGTGTATTCCACACTATCCCTCGGAGCCAATGCCTTATGAGCTGGGTCCACATGCCACCCATTGTCATGGTAATGGTTATTTTTAGTGGAAAATGTATGCCTATATTATATCGGTGTGAGAATCAGAGCGTGTACAGAACAGAGATGATTCACCTGCTCCAGTCTAAACACCAGGCTATCTGTTGACGTTATTGCTGTGGGGATCGGGGACTATGTTTCCTCATTTGATCACAAATGTGCGCTCCCATACCTGTAGGATGGATGGAGGTTCTAATAGATCAACATTTCTGTCAACTCCTTGTCAGTATGGAAGCAGTAATAGTGCCATTTTTCTCAGTAAATATATTTCCAAAGGTGCTATTGACATGAAATTTTCACCAGATGTTGGTAACAACCCAAGTAATCCATACATACATAAGAAACCAAAACAAATAAGTTCAGAAATTAAGTTGTGTGTAATAATGTGAAATGACACAGGGAAAAGGTATTGAACACATGAAGAAAGGGAGGTGCAAAAAGGCATGGAAAGCCAAGACAACAGCCGTGATTAAAAAGCAATCCAGCCCCCTGTCAGTGCAAATTAATATCAGCTGGTTCAGTCCCAACTGATGGCTTACAAAAAGGTCTCATTGCCAAGGTGTCACACAAGACACATCTCATGATGGGTAAAAGCAAAGAGCTGTCTCATGACCTTCACAACCTAATTGTTGCAAAACATAATGATGGCATTGGTTATAGGTGCATTTCTAAGCTTCTGAATGTTCCAGTGAGCACTGTTGGGGCCATAATACGGAAGTGGAAAGACAATAATTTCACCATAAATTTGCCTCGACCAGGTGCTCCTCGCAAGATTTCTGACAGAGGAGTGAAAAGAATAATCAGAAGAGTTGTCCAAGAGCCAAAGACCACTTGTGGAGAGCTTCAAAAAGACCTGCAATTAGCAGGTACTGTTATCTCAAAGAAAACAGTAAGTAATGCACTCCACCGCCATGGCCTGTATGCACGCTCACCACGCAAGACTCCATTGCTGAAAAAAAAGCATGTTGAAGCTCGTTTAAAGTTTGCTGCACAACATTTGGAAAAGCCAGTGAAATACTGGGAGAATATAGTGTGGTCAGATGAGAGCAAAATTGAACTGTTTGGATGTCATAATACACACCATGTTTGGAGGAGAAATGGCACTGCACATCACCCTAAAAACACCATACCAACAGTGAAGTTTGGAGGTGGGAACATCATGGTGTGGGGCTGCTTTTCAGCAAATGGTACTGGCAAACTTCACATAATTGAAGGAAGGATGAATGGGCAAATTTAGACATTCAAGACATTCTTGACAAAAATCTGCTGCCATCTACCAGGATGATGAAGATGAAACGAGGGTGGACATTTCAGCAAGACAATGATCCCAAACACACAGCCAAGGAAACTCTCAATTGGTTTCAAAGAAAGAAAATAAAGCTGCTAGAATGGCCCAGCCAATCACCTGACTTAAATCCCATTGAAAATCTATGGAAAGAACTGAAGATCAAGATTCATAGAAGAGGCCCACGGAACCTTCAAGATTTGAAGACTGTTTGTGTGGAAGAATGGGCCAAAATCACAACAGAGCAATGCATGCGACTAGTTTCTCCATACAGGAGGTGTCTTGAAGCTGTCATTACCAACAAAGGCTTTTGTACAAAGTATTAAATAAATATCAGTAAGTGTGTTCAATACTTTTTCCATGTGTCGTTTCACAATATTACACATAACTTAATTTCTGAACTTATTTGTTTTGGTTTCTTTGTATGTATGGATTACTTGGGTTGATACCAACATCTGGTGAACATTTCATGTCAATAGCACCTTTGGAAATATATTTACTGAGAAAAATAGTGGCGTGTTCAATACTTATTTCACCTGCTGTATATGCACTCACACACACACATATACACACACTCACAGAGTGGTGGGTAAAATATGTTATTCTCCTACCGAGACAGAGAAAATGGATGTGTCAGTGCTGTGGAGGATGTTCAGTCATCTGCACTGGGGATTGGGTCTTTAGATCACAGGTGCTCTGTGTGTGTGTGTTTGTGTGCTGTGCTCCGCTCCTCAGACCTGGGGTGCAGTGAGGCAGCATAGAGACGTTAGTATAAAAGCCAGATAAGCTACAGCAAGCGGGCTGAACCAGAGCAGCTCGCTACATCTCCCTGTCACATTTCTTACAGGAATGACTTTATCTAAATGTATTCCTCCACCACTGGCTCTTTTTCATGTTGGACTGTTTTTCTGGTTCTGACAGAATTATTGTAGCTACCTGCACTCTTCAGTCATATAGGCCTGGCGGTAGAGAATATTTTTTATTTATTTATTTAACCATTATTTTACTAGGCAAGTCAGTTAAGAACAAATTCTTATTTACAATGACGGCCTAGGAACAATGGGTTAACTGCCTTGTTCAGGGGCAGAACGACAGATTTTTACCTTGTCAGCTCGGGGATTCGATGCAGCAACCTTTCAGTTACGGGCCCAACACTCTAACCACTAGGCTACCTACCGCCCCAATATACATCAGACAAGCTTCCAGCTCAGTCTTGAGTCCACAGTCCACAGACGTTATCATTCGCTTCTAATTCTGTCCTGATCTGGCATTGGATGTGTGTGTGTGTAGTGTGTGTGTGTGTAGTGAGTGTGTGTGTGTGTGTGCATGAGTGTGTGTGCTTATTTCCGGCTCAGAGTTGAGCTCAGGGTGACAGGTTGCTGCTGTTGTTTGCCTGGCGGGCACGCTCTGTAGGCAGCATGCTGATAGACCAGGGGGACAGAGAGAGAAAGGGAGAGAGAGAAAGAGATGCAGCTCTGCCTCTGTCGCACACTCAAGGCATGGGGACCATGACGGGGTCTGGGGCTAAAGCTGCCCCTAGCAAAGGGAGAGAGGGGGAGGTTCCATATGAGGACACACGAATACATCTCCGTCCCTGCTGTAGCTCTTTACTGGCAGTCCCTCCTCAGTGCCAAGATGTCATCTCATCCCCATGCAATTCCACACAGTAACTATCTGTCCTCTTTCCATTGTTCCCTTCCATCCACGTCTCTCTGTCACATTTCAAAACAATCCGATGGTGCCCCCCCACACATTTCTCCTTATTTCCACCCCAGATCCTCTCCCATCTAAAGCATTTTAAATTTAATGCAAATGGAGTCCAAAGGAATCCAAAACAGATGATAGTGGAAACTGCTCTGTTCGTCTCTGCTCTCTACAGAATGCTGATAGACACTCTGTAAAGCATGTCGTGGTCTCTGTTTTCAAAATGTCTGTTTGTACTTCATGTTTTATTGGTTATATGTTCACCTGCCAGGGGACTGCAGATGTAAATGAGCTGTCCACTAAAGCTGGTGCAACTCATCACTTCTCATACTCTGAGACGTATGTTTTGTTGTACGTTGTCCCTGCCAAATAAACTTAATGAATAATACCACCAGGCTAGTCTGTAGATGGCAGAGAAGATGAACAGTGACATTTCTCTGTATGAGTAATCCTGTAGCCAGCGTTTCTCAGTCTGTGTTGCTGTTTAGGGCTGAGGAGACAGGACAGTGTTTATAATGACTCTAACATGACTAGTCTCACTGTATACACAAATCAAAGGCAGAGTGGAGGAGGCAGATGTAATGGCTCCTCATTAGAGCCCAGTCTGAAGAGGCCTTCTATACCTGAGCCAACAAGACCATGCTGGAGTGATTAGGCCTTCAACAAGCAGCGAACTAAACTCCTTACCTACTCCAGAGTGTCACGATCGTGTGTGTCCATAGACCAAGGCGAAGCGTAGTTATAGTTCGACATCGTTTTATTTAACATAAAACTATACTTAGTCGGAACTATACAAAATAACAACGATATACACAAATGAATGAGAACACACTTACTCAGATGATGACATCCAAACAATGACCCACACACAGGTGTGGGGATGAGCAACTTAAATAGAATCCCCAATCAGAGACAACGTCTCGCAGCTGTCTCTAATTGGGGATTCAACACAAAACGAAAACACATAGATCTAGGCATCCTAGATCTGTCAGGCTCTGACCATGGCCAACTAGATGAGCAAAAGGCCTCCCTATGGCCAGAGCCTGACACAGAGGAGTGATCCCAGCTTTCTTTCAGGAACTTTCTCATATTCCCTCTCTCGCTCTCTTTTAAAAGTATTTCTATTTTAGACTTTTAGGTTAGGATCATAGTCATGTTTTTTTGTGGTTTTAATGCTATTTTATTCTTTCTATATAATGTGCTCTTTTGTAACAGAAGCCCTGCTTTCTCTTTCTCCCAACAGAACGACTCATGGAGCGAGCTGTACTCTTTCGCCCTGTTCAAGGCCATGAGTCACATGCTGTGTATCGGTTACGGGCGCCAAGCCCCAGAGAGCATGTCTGATATCTGGCTGACCATGCTCAGTATGATTGTGGGCGCCACCTGCTATGCCATGTTTATCGGCCACGCCACCGCCCTCATCCAGTCCCTGGACTCATCCCGGCGCCAGTACCAGGAGAAGGTAAGTCCACCGTCCAACTCATCCCAGGCCGTCGATGAGGACCATGTCATGTGGCCATGAGAAACTCAGAGCCGTAGACATAGTTTATTACTACGGCCTAGAGTTTTCCCTGGTCAAGTGACGTAGTCAGGAAAATCCCTGTCCCTACCAGCATCCACCAGTCTCAGTGTCCTCACAGATCAAAGCATGTGGTCACGTCTCTTAAGAAGGAGAACACTGCTCTATAAGGACATTGCAACTGTCTCGATGGGGTTCTTGGATACTGGGTGATCTGGCGGTATATTATTCAGTCTGTCAGCAGCACGTCCCCCTGGCCTGCAATAATCTGCTTTGTTGTCTAATTGCAGCATCTGGCTAATGTTGAGAACAGAGGAGAACAGAGGAGAACAGAGGAGAACAGAGGAGAACAGTGCCTCTGACTCTGCTTTTGTCATCTACTGTTTGGATCTCTTCAAGACCTGAGACATGATTCCATCCTGTCTTGTCTCTAGTTTCTGGCCCTCCATCTCAGTCTCCAATGCCATTTTGTTATTATCTTGGAGAGATAATCATCTTGTTTTCTGGTTCACAGTACTGTATTAGGGAGCGACGAGGGGAAATTGTGTGCTTGAAACAGAATGAATTTGCATTTGAATGAGTGATTATATAAACCAAGTCTTTAATAAGATAACATTAAGTAGGCTAGTACAGTAAGATAAAAGTTAGACTAAATTCACAGGAAAGGGATTCCCTGAACCAATTTTACATGATCTGTATCCACTGCAGACTTTCATTCATACACAAGTGCACCAGATGTAGGTCATTTCACCTGCATGGGATAATGAATTCAAAGTTTCAATAGAGATGTGCCTCTCCCTATTCATTACTCCCTAGTGATGGAGATACAACAGTTAATGCTATGTAGCAATTTGTACCTACTCTATAACTACACTGTACCTCTTTATGTAAGAGATAAACATACATTTAGGCCATTTAATGTAGAGTGAAATCACTCTCTCTGTTCCCTAGCTAAAGAGATGCCCATTACTTTTATCTTAGGACTTCATGTTAGGACCTGTTGCAACAAGTATGCTCCTGACACGACACATCAATCCCTGCTACTCCTTACTCAGTGACCGAGATGGAGAGAGAGATCGCTAGCTAAAGAGATGCACGTCTCCTATCACAGGAAGAGCATGCAAAGCCACGAAGGACCCCGTTATTCCTGGAACTGCGCTCTCTCATGCTCCACTTCCTCCATAATGTCTGAACTAACGATGTGACTACCGTGGTCCACCTAATACAAATCATCACATCCAGTGGCGGATTTAGGTATGGGCGACATGGATGAGGCGCCCACACCAAAAAATTTGGAACGGTGACATTTGCGTGATCGGTTTTCTATCGCTCATTTGCACGTCACGTCAATGATATCATGTCACCGTGTGGGACTGTGGGTCAATTAGGCAGGCTGCTGCCTGGGAAGGCAGGCTACTGCCTGGGAAGGTCTCCCACAGTGATAATGGCACAATGAGTCTGAACTCTCTTCTCCGATCCCCACAAAAGTGTTTCTTTGTACAGGATACGTTGTACAGGATAGTGTAAACACAGGCGTCGGTGTGTGGTTGTATTGACATAGCGCAGTGTAAAAAGTTAGCCATGGTTTCGGTGTTGAAACAGAATAGTCACAATTCACTATATATACAAAATGATGTGGACACCCGTTCAAATTAGTAAATTCGGCTATTTCAGCCACACCCGTTGCTGACAGGTGTATAAAATTTATCACAAAGCCATGCAATCTCCATAAACACACATTGGCAGTAGAACGGCCTTACTGAAGAGCTCAGTGACTTTCAACGTGGATGCCACCTTTCCAACAAGTCAGTTTGCCCTGCTAGAGCTGCCCCGGTCAACTGTAAGTGCTGTTATTGTGAAGTGGAAACGTCTAGGCGCAACAACGGCTCAGCCGCGAAGTGGTAGGCCACACAAGCTCACAGATTGGGACCGCTGAGTGCTGAAGCGCATAAAGATAGTCTATCCTCGGTTGCAACACTGACTACAGAGTTCCAAACTGCCTCTGGAAGCAACGTCAGCACAATTATTGTTCGTCGGCAGCTTCTTGAAATGGGTTTCCATGACCGAGCAGCCGCACACAAGCCCAAGTTCACCAGGCGCAATGCCAGTTGTCGGCTGGAGTGGTGTAAAGCTCTCTGAACTCTGGAGCAGTGGAAACGCGTTCTCCGGAGTGGCGAATCACGCTTCACCATCTGGCAGTCCGACGGACAAATCTGGGTTTGGCGGATACCAGGAAAATGCTACCTGCCTCAATGCATAGTGCCAACTGTAGAGTTTGGTGGAGGAGGAATAATGGTCTGGGGCTTTTTTTCATGGTTTGGGCTAGGCCCCTTAGTTCCAGTGAAGGGAAATCTTAACGCTACAGCATACAATGACATTCTAGATTATTCTGTGCTTCCTACTTTGTGACAACAGTTTGGGGAAGGCCCTTTCCTGTTTCAGAATGACAATGCCCCCATGAACAAAGTGAGGTCCATACAGAAATAGTTTGTCGAGATCGGATTGGAAGAACTTGACTGGCCTGCAAAGAGCCATGACCCCATCGAACACCTTTGGGATGAATTGAAACACAGACTGCGAGCCAGGCCTAATCGCTTAACATCAGTGCCTGACCTCGATAATGCTCTTGGGGTTGAATGGCAGCAAGTCCCTGCAGCAATGTTCCAACATCTAGTGGAAAGCCTTCCCAGAAGAGTGGAGGCTGTTATAGCAGAAAAGGGTGGACCAACTCCATATTAATGGCCATGATTTTGGAATGAGATGTTTGACGAGCAGGTGGCCATATACTTTTGGTCATGTAGTGTACTTTTGGCACACAGAAAATCACATTTTACGTTTCCAGACACATTAATGAGAAAGCTATCATCATTGTTTGCAATGTCCACACTGTTAGACAATGTGTAGGCTACTGATTTATCAGAATGCAGAGTGTGGTGTCTAGGCCTTAGGTGGTCAGGGCTTCTGTTTCTGATTAGACATTCAGCAGCTCATTCTCAATGGCTCTCTAAAGGTACACATTGTTCCTCTCCATATATCTCACCCGGTCACACATTCCATGCACAGTCTTAGAAAAAAAGGTTCCAAAAGGGTTCTTCAGCTGTTCCCATAGGAGAACCCTTTTTGGTTCCAGGTTGAAACCTTTTTGGTTCCAGGTTGAAACCTTTTTGGTTCCAGGTTGAAACCTTTTTGGTTCCAGGTAGAACTCCTTTGGGTCCCACGAAGAACCCTCTGAGGGTTCTACATACACACACACACACACACACACACACACAATTAAATCAATTTTAATCCCACTTTGTAACACAACATAATGTGTTAAAAGTATAGGGGTGTGAATAATTTTTGAAGGCACTATATGCACACGCTCACACACACACACACTCACACACACATGCACGCACTGTGTGAATCAGGCCTTCATGGTCGGATTGCTGCAAAGAAACCACTACTAAAGGACACCAATAAGAAGAAGAGAAACACGAGCAAATCCACATTTGAGATTTTTGGTTCTAACCTCAACCAAATTTAGTTTGGGATGAGTCGGACCACAGTGAAGGAAAAGCAGCCAACAAGTGCTCAGCATATGTGGGAACCCCTTCAAGACTGATGGAAAAGCATTCCAGATGAAGCTGGTTGTGAGAATGCCAAGAGTGTGCAAAGCTGTCATCAAGGCAAAGGTGGCTATTTGAAGAATCTCAAATATAAAATATATTTTGATTTGTTTAACACTTTGTTTAACACAAGTACAATGCTGTGTACTACTCCCTTCACAGTACAGGCTCTAACCAGAATAGAAGAGGAGTGAGAGGCCCCAGTGCACAACTGAGCAAGAGGACAAGTACATTAGAGTGTCTAGTTTGAGAAACAGACGCCTCACAAGTCCTCAACTGGCAGTTCATTAAATAGTACCCGCAAAACACCAGTCTCAACGTCAACAGTGTAGAGGCGACTCCGGGATGCTGGCCTTCTAGGCAGAGTCGCAAAGAAAAAGCCTTTGCAACTCTGCCTAGAAGGCCAGCATCCCGGAGTCGCCTCTACACTGTTGACGTTGAGACTGGTGTTTTTGTTTAAAAAACAAGGACATTTCTAAGTGACCCCAAACCTTTGAGAGACATAGAATGCAGATACACTGTCGTAACGTGTCTGTCTCTCATATTGAGGACAGTGTGGCAACAGATGAGGCAGCAGCATGTCCCTGTGTCCTCTCCTCCTCTGAGGTGACACAACCCCAATCCCCTCTCACCTCTCTCCATCCCCCCATCCCTCTCTCACCTCCCTCCGTCCTTGACATCTAACTGGGTGAAACATCATCCGCCAGAGGACACAACGTGCACGTGGCAACGCCGCCCAGAGCGTTGGGCTTTATGTAACTGTTACTGTCCTTCTCCTCCTCCAGAGGGATGGCGGGACGCAGCAGCACTGCTAAATAGGCTCTGAAGAAAGATGTGACCCAAGGGGCCTCTAGGGCAGAACAGTTCTCCACTGGGGTCCACTCAACCTACTGCTTCATTGGTTGTAGCACGAGTCCATGACACTTACATTCCCGGCTCATTGAGTTTTATAGGATCCTGCTTAAGCTAAGTCAGTTCTGATGTCATCTACTCTGGACACCCCCTCTCCACACATCCACACATAAGTCACTGAGCCCTGCCTCATCCTGCCTGCCTACAACATCCTGTGTTAGTGCCAATTTAATTTCCTCCTCTGGTTCTGTGGCAGCTCCCACTCCTAATGACAGCCATGCATTATGCCAGTACGCCACAGACCAGTGGCTTATCTATCCTCCCCTAAGTCTATAGGCTGATTTCAGAAAATGTAATGCATCTTTATATAAGAAGTGCAGGAAGGGATATAGCCTGTATCTCTGTACTGAGCCTAATTTCATAAGATGGACAGTGGCACAGAAATATGACCTCAGAGAATGAGCTGTATTGTAGCAGACACGGAGGTTCATGTTAGTGGAGCTTTAAAGCAGGCTTTATGTCTGACTTCTAGTGAAGTGGAATATCTAATGCAGTAACTATCGTATGACTGACTCTCAAATAGATTCAAATAGGTGTCCGTCTTATTCAGGTATTGTATGGTGGTCTTTGTCTTTAAGCACAGTGCACTGTCTGTATGTTCTGTGTGTGTGTTTGATTGATTGCCATGGGGGTCCCTTTATCATATACTTCCTCCCGGAGCTTTGTGACTGAGTGTGTATGTGTGCTCAGTGTGATGTGGTGTCAGAGCTGCCCTTTTGCCTTCAGTGATACAGTGAGTCAGAGCTGTAGAAATCAGAGCTACTGACTGACATCCATCAGATGCCTTCAGCCACCAACGGCCCGGCAACTTAGTAGTAAGAAAAAAAATCCTGATAAATCTGAAGGGACCTGTAGGACTGGTAGAATTGTGATGTGTAGATGATGAGAGGTTTGGAGTTTTATGTTATTTAGTTTCCTTGCAATCAATCCTGGCCATCATTTCACTTCTTTCTCAGTTTGGAGTTGCAGCCCGGTCTCAGACTAGACGTAACATAGTAAATGTGTATGATATGTTACGTTTGGTATGGTTACATAAGACAGATGGTTACTTAATAATATCCCTTTAGAACCCATGTCAATATCGCAAAATGAACTTGTTAAAAACCCGTATTCACGTGACTGTTGTCATCAACTATAAACAGGGTATGGAGTAATTTGACTTTTCAACGTTTTTTTACTTCATTGTTCAAAATGACAGCGCCGAAGCAGACATTACTTTTCACTTTGAAAGAAGCTTTATCTATGTTGGTTGGTGATACGGATTCGCACACGTCCTTGCACTTTGAAAAGCGACAATGTCGAGGTGAGTGAAAAAAGTAAACAGCAGATATATGTTTGGTGTTGTCGATGTTTGATGCTGTGAAACTTGTGGAATAGCTCAAAGATTAGCAAATCCTGTCATGTCATGATAACTTTGTTGGTACAGGCGAGCACATCAGCGGTGGAGCTCTAATGATTGCTCTCTGTCTCATGGAAATAGTTGCAGTGTTTAGCTGTATATAGTCAACTAACTAGTTGGTTGTTTTATCTTGTTTCTACCAAAGTAATTCATATGGAAACGGCCCAAGTTTCTAGCTAGCTAATTAGTCTGTCAGTCAAGAAACATTTTGTGTAGTGGTAAATTTGGGCAGCGCTCACGAAGCGTTAAGCTCAGCTGCCACTTTCACTAGCTAGCCATACAGACAAGCAGCTACAGTTGAGTTTACAAGTTTACATACACCTTAGCCAAATACATTTAAACTCAGTTTTTCACAATTCCTGACATTTAATCCTAGTAAAAATTCCCTGTCTTAGGTCAGTTAGGATCACCACTTTATTGTAAGAATGTGAAATGTCAGAATAATAGTAGAGAGAATGATTTATTTCAGCTTTTATTTATTTCATCACATTCCCAGTGGGTAAGAAGTTTGCATACACTCAATTAGTATTTGGTAGCATTGCCTTTAAATTGTTTAACTTGGGTCAAACATTTCGGGTAGCCTTCCACAAGCTTCCCACAATAAGTTGGGTGAATTTTGGCCCATTCCTCCTGACATAACTGGTGTAACTGAGTCAGGTTTGTAGGCCTCCTTGCTCGCACACGCTTTTTCAGTTCTGCCCACAACATTTCTATAGGATTGAGGTCAGGGCTTTGTGATGGCCACTCCAATACCTTGACTTTGTCGTCCTTAAGCCATTTTTCCACAACTTTGGAAGTATGCTTGGGGTCATTTGCGACCAAGCTTTAACTTCCTGACTGATGTCTTGAGATGTTGCTTCAATATAGCCACATAATTTTGCATCCTCATGATGCCATCTATTTTGTGAAGTGCACCAGTCCCTCCTGCAGCAAAGCACCCCCACAACATGATGCTGCCACCCCCGTGCTTCACCCCCGTGCTTTTTCCTCCAAACATAACGATGGTCATTATGGCCAAACAGTTCTATTTTTGTTTTATCAGACCAGAGGACATTTCTCCAAAAAGTACGATCTTTGTCCCCATGTGCAGTTGCAAACAGTTGTCTGGCTTTTTTATGGCGGTTTTGGAGCAGTGGCTTCTTCCTTGCTGAGCGGCCTTTCAGGTTATGTCGATATAGGACTCGTTTTACTGTGGATATAGATACTTTTGTACCTGTTTCCTCCA
This sequence comes from Thymallus thymallus, assembly GCA_023634145.1. NCBI lineage: Eukaryota > Metazoa > Chordata > Actinopteri > Salmoniformes > Salmonidae > Thymallus > Thymallus thymallus. The sequence continues at coordinate 26,779,013 of CM042393.1, read as the reverse complement.
GCTTCTTCACAAAGTCCTTTGCTGTTGTTCTGGGATTGATTTGAAATTTTCGCACCAAAGTACGTTCATTTCTAGGAGACAGAACACATCTCCTTCCTGAACGGTATGACGGCTGCGTGGTGTTTATACTTGCGTACTATTGTTTGAACAGATGAAAGTGGTACCTTCAGGCGTTTGGAAATTGCTCCCAAGGATGAACCAGACTTTTTTTTCTGAGGTCTTGGCTGATTTCTTTTCATTTTCCCATGATGTCGAGCAAAGAGGCACTGAGTTTGAAGTGGGCCTTAAAATACATCCACAGGTACACCTCCAATTGACTCAAATTATGTCAATTAGCCTATCAGAAGCTTCTAAAGCCATGACATCATTTTCTGGAATTTTCCAAGCTGTTTAAAGGCACAGTCAATTTAGTGTATGTAAACTTTTGACCCACTGGAATTGTGATATAGTGAATTATAATTGAAATAATCTGTCTGTAAACAATTGTTGGAAGAATTACTTATGTCATGCACTAAGCAAATGTCCTAACAGACTTGCCAAAACGATAGTTTGTTAACACGAAATCTGTGGAGTGTTTGAAAAATGTGTTTTAATGACTTCAACCTAAGTGTATGTAAACTTCTTACTTCAACTGTAACTAGCCACCAAAATGAAGTAATTTGTGTTTATCTGTTGAGCTTAGGTTATGGTTTGTCATGTTTATTAGGTGCATATAGGCTATACATTTCCTTGTTTTCCTATTTTTGACAGCTTAGTTGTCGTGTTAGGGTAGTAAATGCCCGCGCAGTGGAGCTCATATGATGAGTTTATATATGATGAATATTTGTTTAAGTAACCAGCTAACAAGTTGCTTGTTTTGTCCTGTTCCTTCCGACGCAATTCATTTAGAAACTGTCCTAGCTTCGTAACTAATCGGCTAACATTAGTGGACTCTGTAGTTAGTCTGTCAGGCAAGAAAACAAGAGTTGATTGGAAGAGAGAGAGAGTGTGTGTGTGGAATGGGAGGCGTGTAACTGTATCACACATTTTATTATGGAAACCCCCTAATAGGAAGAGTATGTGCATGGTTGAGAAAAAGAAAGAGAGGAAGGAAGAGAGAGACAGTGTGAGAGGAAGAGAGAGATTATGTTCCTGACTACAGTTGTATCCTATTTGTTGCTCCTCTCCCTCGGTTCCTCTGTTCCTCTAGGTCAGTGAAAGTGAAGGAAGTGATGTGGAGAGTCAGGGCTCAGCAGCAAAAGGCAGGGAGGAAGAAAAGTTAGAGATGATTGGAGGGATAGAGATGTGGAGTGAGAAAAGAGTGGAGGGAGAGAGGAAAAGGAGAGTGAAGAGGAGGGAGAAAGGAGTAGAGGGTGAGGGAGAGGAGGAGGAAGAGGAGGAGGAGAGGAGGAAGCAGAGGGAAAGGAGGAAGCAGAGGAAGAGGAAGAGGGAGAGCACACACGAGAGGGGAGCCTACGTTTCCATGGCATGTGTCTGCACTAAGTCCCACCATTCACCCTTGTACCACACACCCTTAGTTTAAAGTGACAGTGGCACTGTAATGGATTACAACAAGAAAATGGGCAGGGTTGACCATCTTGACCAACTGAGGAGCTATTACAATGTTGGACACACAGGCAGAAAATGGTGGTATTATGATTTTTGGGGGATGCTCAACATTGCCATCAAAAATGCGTACATTGTATGGGACCCTGCAAAGGCTCCTTCCCAGAAACCACAGGCGCTGGTCCCTGAAGGCATTCAAAATGCAGCTTGTGCATTCACTTTGTGATATGGCTACAGTGGCAGGAAGAGGGAAGCCAAAAGTGTGGCACCAGGGTGTGTGGACCGAGTTGTAACTCATTTGAAAGCAGGTGAAGTTTGAAGGGCACAAGAGAGGGTGTGCACATTTTATTTTGTATATTTTTTATTTTACTAGGCAAGTCAGTTAAGAACAAATTCTTATTTACAATGACGGCCTATCCCGGCCTCCCCTAACCCGGACGATGCTGGGCCAATTGTGCGCCGCCCTATGGGACTCCCGATCACGGCCGGTTGTGATACAGCCCAGGATCGAACCAGGGTCTGCAGTGACGCCTCTAGCACTGAGATGCAGTGCCTTAGACCTGCCGCGCCACTCGGGAGCCCAAAAGGTGAACGCAGGGCAAAGAGTGAGAGTAGAAACCTCCTTTGGGTTCTATACGTGTTCTGTGCCACTTTGCAGGATGGGGCCGTGCTTCCAGAAATTCCATGACAGGTTGTAGGCTAAATGCAAACACTAAAGTGACAGTGTGAAATATACATTTGTCTTATATATATTTTATTGTCTTTGAACAGTATCTTTTGTATCTTCCCTAATATTTCTACATTTTGTGTCAGGTCTGGTCTGTACTAAATCTTATTGAGAGAATTTACCTACATTTTGAAAAGTTATTTGCATTTTTACATTGACAACGATTCATACTTCAGTAACAATCAAACAGCCTACTTTGTGTCGATTTTGAAATACTTTCTGAATATTGTCCTCTGGTCACATTTTGGCTAACTTTTTTATTTATATGTAAATAATATTTATAAGTATAGTATATTATACTTGGTACATTTTAAGTGAGTAATTTAGTCAAATGTACTCAAATCTAAATACATAATTTGTTGTTGTGTTGAGTGTTATTCGTTTTTTGATAGTCTTTACACAATGGAAGACAACATGAGTGTTATTCCTATTGACATGAATGTGGTGTCATATTAAAGAAGAGGTTGTGCTATTTAAAAATAACTTAACTTGTAATTGCCATTTGTTCTTTGTTTTTGAGCTATGTCTGTTTGTTTGAAATGTGTGTGAAATGTGTGCTTTATCTTGAAAATTCTCAGTAATCTACAGCAGTATTCTAGAATTCTATTGGGGTCACCGTAGGGATGGTGCCAGGTTTCCTCCAGACGTGTCGCTTGGCATTCAGGTCAAAGAGTTCAATCTTGGTTTCATCAGACCAGATAATCTTGTTTCTCATGGTCTGAGAGTCTTTTAGGTCCCTTTTGGCAAACTCCAAGGCGGCTGTCACGTGCCTTTTACTGAGGAATGGCTTCCGTCTGGCCACGGTAATAAAGGCCTGATTGGTAGAGGGCTGCAGAGATGGTTGTCATTTTGGAAGGTTCTCCCATCTCCACAGAGGAAGTCTGGATCTCTGTCAGAGTGACCATCGCGTTCGTGGTCACCTCCCTGACCACGGCTCTTCTCCCCCGATTGCTCCGTTTGGCTGAGAGGTCAGCTCCTGGAAGAGTCTTGGTGATTCCAAACTTCTTCCATTTAAGAATGATGGAGGCCGCTGTGTTCTTGGGGACCTTCAATGCTGCAGAAATGTTTTGGTTCCCTTCTCCAGATCGGTGCCTCGACACAATCCTGTCTCTGAGCTCTACGGACAATTCCTTTGACCTCATGGCTTGGTTTTTGCTCTGACATGTACTCTCAACTGTGGGACCTTATATAGACAGGTGTGTGCCTTTCTAAATCATGTCCAATCAATTGAATTTACCACAGGTGGACTCCAATCAAGTTGTAGAAATATCTCAAGGATGATTAATTGAAACAGGATGCACTTGAGCTCAATTTCGAGTCTCATAGCAAAGGGTCTGAATACTTATGTAAATACGTTTTTTTTTTAAACATTTCTAAAAACCTGTTATCAATGTGTTTGTATATTCGAAGAAAAAATCATTTTATTTAATTCATTACAAAATAAGGCTGATGTGAGAAGGAGTCTGAATACTTACCAAATCACTGTATGTACAGAAAAATACAAAATGTTCTGAGACCAGGTTGGGTTGTTTTAGGATGAATTGATTCAACTGATGCCACAGACCTGCATTTTCTCCACTCTTTATTCCATTCCAGCTTCCAGTTTTAAAAAAATCGTAAAACACATAAAACTGGCAGTTGTTAAAAGACAATGTCCTACAAAGCCGTGGAATAGAGTTAGTAAGGCAAGTGTATAATTGTGAGTGTAACATTGAGGATCCAGAGACAGCCACCACTTTAATTGGAACTCACCAGCTTCTCCCCAGGTTGATTAAATGAGGGGGCTCCTGGGTAATTCTCCCACTGTGTCTTTATTGTTATTGACATGCTGCAAATAGAGAAGAATTTGTCTTTACCTTGTCCTACCTACCTTGATGTTGACTACTACAGTAGAAAAGTAGACATCTTTACCTTGTCCTACCTACCTTGATGTTGACTACTACAGTGCCATCAGAAAGTATTCACACCACTTGACTTTTTGTTGTGTTACAAGGTGGGAATAAAATTGATTATTTAATTTTTTTAAATTGTCAACGATCTACACAAAATACTCTGTAAATGTCAAAGTGGAAGAAAAACATTTGTAAAAACACTAATATATCTTGATTAGATAAGTATTAAACCCCCTGAGTCAATGTTATAAACACCTTTGGCAGTGATTACAGCTGTGAGTCTTTCTGGGTAAGTCTCTAAGAGCTTTGCACAACTGGATTGTACAATATTTACTAGTCACAGCTGCCATGGGGACATTTTTGAGGTTGTACATTGTAATCCTTGACCATAAAAACATAAGGGTAGACATCACCTTTTCTGTGTTATGTTTGGTTTGGCAGATATGAAGGAAATACATTATCCGGCTATGGCGTTGTCCAGCTAGACTTTTTTGCAATGGCTCCCTTTCTGAAAATGTTCAGGACCCTAAACTGTACAAGTGTACCAAGTTTCATGCTTTTCACATATGGTACCGACCGGCTCAATTCGGTCTTTTGTAGCAAAATTTGAAATTGTGTTTTTTTTCATTGGATAAAAGTAGAAGCTCAGAGCTAGAAAGTGGTATATCACACACTACAGTTAAGGAACAATGGGAAAGTAATTCTGCTTTGAAAGTTGATAAACTTTTGTTGTCCGTTCCGTAAATTCAGAGCGTTTCACTCTCAGAGCGTTCAGAGCGCACACTGGATACTCTGACCGAGGAGTAGGGTTGATCGGAGCTGCTAATGTTGGCTAGCTTGCTATCTATTTCCGGACACAAATGAGAGAACAGCTTACCATTTTAATTGCACTAGCAGAGCTGGTTAGGCTGTTTTTATGTTATCCAGAGCGTTGTACAATCAAGTTGTAGAAACCTCTCAAGGATGATCAATGGAAACAGGATGCACCTGAGCTCAATTTTGAGTCTCATAGCAAAGGCTCTGAATACTTATGTAAATAAGGTATTTTTGTGTTTTATTTTTAATACATTTGCAAACATTTCAAAAAACCTGTTTTTGCTTTGTCATTATTGGGTATTGTGTGTAGATTTATTTTTTATTTTTTATACAATTTAGAATAAGGCTGTAACATAACAACATTTGGAAAAGGTCAAGGGGTCTGAATACTCTCTGAATGCACTGAAGCCTGGATTAAAACACATATACCTCCCCAGGCCCATACATAAAGAAGGCAACAAAATGCCTTTTCTATGTTGAGGCAGAAAGGGAGAGGAACCAAAGACCTTGAGGTGGGAGGTGGCCGGATTGGCCCTTGACCTCCTCTTTAGTAAGTCAAGTAGTGAGTACTGAATCTGTACTGCAGCAATGTCTCACAGCTGAACCCAGTCAGAGATAAAGGGAAGGGAAAGGGGGATACCTAGTCAGTTGCACAACTGAATGCATTCAACTGAAATGTGTCTTCCACATTTAACCCAGCCCCAGAGAGAGAGAAAGAACAACATGGAGATGGACAGATAAAGAGAGAAAGATAGAGGAGAGAGAGAGAGAGAGAGAGAGAGAGAGAGAGAGAGAGAGAGAGAGAGAGATAAAGAAAGAGATAGCTTACGCAAGATCCTCCTCCTTCAGATGGGGCTAGCATCACTACACTATTATCAGCCCATGTGGCTTGTCAATTTGTCACTATGACTCTATAGGACCACAGCTTCCTGTTGGTTCATTCATGTGTGGATTCATTGACACTTCCCCCTCCATGATGTCATGATGGGTGGGGACCGGTGGAATGAAAACCAAGGCTGTTGTTTACAAATGCAACATATTTCCCCATTGTTTCTGGCTGTTTTTGCATCTGTTTTTGTACAGTACTCTATTCACGTTTTATTTATAAGCAGAAGCTGAAAAGGTTGTCCGTGGTTGGAAGGGGTTGTTCACTGTATTGTTCTAATACACAGCCAAGTCACATGATTAAGCTACCTTCTTCTTCTCTGTCCGTGTGCTTCGCATTGTGTGTGTGACAGGAGTGTGCATTGTTTACTGTAACCCAGTAATGCTTAAAACTGGAATAAAACACAATTTTCTGCTCTTATAAAACAAAGACAACGCCGTCAATGAATGATCAAATACCCTGTTTATTCTTCAGTTGCAGGAACAGATACTGTATACATGAAAGGGCATCATTTTACACTACTGTGACTACAGTATATTTATTCATAAAACCAGGCGTTAAATATGTTTTGATGAGGCACCATTGACACAATTTGATTGGTAGCTACCTCAAAGAGAGAATGAAACACTGGATTTTAACACTGAATATGATTTGAATCATTGAAATTCCATTTGAGCAGGGATCTTCTCTCTATGAACAAGCATAGAGTATACTTAGAGTACTACAGCCCAGCCACCACTTTACAAACATCAGATCAGAATTGTACACTACACATGTGCATATACCCATCAATTTCACCTTTAAATAACTTACATCTATGCCTCTTAGAATAGTATCCAAGTACAGAAATGCATGTTGCTCCATTTAATAATGTACCCTTTCCTCCACTGCATACAGTCATCATCATCATGCCAAAGTGTGGTTCCATGTGCAATAATATTACTACTGTAGCCAGTTAAACAATTGTGGCAGGGTTATTTGGTTTGTGTTGACTAAGAGCAGGCCTGTGGTTGAATATATGTCAAATCGAGCCTGGTACACATCTGACATACTCTGACACAGTAAATTACTAAAATGGAAATGGAAATGTAAGAACTCTCTGGGGCTTTCTGGAGCTGTCAGTTTTCCTCAACAACTAAATGTTTTCCCTCTCCCAGCCGCTCTGTAGCATAGGTCAGGTGATTGCTGTGAACATGTCTTCCCTATGTACAGTGCATTCGGAAAGTATTCAGACCCCTTGACTTTTTCCACATTTTGTTATGTTACAGCCTTATTCTAAAATTGATTGAAAAACATTTTTCCCTCATCAATCTACACACAAAGCGCCATAATGACAAAAAGCAAAATGTTAGCAAATGTATTAAAAATAAAACACTGAAATATCACATTTAAGTATTCAGACCCTTTACTTAATACTTTGTTGAAGCACCTTTGGCAGCGATTACAGCTTCAAGTCTTCTTGGGTATGACGCTTCAAGATCTGTTAGGCTGGATGAAGAGCTTCGCTGCACAGCTATTTTCAGGTCTCTCCAGAGATGTTCGATCGGGTTCAAGTCCGGGCTCTGGCTGGGCCACTCAAGGACATTCAGAGACTTGTCCCGAAGCCACCCCTGCGTTGACTTGGCTGTGTGCTTAGGGTCGTTGTCCTGTTGGAAGGTGAACCTTCGGCCAGGTCCTGAGCGCTCTGGAGCAGGTTTTCATCAAGGATCTCTCTGTACTTTTCTCCTTTCATCTTTCCCTCAATCCTGAATAGTCTCCCAGTCCCTGCCGCTGAAAAACATCCCCACAGCATGATGCTGCCGCCACCATGCTTCACTGTAGGGATGGTAGCAGGTTTCCTCCAGATGTGACGCTTGGCATTCAGGCCAAAGAGTTCAATCTTGGTTTCATCAGACCAGAGAATCTTGTTTCTCATTGTTTCTGAGTCCTTTAGGTGCCTTTTGGCAAACTCCAAGCGAGCTGTCATGTGCCTTTTTTACTGAGGAGTGGCTTCCGTCTGGCCACTTTACCATAAAGGCCTGATTGGTGGAGTGCTGCAGAGATGGTTGTCCTTCTGGAAGGTTCTCCCATCTCCACAGAGGAACTCTGGAGCTCTGTCAGAGTGACCATTGGGTTCTTGGTCACCTTCCTGATCAAGGCCCTTCTCCCCTGATGGCTCATTTTGCTATAAAAAGCGTCATGGTAGTTCCAAAATTCCTTCGACCTCATGGCTTGTTTTTTTTGCTTTGACATGCACTGTCAACTGTGGGACCTTATTTAGACAGGTGTGTACCTTTCCAAATCATGCCCAATCAATTGAATTCACCACAGGTGGACTCCAATCAAGTTGTAGAAACATCTCAAGGCTGATCAGTGGAAACAGGATGCACCTGAGCTCAATTTTGAGTCTCATAGCAAAGGGTCTGAATAATGTAAATAAGGTATTTCTGTTTTTTTATTCATTTTATATAAATGTACCAAACATTTCTACAAACCTGTTTTCTCTTTGTAATTATAGGGTATTATGTGTAGATTGAGGAGGAATTTGTTTTTTAGAATAAGGCTGTAATGTAGCAAAATTTGAAAAATGCTTTCCAAATGCACTGCATGTTTATGTTCAATGCACTCTAAGAGGTATAGGACCGTTTAGCTCATGGTTTCAGAGATATGCAATATTTTTTTTATGGTGAATTTTGTCAAACGTTGTCTAAGCATCTATTAAAGTCCAAAACCTGTATGCAGTCTTCTAGAATATTTGACCGTTGGCTTTCATACTTTTCGAATTCTCAGGGCTTCTCAAGGAATTTCTACAGCCTTCACCCCATTCAAATGAATAGAGGACATGTACGTGGAGCCGCGTTGGTTGGGGAATTTGGGGATTACAATTCGCATGATATGTTACGAATTACAATACGTATTCCAATTTCTAGTGGCTAAAATTAGCTAGGTGGCTAACGCTCACGTAAACTAGGTGGCAGGTTAAGGATAGGGTTAAGGTTAGGGTTATGGTTGTGAGGTTAAGGGAAGGGTTAGCTAACATGCTAAGTAGTTGCAAAGTAGCTAAAAAGTAGTAAGTAGTTGTAAAGTGACTAATTAGCTAAAATGCTAAAGTTGTCTGTGATGGGATTCGAACACGCAACCGTTGTGTTGCTAGACGTTATACGCCTAACCAACCACCCTCCTTTCGTTTTTGCCTTAGGTAACCTTCTGTCTTATGTAACCATACCAAACATATCATACTAATTTGAGTGTCCCTTATTTCTTCCCTATTTCTTGTTCTCTAGTACAAACAAGTGGAGCAGTACATGTCTTTCCACAAACTGCCGGCTGACTTCCGACAGAAAATCCATGACTACTACGAACACCGATACCAGGGCAAGATGTTTGATGAGGAGAGCATCCTGGAGGAGCTTAATGAACCACTGCGGGAGGTAAAACAACCAAACACACCATCAAAACCCTAACAAGGTCTTACACTTAAAGAAAATAACAAATGAACTGAAAAAAATGTCTCTGCCCTGCTTCTTTGTTGTCTTTTGCAAATATGCCCATTGAGATGACAATCTTCTGAAGTTCTGAACCCTTTCTTTTAAATCACTCAAAATCAAATACTAATACAATAAAACTCCTAATGAGGCTATATACAAGGAGTACCAGTACCGAGTCAATGTGCAGGGTACAAGGTAGTTGAGTTAATATAGTGTGTACATGTGGGTAGGGGTAAAAGTGACTAGGCAATCAGGAGATATAATACACAGAGTAGCGTGTGTTTATGTGTGTGTGTGTGTGTGTGTGTGTGTGTGTGTTGAAGTGTCAGTGTAGTATGTGTCAGTGCGTGGGTAGAGTCTAGTGAGTGTGCATAGAGCCAGTGCGAGGGAGTCAGTGCAAAATAATCAAGATAAATAAATAATAAAGGGGAGGTCAATGTAAATTGTCTGGTTAGCCATTTGATTAACTGTTCAGCAGTCTTATGGCTTGGGGGTAAAAGCTGTTCAGGTGACCTTTGGTCCCAGACTTGGCGATCCAGTACTGCTTGCCGTGCGGTAGCAGAGAGAACAGTGTATGACTTGGGTGGCTGGAGTCTTTGACAATTCTTAAGGCCTTCCTCTGACACCGCCTGGTATAGAGGTCCTGCATGGCAGGGAGTTCGGCCCCAGTGATTTACTGGTCTGTACACACTACCCTCTGTAGCACCTTGCGGTCGGATGCCGAGCAGTTGCCATACCAAGCTGTGATGCAGCTAATTAAGATGCTCTCAATGGTGCAGCTGTAGAACTTTTTGAGGATCTGAGGGCACATGCCAAATCTTTTCTTCCTCCTGAGAGGGAAGAGGAGTTGTCGTGCCCTCTTCACGACTGTGTTGGTGTGTTTGGACCATGATCCTGGTAATCCTTCTGGCCCTGCGGCCTTGTGAATGTTAAAGATCTTAATCACATTGGCTATCTAAAGCGTGATCATACAGTCATTAAACCACACCGAAGTCCATACATATTGTTTCCATTTCCGAAAGTATGTGGACACCTGCTCGTCGAACATCTCATTCCAAAATCATGGCCAATAATATGGAGATGTTGGAACATTGCTGCGGGGACTTGCTTCCATTCTGACATGAGTATTAGTGAGGTCGGGCACTGATGTTGGGGGATTAGGCCTGGCTCACAGTCGGCATTCCAATTCATCCCAAAGGTGTTCGATGGGGTTGAGGTCAGGGCTCTGTGCAGGCCAGTCAAGTTCTTCCACACAGATCTCGACAAACCATTTCTGTATGGACCTCGTTTTGTGCACGGGGGCATTGTCATGCTGAAATAGGAAAGGGCCTGCACAGTTGGAAGCACAGAATCGTCTACAATGTTAAGATTTCCCTTCACTGGAACTAAGGGGCCTAGCCCGAACCATAAAAACAGCCCCAGACAATTATTCCTCCTCCACAAAACTTTACAGTTGGCAATATGTATTGGGGCAGGTAGCGTTCTCCTGGCATCCGCCAAACCCAGATTTGTCTGTCGGACTGCCAGAAGGTGAAGTGTGATTAATCTCTCCAGAGAATGCGTTTCCACTTCTCCAGAGTCCAATGGCGGAAAGCTTTACACCACTCCAGCCAACGCTTGGAATTGCGCATGGTGATCTTAGGCTTGTGTGTGGCTGCTCGGCCATGGAAACCCAATTCATGAAGTTCCCGTTATTGTACTGACGTTGCTTCCAGAAGCAGTTTGGAACTCTGTAGTGAATGTTGCAACCAAGGACATACAATTTTTACACTCTTCAGCACTCAGCGGTCTCGTTCTGTGAGCTTGTGTGTCCTACCACTTCGTGGCTGAGCCGTTGTTGCTCCTAGATGTTTCCACTTCAGAATAACAGCACTTACAGTTGACCAGCTCTAGCAGGGCAGATATTTGACGAACTGACTTGTTGGAAAGCTGGTATCCTATGACGGTGCCACGTTGAAAGTCACTGAGCTCTTCAGTAAGGGCATTTTACTGCCAATGTTTGTCTATGGAGATTGCATGGCTGTGTGCTTGATTTATGCACTTTTGATTTGATTTATTTCCCTCAGGAAATTGTCAACTTCAACTGCCGTAAGCTGGTGGCATCCATGCCCCTGTTTGCCAATGCCGACCCCAACTTTGTGACAGCCATGTTGACTAAGCTCCGCTTCGAGGTCTTCCAGCCCGGAGATTACATCATCAGGGAGGGCACCATCGGCAAGAAGATGTACTTCATCCAACACGGTGTGACCAGCGTGCTGACCAAAGGAACCATGGGCATGAAGCTTTCTGATGGATCCTACTTTGGAGGTATGCTCATCAATATCAGACATTTTTATGTTTGCCTGGCTGCTGGTGCAGAAAAACATATTATATAAACTATTTTCTGTTCAATTTATTCTATTCAATTACATTCTATCGTGGTGCTGATAACACATCTACTATAGAACAGAAGTTACATCAATTACAGTACATTCATGTAGACTTAACTTAATTAACGTTATTTTCTACCGCTAAATCAGGGATCATCAACTAGATTCAGCCGCGGGCCGATTTTTTTTTTTATTGAGCGGAATGTCGGGGGCCTGAACGTAATTACAAATAATTAGTAGACTGCAAATTGACTGCAAGAAGCCCAAACAGGTAAAACATTTGTATACAATCTATTATGCGTGGGAATACCTTGAAACAGTTTTCCAAAATATAAATTACTTGGAGCTGATTTCCGGGTGTTTTTGCAGTCTTTTATGTCCAACAATATTCTTTAAAAAAATAAAATAAAAATGATTTATTTATTGGAAAAAAAATTGCCAGTTGGGGAACACTGCTCTAAATCCTATGGTCCAACTCACCAATGTCTCAACCATGTTTATATAAAAATTGTAGCAGGCAAGATAATAAAGTAAAAACACCCTGACATTTGACTTCTTCTCGCTAGTCTTTTGGCCCCGCAGACAGTTTTGTCCCACTTCCCCGCAGCCTGTCCTCCTCCCTGCCTGTTTTGGGAGGCAGCGCTGCTGTTGATCCACAAAAAAAGCACACATTTTTCCAGTGTCTCTGGGCCATGGTCTGGGGGCATTCTTCACATCCGGCTCCTCTTCAGAAGAGCAGAGTTCAGTTCAATGGTGCTGTGGGTTGGGTTGTGAGGTGACAGGAGCCAAGGGCGGATGCTGAAGGAGTGTCAGAGATCCGCAGAAGCCCACACGGCCCATTAATAACAGCTAATTAGTTTTACGGAACATTGATGACAGAGCAATTAGTAATGTCAACCGTCGATGTTCAAAGCCGAACCATTATACTTTACGCCACCAGGAAGCCAACCCTTTTCTACATGGCATGGGCTAGGCGCAAACTTGAATCAGAATGCCTGTTGGATTTTTTTTTATTTCCAGCTAATTTTATTACTGGAGAAGATACTGTAGATTTGTCCTGTTGCTTTATTATGATGAGGGAATATGGAAATAAGGTAGAAACTAGGTACTGTAGATGATAAATTAAATGTGGGCATAAAGGGACTTATACACCATCTCTACACGACATGGCCCATATTTGCCGTAATTGGTTTTTAAAGGAGGAAATACCAGAGTGAGTAAGTAGGTGTAGTAGGGTCAGAATCACTTCCCAGCACTGTGTTCTGCTGCTTGCCTCTGCAGCGCTCGGCACAGCGAAGAGAATGGAATCTCATTAATCTTGTGAAGAACTGTAAATCCCCCATCAGATAGCGGAGAGACACAGAGCCACGCTGACACTCAAGGTCACACTTTAATACCCTGTGAATAAGGAGCCATTTTAAAAGGGGGAGGGGAGCTGGGGTAGAGAGGGTTTGTCACTGCGGCTTAATGACAAGATTATTATGTAAATGTATAACTCATGAATGGAACATCCCTTTGTTGCTCTTTAATGGTGTGTGGGCCTCTGTCCGGCCGGCAGTAGCTGATCTTTCACTTGACTGCACTTCATGTTAATTCCTCTTTTTCCATGGTCCCCGGAGGGGGTTGCCTACCACTGTAGAGGCTTACAGTAAATTACATTCCAGTGGGTTTTTTCTTCACTGAGAGCCAGAGGATACCCTTCACACGCGACAGGAGAGCGAGGGGGGGAAGAACGAGGAGGCAGCAGAGTAAAAAGAGCATATGGTTGTCAAGACAACCATCAGCCACAGGCCAGAGAAGGAAGGGTAAAACCTGAATGTAATGAACCTTGGCTCCACCACGTCTCCAACCCTGGAGCTCCCTCCCTTTCACTGAGCTGTCTCGGCTGGGTCTTTTGGTTTAAATGCTTTTCTCCTTTCTGTATTCATGCTCTGTATCCTCTCAGGTAATGACCCATTTCCACGTAATAAATTGATACTGTAGGATTGTGTGAGCTTTGTATTTGAATCATAGTGTAGCAGTGTTTTATATGAATAACGAGTGTGACATGTCCAAGGGATCATGACATTCGAATGGCTCATGTTTCTTTGACATGTTTTCAGTAATGATGTAGCTTAGTTACAGTAATGATGTGGCTTAGTTACAGTAATGATGCTCCCTCTGGCTGAGTAGTAATTGTGTCTGTCTCTGACCGTCTCTGACCCTCCTGTCTTTCTCTCTCTCCCTCAGAGATCTGTCTGTTGACCCGAGGCAGACGGACGGCCAGTGTGCGGGCGGACACGTACTGCCGTCTCTACTCCCTGTCTGTGGATAACTTCAATGAGGTGCTGGAGGAGTACCCCATGATGAGACGAGCCTTCGAGACCGTGGCCATCGACCGACTGGACCGGATAGGTGAGACCTGCCTACCGCTGACCAATAAACAAGACACCAACTATACAGGATTAGCTATTGGAATAGTTGAGACATTTTGTCATTCATAGTATCAAAACATACTGTATTATATCAATGGAACCTATTGTAACTATGCCATTAATAATTTCTCCTTGACTTCCCGGGTTTCTTTGATTTCATTTTAGACCCTTTATTTAGATGCAGCTGCTGTATCTTCAGGATATGACTTTCATAAGAAATGATTATTATCTCAACATGACTGTATGTGCCATACTCCCCTGGGTTTACTGTAAATGTGCTCTCAGGAGGAGTGATGCTCATTTGTGAAAGTGACTGCTCAGCACACTGTCTAAACAGTTTCCTTATGCTCTCCTCTTCTGTGTGGAAGGGAGGAAGTTACCGTATTTTCTCTTGGTTGCTGCGTTACCTCCAGTGTTGCTACACTGTCAGTCACTCAGCTATCATCAGAAAGCACCTGGCTAGTGAATTCCGAGCTCTGAGTGTAAACATATAATTTATTAAACGGCGCAGGCAAGCCCCCGAACACCCGCCCCCCAACCCCCCCCTCGCCGCCGCCTCCAAGGTCAATGTGATGCTGATGTCACCACTCGGTGACGTGCAGGGGCCCTGCATTCATCACCTGCATTCATCATGTACGAGACGTTTGGTTTCACACATTCGGAGGAGATTGACAATAGATTGAGTTGTCTTTGATCTTTGACAATAGATTAACACCTAACCTGAATAGAGCATAGGGATACAGGAAGATGAACAATATGTATACAGTGCATTCGGAAAGTATTCAGACCCCTTGACTTTTTCCACATTTTGTTACGTTACAGCCTTATTCTAAAATGTATTAAATCTTGTTTTTCCCTCATCAATCTATACACAATACCCCATAATAACAAAGCAAAAATAAGAAATCACATTTACATATGTATTCAGACCCTTTACTCAGTACTTTGTTGAAGCACCTTTGGCAGCGATTACAGCCTCGAGTCTTCTTGAGTATGACGCTACAAGCTTGGCACACCTGTATTTGGGGAGTTTCTCCCATTCTTCTCGGCATATATTCTCAAGCTCTGTCAGGTTTTATGGGGAGCGTTGCTGCACAACTATTTTCAGGTCTCTCCAGAGATGTTCGATCGGGGTTCGGGCTCTGGCTGGGCCACTCAAGGACATTTGGAGACTTGTCCCAAAGCCACTCCTGCATTGTGTTGGCTGTGTGCTTAAGGTTATTGTCCTGTTGGAAGGTGAACCTTCGCCCCAGTCTGAGGTCTTGAGTGCTCTGGAGAAGGTTTTCATTAAGGATCTCTCTGTACTTTGCTCCTTTAATCTGTCCCTCGATCCTGATTAGTCTCCCAGTCCCTGCCGCTGAAAAACATCCCCACAGCATGATACTGCCACCACCATGCTTCACCATAGGGCTGGTGCCAGGTTTCCTCCAGAAGTGACGCTTGGCATTCAGGCCAGAGAATCTTGTTTCTCATGGTCTGAGAGTCCTTTAGGTGCTTTTTCTGGCCGCTACCATAAAGGCTTGATTGGTAGAGTATTGCAGAGATGGTTGTCCTTCTGGAAGTTTCTCCCATCTCCACAGAGGAACTCTGGAGCTCTTTCAGAGTGACCATTGGATTCTTGCTCACCTCCCTGACCAATGCTCTTCTCCCCCGATTGCTCAGTTTGGCCGGGCGGCCAGCTCTAGGAAGAGTCTTGGTGGTTCTAAACTTCTTCCATTTAAGAATGGTGGAGGTCAATGCTGCAGAAAGGTTTTGGTACCCTTCCCCAGATCTGTGCCTTGACAAAATCCTGTCTCGGAGCTCCACGGACAATTCCTTTCACCTCATGGCTTGGTTTTTGCTCTGACATGCACTCTCAACTGTGGGCTTTATATAGACAGGTGTGTGCCTTTCCAAATCATGCCCAATCAATTGAATTTACCACAGGTGGTCTCCAATCAAGTTGTAAAAACATCTCAAGGATGATCAATGGAAACCGGATGCACCTGAGCTCAATTTTGAGTCTCATAGCAAAGGGTCTGAATACTTATGTAATTAAGGTATTTCTTGTTATATCTTTGTGCAAAGATATCTGTTTTTGCTTTGTCATTATGGGGTATTGTGTGTAGATTGAGGAGGACATTTTGTTTAATGTATTTTAGAATAAGGCTGTAACGTAACAAAATGTGGGAAGGGAAGGGAATGCACTGTACACTGAGTAAACCACGCATTAGGAACACCTTCAGAAATGCCTTTCCAAAAACATCCACACACTCTCTTTCTCACACACACACACACACACACACACACACACACACACACACACACACACACACACACACACACACACACACACACACACACACACACACACACACACACACACCCCTAGAGTACATGCAGTATAAGGAAAACCAATGACTCATTTCACAGCAATTTCCCTAACTCAATATTAGGAAGGTTTTACAAAACATGTATTGTGTTGCGCCCCCTTTTGCCCTTAGAACAGCCTCAATTCATCGGGGCATGGACTCTACAAGGTGTCGAAAGCGTTCCACAGGGATGCCGGACCATGTTGGCTCCAATGCTTCCACAGTTGTCAAGTTGGCTGGATGTTGTTGGGGTGGTGGACTATTCTTGATACACACGGGAAAGGGTGCTTAGGGTCTGTGCTGACCAACTGTGTGGAATACTCCAGCGTCTCTTCAACCTTAGCCTGAGCCTAGAAAGGGTCCCTGTGCTGTGGAAAACATCCTGCCTCGTCCCAGTGCCCAAGAAGGCACACCCCACTGTCCTGAATGACTTCAGACCTGTAGCGCTAACATCCCACATCATGAAGACCCAGGAAAGGTTAGTCCTCGCTCACCTCAGACCCCTGGTGTGTACATCACTGGACCACCTGCAGTTCGCATACCAGCGCAACATCGGAGTGGATGATGCAATCATCTACCTTCTGCAGAGGACCTACTCTCACCTGGACAATGCAGGTTGCACTGTGAGGGTTATGTTTTTTGACTTCTCCAGTGCCTTCAATACCATTCAGCCCCTGCTACTGGGTGAGAAGATGAGGAGGATGAAAGTGGAAGAACCCTTAGTCTCCTGGTTCACGGACTACCTGACCGGTACGCCACAATTTGTGCGACTACAGAGCTGTGTGTCAGAACGGGCAGTGAGCAACACAGGGGCCCCCCAGGGAACGGTCCTGTCCCGTCCCCATTCCTGTTTACCCTCTACACCTCGGACTTCAGATATAACTCTGAAACATGCCACCTACAGAAGGTAGGTTGGGAAATGGTTGGGTCATACAAGATCCTGGGAGTCCATATGGACAACAGGCTGGAATGGGCTGGTAACTCCGGTGCCCTGTACAAAAAGGGCCAGAGCCGACTCTACTTTCTGAGGAGGCTGCATTACTTACTGTTTTCTTTGAGACAACAGTACCTGCTAATTGCAGGTCTTTTTGAAGCTCTCCACAAGTGGTCCTTGGCTCTTGGACAACTCTTCTGATTATTCTTTTCACTCCTCTGTCAGAAATCTTGCGAGGAGCACCTGGTCGAGGCAAATTTATGATGAAATGATTGTCTTTCCACTTCCGTATTATGACCCCAACAGTGCTCACTGGAACATTCAGAAGCTTAGAAATGCGCCTATAACCAATGCCATCATTATGTTTTGCAACAATTAGGTTGCGAAGGTCTTGAGACAGCTCTTTGCTTTTACCCATCATGAGATGTGTCTTGTGTGACACCTTGGCAATAAGACCTTTTTGTAGGCCATCAGTTGGGACTGAACCAGCTGATATTATTTTGCACTGACAGGGGGCTGGATTGCTTTTAAATTACTGATAGTTTTCAGCTGTTGTCTTGGCTTTCCATGCCTTTTTGCACCTCCCTTTCTTCATGTGTTCAATACTTTTTCCCTGTGTCATTTCACATTATTACACACAACTTAATTTCTGAACTTATTTGTTTTGGTTTCTTTGTATGTATGGATTACTTGGGTTGTTACCAACATCTGGTGAACATTTAATGTCAATAGCACCTTTGAAAATATATTTACTGCAACATGCCACCTACAGAAGTTCTCGGATGACTCTGCAATTGTAGGGTGCATCAGGGGTGGGCAGGAGGAGGAGTACAGGAGCACAATCAGTGACTTTGTGTTGTGGTGTGAGCAGAACCACCTTCAGCTCAACATCAGCAAAACAAAGGAGATGGTGGTGGACTTCAGGAGAACCAAGGCACAACTGACTGCAGTCCCTATACAGGGGATGGATGTGGAAATGGTTGGGTCATACAGTGGGGAGAACAAGTATTTGATACACTGCCGATTTTGCAGGTTTTCCTACTTACAAAGCATGTAGAGGTCTGTAATTTTTATCATAGGTACACTTCAACTGTGAGAGACGGAATCTAAAACAAAAATTCAGAAAATCACATTGTATGATTTTTAAATAATTAATTTGCATTTTAGTGCATGACATAAGTATTTGATCACCTACCAACCAGTAAGAATTCCGGCTCTCACAGACCTGTTAGTTTTTCTTTAAGAAGCCCTCCTGTTCTCCACTCATTGCCTGTATTAACTGCACCTGTTTGAACTCGTTACCTGTATAAAAGACACCTGTCCACACACTCAATCAAACAGACTCCACACACTCAATCAAACAGCTGTGTAAGGACATCAGGGATAAAATTATAGACCTGCACAAGGCTGGGATGGGCTACAGGACAATAGGCAAGCAGCTTGGTGAGAAGGCAACAACTGTTGGCGCAATTATTAGAAAATGGAAGAAGTTCAAGATGACGGTCAATCTCCCTCGGTCTGGGGCACCATGCAAGATGTCACCTCGTGGGGCATCAATGATCATGAGGAAGGTGAGGGATCAGCCCAGAACTACACGGCAGGACCTGGTCAATGACCTGAAGAGAGCTGGGACCACAGTCTCAAAGAAAACCATTAGTAACACACTGTGCCGTCATGGATTAAAATCCTGCAGCGCAAGCAAGGTCCCCCTGCTCAAGCCAGCGCATGTCCAGGCCCGTCTGAAGTTTGCCAATGACCATCTGGATGATCCAGAGGAGGAATGGGAGAAGGTCATGTGGTCTGATGAGACAAAAATAGAGCTTTTTGGTCTAAACTCCACTCGCCGTGTTTGGAGGAAGAAGAAGGATGAGTACAACCCCAAGAACACCATCCCAACCGTGAAGCATGGAGGTAGAAACATCATTCTTTGGGGATGCTTTTCTGCATAGGGGACACAACGACTATTGAGGGGAGGATGGATGGGGCCATGTATCGCGAGATCTTGGCCAACAACCTCCTTCCCTCAGTAAGAGCATTGAAGATGGGTCGTGGCTGGGTCTTCCAGCATGACAACGACCCGAAACACACAGCCAGGGCAACTAAGGAGTGGCCCCGTAAGAAGCATCTCAAGGTCCTGGAGTGGCCTAGCCAGTCTCCAGACCTGAACCCAATAGAAAATCTTTGGAGGGAGCTGAAAGTCCGTATTGCCCAGCGACAGCCCCGAAACCTGAAGGATCTGGAGAAGGTCTGTATGGAGGAGTGGGCCAAAATCCCTGCTGCAGTGTGTGCAAACCTGGTCAAGAACTACAGGAAACGTATGATCTCTGTAATTGCAAACAAAGGTTTCTGTACCAAATATTAAGTTCTGCTTTTCTGATGTATCAAATACTTATGTCATGCAATAAAATGCAAATTAATTACTTAAAAATCATACAATGTGATTTTCTGGATTTTTGTTTTAGATTCCGTCACTCACAGTTGAAGAGTACCTATGATAAAAATTACAGACTTCTACATGCTTTGTAAGTGGGAAAACCTGCAAAATCGGCAGTGTATCAAATACTTCTCCCCACTGTATAAGTTCCTGGGAGTCCATATGGACAACAGGCTGGAATGGGCTGGTAACACCGGGGCCCTGTACAAAAAGGGCCAGAGCCGACTCTACTTTCTGAGGAGGCTCAGGTCCTTCAACGTGTGCAGTAAACTACGGCATACCTTCTACCAGTCTGTGGTGGCCAGTGCCATCTTTTTTGCAGTGGTGTGCTTGGGAGCAAACATCAAAGCCGGTGATGCTTCTCGGGTAAATAAGCTGATCAGGAAGGCTAGCTCTGTCCTGGGGATGAGTCTTGACACTCTAGAGGAGGTGGCGGAGAGACAGATCCTGGCCAAACTGCTGGCCATCATGGATATTGTCACCCACCCTCTGCACGCTATGGTTATGACGCAGAGGAGCACTTACAGTCACAGTCTGATCCCACCACGGTGTGCCAGAGAGCGCTACCGGAGGTCCTTCCTGCTGGCGGCTATTAGACTATATAATGCCTCACCGGGGTGCTGTGCCGTCGGCAACATAGATCTGGAACTGTTGGGGTGCTAGGACCTAGTTTAACAATTATGCATCCATCCGTGAGTAACTCTGGTCCGTCAGCACTCATTCACCCCGGACCTATTTATTCATGCAGGTCTGTATATACATACTCATGTACAGTTGTTATATCATATCACATGCAATATTGCTAGTAATTCTTGGACCTAACTTACGTAGGCATTCACTCGGGAATGCATATTAGTATCCTGTAAGTTGCACCTTTTCTCATTGCTTTTAGTATATCGAATGTGCAATATGTGCAGTTGTCTGTAATTAAACCCTGCGCACTAAGGACTCTATCTATCTATCTATCTATCTATCTATCTATCTATCTATCTATCTATCTATCTATCTATCTATCTATCTATCTATCTATCTATCTATCTATCTATCTATCTATCTATCTATCTATCTATCTATCTATCTATCTATCTATCTATCTATCTATCTATCTATCTATCTATCTATCTATCTATCTATCTATCTATCTATCTATCTATCTATCTATCTAAAGAAATCCAAACGCTCTCTCTCACGTACACAACCCTACAATATATGCTGCATAAATACATCCAATGCAAGTCAATGGAGACTCTCTCTTTCTAAGATCTTAAACATGTTCAGATTTTAAGTATTGTTGGTATACAGTGTATATATATACACACTATATTGCCTGGACCAATATTTATACACTGAGTGTTAAAAACATTAGCAACACCTTTCCATGGAAGTATGATAGATAATGGCAATCTTAAAATGTCATTGTGGTCTGTTTAGGCACATGTACTAACTATGATGACACCAAATGTTTTGCATTTATACCAAAAATAATTTGATTTGTGGCACATTTTGATATTGTACTAAATATGGTACAAGGACGTGAATGGGTTAATTTGTCTACTGTTTAGCTATTCGCTAGATTTACTGACAACAGAAGCATCCTGGATCAAAGGCTTAGTGTTTTAAGTGGCCAGACTAAAAAGTAACTGCCGTGTAGAAAGCTAATGAATTCCAAATCTAAACAGTAATTCAGAGGATAACAATTCTCTGTTGACCTTGGAGTTCTATTGGAACACAGTCTTTTTCCGAGACCTTCAACTGAAATCATGTTTATAATGTCTTGTAGTTTACACAATGCCAGGACAGGAGACTATGATCCGTCTGTTTAGCTGATCAGTGTGTGTAATACAGTGCTATGGCGCCTTTAGATGTCTATGGAAGAGACAGTAGACTAGACTCATTGAACTCTATCCTGACCCTCAGGCTAGCTAGTTATGCAGCTTGAATTAGAGTTCATGTGTCTCTCAGTCTGTACTATACTCATGCTTCAATTCTACCTGATGTTTTCATGTGGGTGTCACTATTTGTTTTTAAAAGCCCGATTACAGACGGACAAGTTGAAAATCCCTTGCTGATGGGGAAAAACGGAGAGTAAAGATGAAACTCTGAAAAATGGGGGGGTGGGGGTGGAAGTAATAATTCTGGGAGTTTTTTTAATGCGTGTTCAACTGAAAATATTTTTAACGCTGGGGAGATGAGAGAGATGGATCTGTGATCTCACTGGCTGCCTGCGTGAGCTCCGTGAATGAGACAGTTTCAGCTGCAAATTGGTTTCTTCCCCAGCACCAAACCAGGCCCACACAGCTTCTAAACACATGCACATGCCACAAGCACATGATGCTGAGAAAACACAGGCCACCCATCCTCACCCCAGGTGTGTGTGTGTGTGTGTGTGTGTGCGTGTGCGTGTGTGATGGGTCAGACTGAACATACCACGACAGAAAGGTCATAGGACCTTTGTGTTTACAATTCAGGTGGTGCATACTAGAGCTGGGACGATAAACCGAAAATTGCAGAAACCGACATTGCCGCATCTTACCGAAGCATTTTGTAAACGGGTGATCAGGCTATTCAGCGTTTTTTGGGGTTCTATTCAAACCATTATTTGGTCAACTGTAATGTGCATTAACCTGCTTCCTGCAATAAAAGTATCTGCCCCTCCGTCCCTCTTTCTCTGCCCGCTCTTAATCCCTCCCCCCACCTTGTGCACGAAGTGAAGGGAGCATACGTCCAGCATTTCAAAATGAAATTGCAGGAAAAACACTGTTTGCCTAATGATACTGTTGTTAAAGAGAGGGGAGTCTCAGCTTTGTGTGTATAAAATATTTCTCAACACTCAATATTGAAAGAATACCACCACTTTACAAACAGAGTATGTAATCGAGGTGATGTGTTGGCAGAACAGAGCGCACCATTTGTGGTGAATACATCAAGTGCCTTATATGGAAAGTTTTTGTTGGACATTAATTAGATCAAGTACATGGCTATCTAGCAACAATATCATATTTAGGGATGGCAATCTAGCTAATGTGTTTTGACTTCCACTTCCTTAGGTGGTGAATTATGTAGTACATAGCCTAAACCAATTCATTTATTCCCTGAACATGTTAGATGAAATAGGTAACTTCTTTCATGTCTTACTTGGCACCTTAAAAGTCCTGCCGCGAATGGAAAGTAAAGTAAGTAAAAAAATATATATATACACACAGTACCAGTCAAAGGTTTGGACACACCTACTTATTCTATGTTTTTATTTTTTTTACATTGTAGAATAATAGTGAAGACATCAAAACTATGAAATAACATATATGGAGTCATGTAGTAACCAAAACATTGTTAAACAAATCAAAATATATTTTATATTTGAGATTCTTCAAAGTAGCCACCTTTTGCCTTGACAGCTTTGCACACTCTTGGCATTATCTCAACCAGCTTCATGAGGTAGTCACCTGGAATGCATTTCAATTAACAGGTGTGCCATGTTAAACGTTCATTTGTGGAATTTCTTTCCTTAATGCGTTTGAGCCAATCAGTTGTGTTGTGACAACATTTTAAGAACTTTGAAAATTTCTTCAAGTGCAGTTGCAAAAACCATCAAGCGCTTTGATGAAACTGGATCTCATGAGGAACGCTACAGTAAAAGAAGACCCAGAGTTACCTCTGCTCCAGAGGATACGTTTATTTGAGTTACCAGCCTCAGAAATTCGGCCCAAATAAATGCTTCACAGAGTTCAAATAACAGACACATCTCAACATCAACTGTTCAGAGGAGACTGTGAATCAGGCCTTCATGGTCGAATTGCTGCAAAGAAACCACTACTAAAGGACATCAATAAGAAGTGAATTGCTTGGGGCAAGAAACACAAGCAAGGGACATTAGACCGGAGCAAATCTGTCCTTTGGTCTGATGAGATTTTTGGTTCCAACCGCTGTCTTTGTGAGATGCAGAGTAGGTGAACGGATGATCTCCGCATGTGTAGTTCCCACCATGACGCATGGAGGAGGAGGTGTTATGGTGTGGGGGTGCTTTGCTGGTGACACTGTCAGTGATTTATTTAGAATTCAAGGCACACTTAACCAGCATGGCTACCACAGCATTCTGCAACAGTACGCGATTCCATCTGGTTTGGACTTAGTAGGACTATCATTTGTTTTTCAACAATGGACAATGACAAATGACAATGACCCAACACACCTCCAGGCTGTTTAAGGGCTATTTGACCAAGAAGGAGAGTGATGAAGTGCTGCATCAGATGACCTGGCCTCCACAATCACCCGACCTCAACCCAATTGAGATGGTTGGGATGAGTTGGATCACAGAGTGAAGGAAAAGCAGCCAACAAGTGCTCAGCATACGTGGGAACTCCTTCAAGACTGTTGGAAAAGCATTCCAGGTGAAACTGGTTGAGAGAATGCCAAGAGTGTGCAAAGCTGTCATCAAGGCAAAAGGTGGCTACTTTGAAGAATCTCAAATATACAACACTTTTTTCTTTACTACATGATTCCACATGTGTTATTTCATAGTTTTTATGTCTTCACTATTATTCTACAATGTAGAAAATAGTACAAATAAAAAAACTTGAATGAGTAGGTGTGTCCAAACTTTTTTTATTGTTATTGAGCAAAATGGGTCAAGAATTCAATTGATCACAATATGACTTTTTGTCCATATCGCCCAGCTCTAGTACATACTGTAGAGGAACACATACAACACATCTACAGTGACACATACGGAGGCTCGAGTGTCTCTTCCCTTCTCAGTGCAAAATTACCGTCTGTGAATTCAATAGCGAAGGTGCATAAAGATGGCGGCCCCCATGTACTCACCATAAACGCTGTATTGTACAGTGCTCTCCGTTACTCTTCTTTATACTGGTATTAGCACAGTATACATGATCCCAGTTTTAAAATGTAGATTGTGCTGATTTACACCATAGGCACATTGAACCATGTCGCGCGCTATTGAGTAAAAAGTCTGTGGATAGTGCTAAAACAATGGCGTCATATCGGAATTCCTCCATCTTTTTGCACCTTCACCATTACAGACAACCTCCAGATAGGCAGACTGAAAGGAGATATGAATACTGTCTGTCCTGATCAGGTTAACTCCTTCCAGCTGCCCCATACTCTGTTCTGCTATGCCAGCAACTTCTCTAATACCAACTAATCAGGGTGGAGAATGCTATTACTGTAGGGCACTATCAGGAGTATTCATTGGACCATTTGGCTGTTTATTATTTTGTTTAATGTACTGATTGTGCTGATTCTACAGTGGAACAGTGTCTGCTCAGGTAACAGAGTCTCATCTCTCCTCTTCTATTTTCTGTCCTCAGGGAAGAAGAACTCAATCCTAATGCACAAGGTTCAGCATGACCTCAACTCGGGTGTCTTCAACAACCGAGAGAACGAAATTATCCAGGAGATTGTGAAATATGACCGTGAGATGGTGCAGCAGGTGGACCTGCAGAGGCCTCGTGCCATGTCCATGTCCAACCCCCCCACGCACGGGGGAATCTTCGCTCCTCCAGCCCCACCGCAGAGCTCAGCCATCGCCACCCTCCAGCAGGCCGTGGCCATGAGCTTCTGTCCCCCCATGGCAGGCCCTCTGGTAGGGGCTGGGGCTCTGCAGTCCCCCCGAATGGTGCGCCGGTTCCAGGTGATGCAGAGCGTGTCAGCCTCCCCTCCTCCCCAGACTCAGAAGACCATGCAGCCCCAGCTACACGCCGGTGGTGTCTTCACCTCGGCCCTCTCCAGCCCCCCCATCCAGAGCCCCCTAGCTGCTGGGGGACGGACATTCCAGTACGGCCCCTCTTCTGGCTCCCAGCTCTCCCTGGTCCAGCAGATCATGCCCAGCCCCCCACACCGGTCCAACACCAATAACAGCACCCGTTCTCTGCACATGGGCAGTCTGAGTCAAGACGCCAGGGCACTGTCTGCCTCTCAGCCCTCCCTGCCCCAGGGAGGGGCTCAACCCGTGGCCCCGAGCCCACCACAGTCCAACCGTGTTTCCTCAACCTCCATTGGGCCACCTCAGACCCCCTCGGGCCCTGTGGGGCTCAGGAGCGCTGTGACTCATAGGATGGTGCTGCCCCACCAGATGTCTGTGGGTGCGTTTCCTCTAGCCTCCCTCCCGGGGACTCTGACATCGCTGGGGACTGGCATAGGAGCAGGCATGGGAGTGGGCATGGGAGCAGGCTTGGCGCCAGCCCTGCCGGACTCGGGATTACCCCAAAAGGACTCCAAAGGCAGCCACCCTGAGACAGACCATGTCAGATCGAAGCTATCTTCCAATTTGTGACCTTTTGTGAGATTTCTGCAGAGCCAGGGCTTTTTAGTTGTGGGAACTGTGGAAGGTTTTGTCGTTCTACCCTATAATCTCCTCTTTCCTGTCACGCAGGGCTGAATATGACTATAAGAATGTATGCTGTGTAACTGGGAGAGGGAGCGTGAGACCGGAGCTGAAAGACAATGTATGACTAAGAATATATACAGAGTTATTATAAGAGGTGGGTTGTTTCTATTCCACACACAGACATATATATAGTAGATACTGACCTTACGTAGTGGTAGCACCTTCTACCCACATCTCTCCTTTACTTACTCTCTTTACTGTAACCATATTCAACATAAATAACAGGCATCTCTCACCCACTATCTATATAGTCAAAACAATACAAACTGGACAAGAAGAAAATCAGGGACCTGCTTCAGATGACAACGATGACATCAACGCTTTGCAGAAGTTGTTCTGGGATTTCCTATTTTCTCTACGGACTGGTTTCGACAAAAGTTCTACTCGTCACTGTATTATTGTTTCAGAAAACAAGAAAATATATATTTTTATTTTTTTTGGGGAGACCGCGTCTTAAATTCAAAGGCTCAAACAGGATTATTATTTTTGGATCAGTTGGGCTTAAACAAAATGTTGCATTGTATTAATGGGATTAATAATATATTACTGGAAAAAAAAGACTAAATGGATCATTTCACTGCCTTGATTTGAAGGCATATCCTTAGTGTGTGTGTCTGAGTGCCTTTATAAGGAATTCATGTTTATAAAATATATCTTCCCCCTTTCTCTAATGGTGTTTGCAGATGACAGTGTAGGTATAATTTCAGTATTTTTCTTGGAGTCTAGCCTACATTTAATTCTGGTTTGGCCTGTTCAAAACACTACAGCTAGCTAGGGAGCAAGTGATATTCACCACATGACCAAAGGTATGTGGACACCTGCTCGTCGAACATCTCATTCCAAAATCATGGTCATAAATATGGAGTTGGTCCCCCCTTTGCTGCTATAACAGCCTCCACTCTACTGGGGAGGCTTTCCAAAAGATGTTGGAACATTGCTGCGGGGACTTGCTTCCATTCAGCCACAAGAGATTTAGTGAGGTCGGGCACTGCTGTTGGGCGATTAAGCCTGGCTTGCAGTCAGCGTTCCAGTTGATCCCAAAGGTGTTTGATGTGGTTGAGGTCAGGGCTCTGTGCAGGCCAGTCAAGTTCTTCCACACCAATCTTGATAAACCATTTCTGTGTGGACCTCGCTTTGTGCACGGGGGCATTGTCATGCTGAAGCAGGAAAGGGCCTTCCCCAAGAATGCCATTGTATACTGTAGCGTTAAGATTTTCCTTCACCGGAACTAAGGGGCCTAGGTCGAACCATGAAAAACTGCCCAGACCATTACCTCCTCCACCAAACTTTATAGTTGGCACTATGCATTGGGGCAGGGAGCTTTACACCACTCCAGCCGATGCTTGGCATCGTGCATGGTGATCTTAAGCTTGTTTGCGGCTGCTCGACTATGGAAACCTATCTCTTGAAGCTCCCGATTAACAATTATTGTGCTGACGTTGCTTCCAGAGACAGTTTGGAACTCAGTAGTGACTGTTGCAACTGAGGAGCAGCAATCGGCAGTCCCTGTCTCTAAGCTTTTGTGGCCTACAACTTCGCGGCTGAGCCGTTGTTGCTCCTGGACATAACAGCACTTACAGTTGCCTGGGGCAGCTCAAGCAGGGCCAAAATATGACGAACTGACTTGTTAGAAATGTGGCATCTTATGACGGTGCCACGTTGAAAGTCACTGAGCCATTCTACTGCCAATGTTTGTCTATGGAGATTGCATGGAGGTGTGCTCGATTTTATACACCTGTCAGCAACGGCTGTGCTTGAAATAGGCGAATCGACTCATTTTGAAGGGGTGTCCACATACTTTTTGTATATATAGTGTAGTTTCAACCAAGTCATCCACATAGGTTGGGTTATGAATCACATGAATATATCAACACACTGTATCTCGTTCAACTCTGATGGAAATGCATATGAGGTTATTTGCATAGCTGAAGTTAAGAATAGACAGATCATAGTTTTATATTTTAAAACCTATCCAAGATAATAGTCTGACTGATGTTCTGAAGGCACTGTGCAGTGTAATTGATAAAGCTAATATTTATTGTGATACTTTACAGAGACTGATACACCCTGGTGAGATCCCACGCATTACCCAGTTAAATGAATACATTGAACTAATCTGCATTGTCCATCCATTACAATACTTTTTAGATTATTTGAAATTTAAAAGAAATCAGTTTTATTTTTCCCTTTCCTCTCAAATTCTAACAGTAATATTGTATCAAATTGAGGTAGGTTTTGTGTGCATAAATTACATAATGCTTCTGGAATGCTCAAATCTAAATTACTCCCATTCTATTCTAATCTGCAGCAAGGACAGAGCAGACATTTTGGAGGGTGCATTTCAATGATGTGTCTCCTACCATAAGTGATGGCACTGAATGTGTGTTCCGGCCTCCACTGATTAGTGTCCAAAAGTATTAGGGGAAGAAGCTTTCCAAGTGCTGATATCCAATTCATCTGCTGCTCAATAAAGCCCCCCCCCCACCACTATTACTATGTAATGAGAGAGAAGATTGGATCCCCTCAGGCGCCATTTATTTTGGACTGTTATTACTTTCCATTGTGCTTCATCATAAGTTTTACTGTATCATCCACCTTGTCAGTGGCACCAAGGTTGTGGGATTGGAAGGGATTCGTTGCTTGAAATTATGCCCAGTGAAACGTCTTTGGGAACTTTCATATGTTTGAAGGTGAGGTAGATGGGTTTAATGGCTGAATTCTTTTTAGATTGCTGAACAGGTTTTGAGACTATATGTCTAGCAATAAATTAGGGCATTTTACAAAAATGTAATAAATACCATACAATAAAGTGTAGATGAAAAGCCAAAATTTAAATAAAATGTCAATGTTTTTGAATTGGTTAAGGTTTGTTTTTGGGAAGCGTTTGGAAGTTCTTATATGTACACGACACACTTAAGATGGTAAATGGTGGGAATATTTCATGAAATCCATATACACTGAATAACAATATAAACGCAACATGTAAATTGTTTTGGTCCCATGTTTCATGAGCTGAAATAAAAGATCCCAGAAATGTTCCATACGCACAAAAAGCTTATTTGTCTCAAATTTCGAGCACAAATTTGTTTACATCCGTTAGTGAGCATTTCTCCTTTGCCAAGACAATCCATCCACCTGACAGGTGTGGCATATCAAGAAGCTGATTAAACAGCAAGATCATTACACAGGTGCACCTTGTGCTGGGGACAATAAAAGGCCACTCTAAAATGTGCAGTTTTGTTACACAACATAATGCTACA
Organism: Thymallus thymallus; assembly: GCA_023634145.1. Taxonomy (NCBI): domain Eukaryota; kingdom Metazoa; phylum Chordata; class Actinopteri; order Salmoniformes; family Salmonidae; genus Thymallus; species Thymallus thymallus. Next base: position 26,749,512 of record CM042393.1, on the reverse strand, counting down.
GATGTCTCAAGTTTTGAGGGATTGTGCAATTCGCATGATGACTGCAGGAATGTCCACTAGAGCTGTTGCCAGAGAATTGAATGTTAACTTCTCTACCCTAAGTCGCCTCCAACGTCGTTTTAGAGAATTTGGCAGTACGTCCAACCGGCCTCATAACCGCAGACCACGTGTATGGCGTCGTGTGGGCAAGTGGTTTGCTGATGTCAACGTTGTGAACAGAGTGCCCCATGGTGGTGGTGGGGTTATGGTATGGGCAGGCATAAGCTACGGACAATAATTGCATTTAATCTATGGCAATTTGAATGCACAGAGATACTGTGATACGAGAGCCTGAAGCCCATTGTCGTGCCATTCATCCTCCGCCATCAACTCATGTTTCAGCATGATAATACACAGCCCCATGTCGCAAGGATCTGTATTCCTGGAAGCTGAAACCAACAGATGCATATCTGTATTCCCAGTCATGTGATATCCATAGACTAGGGCCTAGTGAATTCATTTCAATTGACTGATTTCCTTATATGAACTGTAACTCAGTAAAATCTTAGAAATTGTTTCATGTTGCGTTTATACTGTATTTATGTTTAGTATACAATCCATTTACAATCCTATCTGAAGCGTGTTCATTTTGTCAGGGTAGAATCACAGTTATCCTCTCCAATAGCAACATTTGTTGTCATGTGTTTAGCCTTTTCCCCAACATCTTTCTTGGGATGTTTCCTTGGGATGTTTCCATGGGATGTTTCCTTGCCAAATTGTGATATAAATTGTAACTTCAATAAATATATGAAGCAATAACAAGCAGTATAAGAAAGAATCCTTGATGTTTTGGTTTTTCCAGCAAGACAGTGAAATAACTTTCGAAACACTTTACATTAACTGTACGTATAGGTCATATTCTATAACAATTAGTACATGTTTCATTCTATTCAGAAAAACTGAAACGATTGATACTTGTGGTACTGTTTTATTAAACTCTAAACACAACAGTAAATCTATAAAAAATTTGAATGAGATGTGCTTATTTGCTCATTTTTGCTCATCAAGTGCTTTTTACAGTGCAATACAATTCATACATGAAATATCTATAAACACTATCTTCAGGGCATTGTCTCTCAGCTCTGCAAACGTTCCTGACCACGTCTCCTGAAGTATCCTCAAACCAATTATCAATTTAGCCTTGAATCCTGACACTGGTGTAGCCCTTTCTCTCACACTGTCAGCTATTTTTCTGTAAAAAGTCATCCGCCTGAGCTTTCTACAAAAAAAAACACAGAACACCCCTGGGCCAAGTTAGGCATCTGTGTTTGCCACACACTCTGCAGCATCTGTGTTTTCCAAAGGCTTTATTAGCTCCCCATATTTCCTTCCCCGTCCAAATAGTGTACTTTATAGAAACCGTTGCAGTTTTACAAATGGCTTCAGCTCAGTGAGTTAACTTAGGGAGACTGATGTATTAATGGCTGTTTTTTTTGTGGGTTGCCGGGCAGAAAGAGCATGTAAAGCTCGGCGATAAATCAGGCAGAACATGGATTAGAGAAGGGCGACAAATTAATGCTACTCAACCTCGCAAATTAAATATTCAAATAGCTGCTACGGGGAGAGAGGTCCCTACGGGGAGAGAGGTCCCTACGGGGAGAGAGGTCCCTACGGGGAGAGAGGTCCCTACGGGTCCCTACGGGGAGAGAGATCCCTACGGGGAGAGAGATTCCTACGGGGAGAGAGGTCCCTACGGGGAGAGAGATCCCTACGGGGAGAGAGGTCCCTACGGGGAGAGAGGTCCCTACGGGGAGAGAGGTCCCTACGGGGAGGTAGGTCCCTACGAGGAGAGAGGTCCCTACGGGGAGAGAGGTCCCTACGGGGAGAGAGATCCCTACGGGGAGAGAGGTCCCTACGGGTCCCTACGGGGAGAGAGATCCCTACGGGGAGAGAGATCCCTACGGGGAGAGAGATCCCTACGGGGAGAGAGATCCCTACGGGGAGAGAGGTCCCTACGGGGAGAGAGGTCCCTACGGGGAGAGAGGTCCCTACGGGGAGAGAGATCCCTACGGGGAGAGAGGTCCCTACGGGGAGAGAGGTCCCTACGGGGAGAGAGATCCCTACGGGGGGAGAGGTCCCTACGGGGAGAGAGGTCCCTACGGGGAGAGAGATCCCTACGGGGAGAGAGGTCCCTACGGGGAGAGAGATCCCTACGGGGGGAGAGGTCCCTACGGGGAGAGAGGTCCCTACGGGGAGAGAGATCCCTACGGGGAGAGAGGTCCCTACGGGGAGAGAGGTCCCTACGGGTCCCTACGGGGAGAGAGGTCCCTACGGGGAGAGAGATTCCTACGGGGAGAGAGGTCCCTACGGGGAGAGAGGTCCCTACGGGGAGAGAGGTCCCTACGAGGAGAGAGGTCCCTACGGGGAGAGAGATCCCTACGGGGAGAGAGGTCCCTACGGGGAGAGAGGTCCTTTTGAAGTGGCCAGTCATGGTGGAGAGAGAGAGTGTTTGGGGGCGAGTATTGCGTGTCGCCCAGCCGTCAAATTCACATCTAGAGGAGTTATTAACTCATTAGACAGACATCCCATCCTCTTCACATAGATTAGACTGGGTCCAGAACTTCGACAGACATCGCAAGACCTAATCCTACTTGAGATTAAAATTTGGACAGAAATCCCATTGACACTGCATGATTATTCCTTTCAGTTGAACGTTATGTCTGACATCTTATATTTCAAGTGTGTATTTATTTGAACAAAATCTGTTTTTGTTGGTTTATTACCGATGTCTTAAACTGTAAGCATCAAGATAGATGGTATATTCATGAATGTTATTCCCCACAAAGAGTATGAATTCATATCCCTCCCTCTTCCTAATCAGTTTACATATTTTGCCAAAGATGTAATGTTATGTTCCCCATACTCATAACCTACACATCTTACTCTCATCCAATACTCAGTACGGAACTAGCAGCTTGCTTTTCTGTTTGTTTGGTGCTTTCCATCTCTACTGGCGGACACTGTTGTGTCCGATGTGATGTGACTACGTACAGTATGCTGCACAATATCTTTTTATTGTTTTTTACTGCGTCACAGACTATATGATTCAATTTGAGTGAGTTTTTGAGTGCGTGTGGACAATGAGAGAGATTGGAGGGAGGTGACTCCAGACAAATGACGCTTTGAGCACAAAGTGGCAGCATCAGCTGATATTGTCAAACCTTGTTCCTAAACTACAGCACTCAATTGACTTAACAGCTGATGGTCTCTTTCAGAGCTGGTTGGAAACCCAGGCTCACCATGAAGAAAAACATTATACTTACAGCTAGACAGAGACTATCGCAGCAACAATAAAGTTACACATGCTAATCAGAATAGGGGACCTGGTTCTTTTAAAGAACAGTAAATGTCTCATCTCTCTTGAAAAGGAATCCCCACAACACATGTACTGTGTATACCTAGTGCCTAGCATACCTAGTTGCCGCACACTACATCTAGTTAATTTTCTCTGTGCGTGGCTGTGAAACAAAAGCTCCCCAAATGCAAATGAACCCAGTTGTGATGTATATCTCATTTCAATACATGTAGTAAGGAAAGCTAATAAATACCACTTGGATTGGACACACACACACACACACACACAAACACAGACACAGACAAAACACCTACAAGCAGCAAAGAAGAAATTTAAAAATTTAAAATAACAGTGATAAGAAAAAAGAAAGACAGGGGAAGAAGACATAGAAACCTAAGGGGAAAGTAAACGTAACATGAAAGAATAACATTAAGTAAAGAAAAGTAGCCTAAAAAAAAAGGAAGTGAAAAAGGGTAATTAAATAAGCAATTGACTTAATACGTTCACTATTTTACTGGTCAGAAGGTAGCTTCTGTAAGCGTTCAAAATAAGAAATATTTATTTCTTATTTTGAACACATTGCACTTCTAACAAATGTTAATAGGGATTATATCATTATACTACCATTCTATCATAATATTATCATTATACAGTATATATCATTATAAACTGGGTGGTTCGAGCCATGAATGCTGAATGGCTGACAGCCGGGGTATATCATGACAAAACAGTTATTTTTACTGCTCTTATTACGTTGGTAACCAGTTTATAATAGCAATAAGGCACCTCAGGGGTTTGTGATATATGGCCAATATACCACAACCCTCAGGCCTTATTGCTTAATTATATTATATCATATTATATATATCATTATATAATCAACTGGTGTTCCCCTGTTCTCTGCACTCATACTTTTTCCAATCACCTTTGAAATACACCATTTACTGTGCAATAAAGCATTGATTCATAATGTTGCGTTTTCCTCCATTAGTAACACTTACTGCATCAATATGACTAAGTGGTCATGACCCTTGACATTCATTGCCAATGTCTGTAATGATGGAACATCCTCTTGACTGTTCTTGATTAAATTGTAATTGTACACAGGGAAATATTGACAAGGTTGTCAATACATTACCTTATTGTTTTTCTTCCAAGGTTAATTTACTCAACGCAATGACGTGCACACAAACACTGCTCCATCACTCCCCCATCTCTGTGGCTTGTATTGAGCAGACAGTGACAATAGCTAGGTTCGCTTCGTCAGTGATGAGGTGTGTGACAGTCAGTGAGCCACGCCACCCATTAGTGTGCGTCAGAGCTTAAGGTCAGAGTAAGGACACCCCTCCCCCCAGCCACACTACTTTACCTCTCTGCCCCCTAACCCCCCTCTGGGGCTGCCAGTGCCCAGCGCCCCCATCGGCTCTGCTGAGAGGTGGTCACTCATCACGCCACAGGGCAGCAGATACAGTGGGGAGAACAAGTATTTGATACACTGCCGATTTTGCAGGTTTTCCCACTTACAAAGCATGTAGAAGTCTGTAATTTTTATCATAGGTACACTTTATCATAGGTTCAACTGTGAGTGACGGAATCTAAAACAAAAATCCAGAAAATCACATTGTATGATTTTTAAATAATTAATTTGCATTTTATTGCATGACATAAGTATTTGATACATCAGAAAAGCAGAACTTAATATTTGGTACAGAAACCTTTGTTTGCAATTACAGAGATCAAACGTTTCCTGTAGTTCTTGACCAGGTTTGCACACACTGCAGCAGGGATTTTGGCCCACTCCTCCATACAGACCTTCTCCAGATCCTTCAGGTTTCGGGGCTGTCGCTGGGCAATACGGACTTTCAGCTCCCTCCAAAGATTTTCTATTGAGTTTAGGTCTGGAGACTGGCTAGGCCACTCCAGGACCTTGAGATGCTTCTTACGGGGCCACTCCTTAGTTGCCCTGGCTGTGTGTTTCGGGTCGTTGTCATGCTGGAAGACCCAGCCACGACCCATCTTCAATGCTCTTACTGAGGGAAGGAGGTTGTTGGCCAAGATCTCGCGATACATGGCCCCATCCATCCTCCCCTCAATACGGTGCAGTCGTCCTGTCCCCTTTGCAGAAAAGCATCCCCAAAAATGATGTTTCCACCTCCATGCTTCACGGTTGGGATGGTGTTCTTGGGGTTGTACTCATCCTTCTTCTTCCTCCAAACACGGCGAGTGGAGTTTAGACCAAAAAGCTCTATTTTTGTCTCATCAGACCACATGACCTTCTCCCATTCCTCCTCTGGATCATCCAGATGGTCATTGGCAAACTTCAGACGGGCCTGGACATGCGCTGGCTTGAGCAGGGGGACCTTGCGTGCGCTGCAGGATTTTAATCCACGACGGCGCAGTGTGTTACTAATGGTTTTCTTTGAGACTGTGGTCCCAGCTCTCTTCAGGTCATTGACCAGGTCCTGCCGTGTAGTTCTGGGCTGATCCCTCACCTTCCTCATGATCATTGATGCCCCACGAGGTGACATCTTGCATGGTGTCCCAGACCGAGGGAGATTGACCGTCATCTTGAACTTCTTCCATTTTCTAATAATTGCGCCAACAGTTGTTGCCTTCTCACCAAGCTGCTTGCCTATTGTCCTGTAGGCCATCCCAGCCTTGTGCAGGTCTATAATTTTATCCCTGATGTCCTTACACAGCTGTTTGATTGAGTGTGTGGAGTCTGTTTGATTGAGTGTGTGGACAGGTGTCTTTTATACAGGTAACGAGTTCAAACAGGTGCAGTTAATACAGGTAATGAGTGGAGAACAGGAGGGCTTCTTAAAGAAAAACTAACAGGTCTGTGAGAGCCGGAATTCTTACTGGTTGGTAGGTGATCAAATACTTATGTCATGCAATAAAATGCAAATTAATTACTTAAAAATCATACAATGTGATTTTCTGGATTTTTGTTTTAGATTCCGTCTCTCACAGTTGAAGTGTACCTATGGTAAAAATTACAGACCTCTACATGCTTTGTAAGTAGGAAAACCTGCAAAATCAGCAGTGTATCAAATACTTGTTCTCCCCACTGTACGCAGTGATGCTGGGAGAGCCTGGCAGATGACTCAAAGAGCACTCTGTGAGTGAGTGTCCCGGCTATCACATGGGGACGTTTTGATCCCTTACAGCTTGAGCCATGCTAAAATTCCTCACACACTAGGTTGCTTTAATAGCTGGGATACCCGCTACTGTGCACATACTGTACCATGACAGACCGTCACATCATCAGTTAAGTGTTTGTAAATCCCTAAAATGTATACTACATTCTGTTGAAACCATGCGTTAGAAACACTTAGTTTTACTACAACCTTTGCTGTTGAGCCTATGTTTGGTTGTAATGCATCAAACACTAGTGCTGCTTTCATGTGCAAGCTTCAAATGTCTATCTATCGACCTGAATTCACCTGCTACGGAGTGTAGCCATCGCTGATTCAATGGGAGTTGTTCCGAGCGAGTGGAGGACTTCTTTCATGAAGCTGGACATCGTTTCTATTGCGTGCAGGGCATTTTATAGATAGGCATCGGCCTTGGAATTATAGTTTCGGGAAGTTGGCTGCGATACCGTGAGTAACGTTGGATTTCCATTTGTTTGCTGAGTCATTCATCACTTCAGTGACAGAGATTTTAAGAGTGCACTCTATACCCAGGGTTTTGTTTTATTTCTGTACTGTGATTGTGTTGTGTGCCTAATCATTTTGTCTAATAATATATTAAAGTTAAATTGCATTCCGTGTGTAGTTGTATTTTTATTGAGTTATGATTGCATGGGAGAACATTCTGAAAAGCGTGATCTAAGTGTTACCCTCTCACCAATGACTCGGCTAGATCAGCATGGGAATAATTACAAAAAGGACATCTCAGTAAATTAACTTTTATGATAATGACTCACTACGGAAAAAACGATAGGCTAGGGATATTTAAAGCTTAGATTATTGTTTTCAGAATGTTCTCCTATGCAATAGAATACAGGTAAAATACAACCGCACACTGAATGTGGCAGGTAGCCTAGTGGTTAGAGTGTTAGGCCAGTAACCGAAAGGTGAAAAACCTGTTGATGTGTCCTTGAGCAAGGCACTTAACCCTAATTTGCTCCAGGGGCTGACCCTGTATGTAGGCTGTAATTTTAAATACAAATGTGTTCTTAACTGACTTGCCTAGTTAAATAAAGGTTCAATTAACAAAATGTAAATGCAATTTGACTTAAACGTATTAGCTAGAATAATAACGATCAAGTATACAAATGCAATACAATTAATTACAGTGTATATACAGTGGGGAGAACAAGTATTTGATACACTGCCGATTTTGCAGGTTTTCCCACTTACAAAGCATGTAGAAGTCTGTAATTTTTATCATAGATACTCTTCAACTGTGAGTGACGGAATCTAAAATAAAAATCCAGAAAATCACATTGTATGATTTTTAAGTAATTAATTTGCATTTTATTGCATGACATAAGTATTTGATACATCAGAAAAGCAGAACTTAATATTTGGTACAGAAACCTTTTTTTGCAATTACAGAGATCATACGTTTCCTGTAGTTCTTGACCAGGTTTGCACACACTGCAGCAGGGATTTTGGCCCACTCCTCCATCCAGATCCTTCAGGTTTCGGGGCTGTCGTTGGGCAATACGGACTTTCGGCTCCCTCCAAAGATTTTCTATTGGGTTCAGGTCTGGAGACTGGCTAGGCCACTCCAGGACCTTGAGATGCTTCTTACGGAGCCACTCCTTAGTTGCCCTGGCTGTGTGTTTCGGGTCGTTGTCATGCTGGAAGACCCAGCCACGACCCATCTTCAATGCTCTTACTGAGGGAAGGAGGTTGTTGGCCAAGATCTCGCGATACATGGCCCCATCCATCCTCCCCTCAATACGGTGCAGACGTCCTGTCCCCTTTGCAGAAAAGCATGCCCAAAGAATGATGTTTCCACCTCCATGCTTCACGGTTGGGATGGTGTTCTTGGGGTTGTACTCATCCTTCTTCTTCCTCCAAACACGGCGAGTGGAGTTTAGACCAAAAAGCTCTATTTTTGTCTCATCAGACCGCATGATCTTCTCCCATTCCTCCTCTGGATCATCCAGATGTTCATTGGCAAACGTCAGACGGGCCTGGACATGCGCTGGCTTGAGCAGGGGGACCTTGGGTGCGCTGCAGGATTTTAATCCATGACGGCGTAGTGTGTTACTAATGGTTTTCTTTGAGACTGTGGTCCCAGCTCTCTTCAGGTCATTGACCAGGTCCTGCCGTGTAGTTCTGGGCTGATCCCTCACCTTCTTCATGATCATTGATGCCCCACGAGGTGAGATCTTGCATGGTGCCCCAGACCGAGGGAGATTGACCGTCATCTTGAACTTCTTCCATTTTCTAATAATTGCGCCAACAGTTGTTGCCTTCTCACCAAGCTGCTTGCCTATTGTCCTGTAGCCCATCCCAGCCTTGTGCAGGTCTACAATTTTATCCCTGATGTCCTTACACAGCTGTTTGATTGAGTGTGTGGAGTCTGTTTGATTGAGTGTGTGGACTGGTGTCTTTTATACAGGTAACGAGTTCAAACAGGTGCAGTTAATACAGGTAATGAGTGGAGAACAGGAGGGATTCTTAAAGAAAAACTAACAGGTCTGTGAGAGCCGGAATTCTTACTGGTTGGTAGGTGATCAAATACTTATGTCATGCAATAAAATGCAAATTATTATTTTTTAAATCATACAATGTGATTTTCTGGATTTTTGTTTTAGATTCCGTCTCTCACAGTTGAAGTGTACCTATGATAAAAATTACAGACCTCTACATGCTTTGTAAGTAGGAAAACCTGCAAAATCGGCAGTGTATCAAATACTTGTTCTCCCCACTGTACATAAAATTCTGGGTATAGAGTGCACTCTTAAGTTGTTGACCGTTTGGCCTAGCAAGCTAATGTTGGCGCGTGTTGGAGCTCAATGAATGTGAACCCAATGTTACTCACGGTACTGCAGCAAACCCTTGAAATAAAAGACTGATGCCTATCTATAATCCAATGAAGGAAAATGCCCTGCATGCAACAGAAGGAATGACCAGCATCACGGAAGAAGAAGAAGTCCTCAACTTGTCTCAGAACAAAGCCTTCCTCTACAGCTCCTGATCTGATGAAGCGAGGCTAACTTCTTGGCTAAATCCACAGCAGGCGAATTCAGTTAAGTTAGATAGATATTAAACTAGAATTTCTCTCAAATTGTAACATGTAAGTAAGATTAGGCAACAGTCTTTTTGCTAAATAAATGCAATTCGTATCTTCACAGATGTAAAAGTTGAAGCTCAACAAATATTGTCCTTCTCTCTTCTCAGCTTGAGCAGTCACGAGTTCCAAAAAGTCTTCCTCCCAACAGAAAACCCCCAAATTCACACGTTGTCCCAAAACTTAACAAGGCTTCTTATTGGCTACCAGTTTACTTTAGTTCCCTTGAATGTAAAAAGGCAAAATAATTAAGTGGACGGCAAGAAATCAACCAACTTGACTCTTAGATTATTGTCATGTTTCTTTGAAAGTTGTTTTGCACATGAAAGCAACAATTGTTTGATGTAATGCAATCGCATAGGCTCAACAGCAACGTACGTAGTAAAATGTAGTGTTTCTAAGAGGGTATTACATAAGCCTTTAAATATCTATTAGTAGATATAGCGAGTCAATATCATACAAGTTCATTTACTAAGATGTCCTTTTCACAATGATTCCCATTCTAGACTATTCAAGTCTTTGGTAACATGGTTACATACACCATTTAAAAAACCTCTACATTTGGAGGGGCTTTGGGGAGTAAATGGGCTTGTGAATGATAGATAGATAGATAGATAGATAGGTACTTTATTGATCCCCCGGGGGGGAAATTTCATTGTCAAGCAGCTACAACAAAACACAGGGCAGGTGCAAAATGCCACAACGAAAGTACACAAAAGACAGATACACGGTACATGATACATAGAGCGGCAGTATGAAAAAGTATAGAAATACAAAATATCTGGAGTGCAAAAAAAAGCTATAAAAAGACATTGCATAGTATGGGTGGTTGGCTGAATATGTACACTATACATTGGTGGATGTTGGATGGTTAGCTATACTATACAGAGAAATACTTCAGTAGCTAAAAATGCGTATGATATGAGCGAGGGTAATAATAGTTTACTTAACAGACAGACTGGCTAAATTAACAGGTAAGTGAAAATTTTGCATGGTTAAATTAGCTGTACAGGTAAGTATACATTTATATTTACAGATAAGTGAATACTTGCATGGTTACACAAACTGTACAGGTAAATGACAGGAAAAGATACTTTAATAGCTAAATGTGTGTATGATATGATGTGGGGTAATAATAGTAATTCCCTTAAAATACAGTCCTTAGTGCGCAGGGTTTAATTACAGACAACTGCACGTATGTGAAAACAAACAGACTGAGGCATAAGTATGACAGATCAAGAGAGGGTCAAAATGAAGTGAAATCCTTACAGGACTGCAGTGGAGTAGTTCAGGGCCTTTTAATAATCAAATGGCTACCCGGACTATTTGCATTGTGTGGCTTACTGAGGAGTGGCTTCCGTCTGGCCACTCTACCATAAAGGCCTGATTGCTGAAGTGCTGCAGAGATGGTTGTCCTTCTGGAAGGTTCTCCCATCTCCACAGAGGAACTCTAGAGCTCAGTCAGAGTGATCATCACCTCCCTGACCAAGGCCCTTCTCCCCCGATTGCTCAGTTTGGCCGGGCACCAGCTCTAGGAAGAGTCTTGGTAGTTCCAAACTTCTTCCATTTTTAAGAATGATGGAGGCCACTGTGTTCTTGGGCCCCTTCAATGCAGCAGACATTTTTTGGTACCCTTCCCCAGATCTGTGACTCGACACAATCCTGTCTCGTAGCTCTACAAATAATTCCTTCCACCTCATGGCTTGGTTTTTGCTCTGACGTGCACTCTCAACTATGGGACCTTATATAAACTGGACTCCCAAGTGGCGCTGTGGTCTAAGACACTGCATCTCAGTGCTAGAAGCGTCACTACAGACAACCTGGTTCGAATCCAGACTGTATCACAACCGGCCATGATTGGGAGTCCCATAGAGCGGCCCAGCGTCGTCCGAGTTTGGCTTGTGTAGGCTGTCAATGTAAATAAGAATTTGTTCTTAACTGACTTGAGCTCAATTTAGTTTCTGTTTAAAAAAATATATACATTTGCAAAAATGTCTTAAAACCTGTCTTCACTTTATCATTCTGGGGTATTGTGTGTAGATTGTTGAGGGAAAAAAATATTTGATCCATTTTAGAATAAGCCTGTAACGTAACAAAATATATACAGTATTCCAAATGCACTGTAAGTCAGCCTACTAGTTATAGAAATAGGACTAATTAGATTTCAAAATTAAAATCAAATTCACTAGCCTATACTTGTAACTATGTAGACTGCATGTGCTGCACCAGAATTGCCTTTTCACTCCCAACGAGGTGCGTAATTCCAGTCCATATAATACAGTTCACACTCAAAAAGATTAGCCTACTGGAGCTAGTTTAATTTGTTTACCCAAGAGAGAATATTGCTAGCTACATCTATGGGCTTTTATATTGTGCGTAATGTGCAGTAGCCTATATATCATATATTTATTGGATAACGGCACAATCATTTTGGCTTTTTGGGCATGGGCTCATAAAATGTATTTAATGTAGGGCTCATAAAATGTATTTAATGTATGGCTCATCAGGCTCAGGTAGCATCAGGCTTGAATTTCAGATCCAGACATAGGCCTATTTATGCTTTTGAATTACACTTCTGGTTTTGGCAGGAAAAAACAGGTTACCTGGGAAAAAAGTGATTTAATCTTGAGATGGAACATTTGAAAAATACCAGGAAAATATTCAACCCTAGTCTGGTGTGTAAGGTTTTTTTTTTTTGAGATAGAGAGAGATAGAGACAATCTGCCATAATGCATAAGAACAGATCTATACCTTAACCACAGATAATTATTGAAACTCCATGTAGCCATTCTATGCCCAGCAACCATGTTCCATCAACCTAGACCTGTACAGAGCCTTTTTCTGTCGGTTTGTCTGACAGACCTCCTTGGAATCATCCCGTGTAACTGAGAAAGCCCTCTAGCAACAAATCAACAGCAATTTGCCGCGAGGACTTCTTCAATATCCTGTTTACTCCCTCTCTCCAAAGTGAACCTGCTCTTTCTTTTGCTTCCTACTCCTCCTACCATCTCTTCCTCCTCCCAACAACACACCAATCAGTGTACATGACCCTGCCCTCCAAATCCTGTTTCAACATCCCATTACAGCAGACAGGGAAAAAACAACAGAGTCCAGTGGTAGTTGTCCAGGCCTGAGTAACTCACTGCTGTCTGTGAGTCTGTGCTATTGATCTGATAGATTAAACCCTTTCACCATCCACTTCTTAGTACTCTGTTCAGGTTTTGCAGACAAAGCTCTGCGCTCTGCGTCAGTGGCCAAGTTGAAAAAGGTGATATGCGTAAGCGTATGAGAACCTGAAAGCACTTCACAGTAACAATCAGAGGTGTGCCCTTGAACATGAACACTGACGGGGAGAAGAGAGAGCTGAGACATGCAGGGAGACCCCGGCTTGATTTGATTTCTCATTGAAATGACACAGAGGTAACAATCAAGAGGTTTATAACACAGTGAGAGGCATAGTGGGGATGGCCGAGTAAAAACCAGTCTGTTCAATTGAAATCTGAAAATGAACCAAATCTAAGAAGTGTGGCATTAATACAGGCTCTGAGGTGATTGCAAACAAGGCACTTGAGTTAATGATAGAGGGCTTTGCTTAGAATAAGAGGATGTATCCATGCCTGAAGAGCAAATATAATTTATTTGTAATCACTTGTGAACATTATGAGGAGTTGGTAAACATTCTCAGGAGACAGATGGCATGAAAATTACATACAACGTGCAGTGATACTATACTTATGAAATGGTTTATTTTAAGAATTGTGTCTCAGAAGTATTCCATTTCAACTGAAACGCTGAAATAAATAATCAAAGCTACATACAATTGTAAATGTGCCAGAATCATGGATATTTCTTTTTTTTTTACCAGTTACACAGTGGATAAGCAGAAAAACAGAATGTGGCATTTGTTTTTATAGCAGGATCATTCATATTTCATGACGTCCTCCCTCTTACTGCCAGTTCTGTTTGGGTCGAGCCTACATTTGCCTTTGAACATCAATTCAACACCTTTTGTCTGAAACTGCTGTAGCGTTTCTAGCCCAGATCAGATACCATTCCTGCTATTTTTACCTTTAGATGTGGGCACTGGCCCAGAAAAATATGATCTGTGTTGATTAGCGATTATTCAAACCCTTTGTGGTGCCTCGTAAAAGGAGACGATCTTCTGATTGCTCGATACAATTAAAGGATGCAGATTTTATTAAATAAATCCCTGTGTCTGTAAACACAATCTATTCAAAACGCTTATCATCAAATGAACAAAAGATCCTTTAAGAAATACACATTTATTAAAAAAAATCAAGTGCTTAATCACTCCAAAAGGAAATGAAAATAAGAATACATAAAAAAAGTCAGTTTTCTCCCTCCTTCCCAGCCATTATTTCTAGTTTCTTCACTCTCTCTGTGAGTGAGAGTAACTGTCTCCCTTGGAAACTTGTGAGGTAAATTAGGTATCCCTCTAGATGTGAGAGTGGGCATCTCTTCCTGAGTGCCTCTGAATCGATGAAAGGCAGGATCATGTGCTTAATGACCCAGGTGTTCGACGGAGGGAGAGAGCCACCCGACTCTGGCAAGAGGAGGAGGGGGGATGGAGGGCACACACTGACCACACTAGGCTACCCCGCTGATCACCGCTCACTAACACTCAGAAGTCTCTCTTAGTGTCTCTGGCTCTCTATGGAATGGAGGTATTCCTGATAAGGGGAAGACACACAGGTGCGCGGAACACACAAATCATACAGTATAACATCACGCTCACATTCTCGGTCAAGGGATGTCATTCGCACACACTGACACACACGTAAACGTTCTCTCACACCCACCCACACACTACAGTAACAGGGGAGTGAAAGTCAAAGCATGGGTCATTATTGAGCTCTGTTGAGATTCTCTTCAGTCCAGAGTGGGGGAGCTGCTCTCCTATTCTCTCCCCTTCAGAGCTGGCCTCTCCAGAGCTGGGCTCTCCAGAGCTGGGCTCTCCTCCTCTCCTCCCACAATGGTCTGTGGCTGTCTTTCTTTCTGGCTGTGTGGGTCATTATGAGTGATGGAGCTGCTTCAGAAGGCCTTGGCTTCGCCCAGCGGGCTGTGGATCAATCAGCCGATGTCTGAGTGAGACAAGTCCTCCCAGCCTCCCAGGCCCCACTCGGCCCTCCCAGTGTTCAGCCTCACAGCCTGTCAATCCCACTCATCTCCCTCCATTGGCTTCTGCTTCCTGTTGGTCTGTCTGTCTGTCTGTCTGTCTGTGTGTTCCTCTCAGCTGAAGAAATAAGTGGATTCCTTCACCCGCTGGAGATCAAAGTCGCCTGGGAGACGAACACAACACAACCTCACCTCAGTGAAAAGTGATTGAACTAATGCACCGGAGGATACGTTAATGTGTGAAGATTGCCTAAGTTTTGATCTGTCAAATATTATCATCCAATTCTGAGTGATTGATCAAGTCTAACATCCATCTCTATCTTCAGATCCGCAGTGAATTCCACTTTGAAAAGTTGCCCCTATACATGGCTGTGGACTCCTATAGACACTTCATAGGAGTCAATGCTTCCTCTACCATTATATAGGTGGGCCAGACTGTTGACTGTAACCTGTCATATGTGAGTGTAGGAGCAGGGAGGGGCCTGTCTGTCCATATAAGGGACCAGATTATAATACTGATTCTGTCATTCAAAGGAGGGGAAATGATAGCTAGGCAAGGCAGCCACTCTGTGCATAGCTATTCTATCTCAACTACTCCATGTAACCTATGACGGTGAACCTACTATGTAAGAGGAACCAAAATGTTCTGATTATGTTGTATAATCGGAACATGCTGAAATTAACCATGACCTGTTAAATGTAACCTGGCGGAGTGATGCAGTAAATCATCCTGGATTATGTCCAGGTAGTATTCATCCACTGTATCCTGTTAGAGGAGACAGCCAGGGGTTACCGTGGTGATGGCCTCTGTGTGGTTCAGACACAAAGCAGACCACCACATCTGCTTGAGCCATGTAAACAGATTATGCATGGGGGGTGGAGGGTGGGGACAATTAATGGTAATCAATTTTATGCAATTCAGCTGCTGGTGCCAACCAGCCACTACAGATGGACAGAGAGAAAGAGAGAGAGGTTTCGTAACCACAAAAGCCTCCTTCAGAACTGATGGATGGACGTGGTGCTGACAGAACAACTGAGACTGTTATCAATCATCCTCTACGCTGTGGGGATTAGAGGTGGAGTCTGATGGAGAGAACACACAGGTCACAAAGGGTGCAGAGAGAGAGAGCGAGAGATGCAGAGAGCGAGAGATGCAGAGAGAGAGAGAGAGAGAGAGAGAGAGAGAGAGAAACCTGACCTGTTTGGGGTACTTTGGCCAACAGCAGCAGCATTCTCCGGTACTCCAGAAACTTTTTGTTTTTGACCTCGCTCCTGGAGGAGAAGGGATGACAGGATAAAAGCCTTATTTAACTGTTGTTGTTGTTGTGGTGAGGAGTCCCGGTTAGTGAGAAGAGTAGGGCAGTGGTGCAGGATCCTCAGGCTCATCTCCCTAAGCTCTAGTCTTCCTCTGTCTCTTCTCGCCTCTCCTCCTAGGGACTAATGACCTTACGAGAACTAGGCACAGGGGATGAGGGGCTGGCCTGAGGTGCCCAATTACCCCACAGAAGGAGCAGTGTGGATACCATGTACACTTACCCCAAGCCCAGGGGATTACCGTAAAAACTAAACTTTTTACAAGAAAGCTCACTAACAGTAAAACAGTATTTTTACTGTAAGATTCTGTTGAGATTCTAAACACATTTACCTTTAAAAGGTACAGTCTGGGAATCTGTTCACTTTAAAACCATGTCTGTATTTGATGGCATAGTTAAAAGCCCATCTAGCGTTTAGTATGTTTAGTTTCTACAGTGCTAAAACGATTATTACTTTAACGACGTGTATATGCTTTACCATGCAACTACAGTGCCCTCGGGACAGTATTTAGACCCCTTTCCTTGTTACGTTAGTCTTATTCTAAAATGAAATAAGTTTTTTTTAGACATTTTTGCAAATGTATCAAAAAAATAACTAAATCAGACCCTTTGCTATGAGACTCAATTGATCATTGATTGGAGTCCACCTGTGGTTAATTCAATTGATTGTACATGATTTGGAAAGGCACACACCTGTCTATATAAGGTCCCACAGTTTAGAGTGCACGTCAGAGCAAAAACCAAGCCATGAGGTCGAAGGAATTGTCCGTAGAGCTCAGAGACAGGACTGTGTCGAAGCAGAAATCTGGGTACCAAATCATACTTTTTTTTTCTCCCCAATTTCGTGATATCCAATTGGTAGTTACAGACTTGTCTCATCGCTGCAACTCCCGTACGGACTCGTTAGAGGCGAAGGTCGAGAGCCGTGTGTCCAGGATGCAACTCTGGGACCCCGCCAAGCCGCACTGCTTCTTGACAGAATGCCCGCTTAACCCGGAAGCCAGCCGCACTAATGTGTCGGAGCAAACACTGTACCGTGTCAACGTGCACACGCCCGGCCCGCAATGGGACAAATACATTCCGGCCGGCCAAACCCTTCCCTAACCCGGACGACGCTGGGCTAATTGTGTGCCACCTCATGGGTCTCCAGGTCGCGGCTGGCTGCGACACAGCCTGGAACCGAACCAGGATCTGTAGTGACACAGGCAGTGTCTTAGACCGCTGTGCCACTAGGGAGGCCCATACCAAAACATTTCTGCAGTATTGAAGGTCCCCAAGAACACAGTGGCCTCCATCATTCTTAAATGGAAGAAGTTTGGAACCACTAAGACTCTTCCTAGAGCTTGCCTCCCAGCCAAACTGAGCAATCGGGGGAGAAGGGCCTTGGTCAGTGGTGAACAAGAACCCGATAGTCACTCTGACAGAGCTCCAGAGTTCCTTTGTGGAGATGGGAGAACCTTCCAGAAGCACAACCATATCTGCAGCACTCCACCAATCAGGCCTTTATGGTAGAGTGGCCAGACGGAAGCCACTCCTCAGTAAAAGGCACATGACAGCCCGCTTCGAGTTTGCCAAAAGGCACCTAAAGGACTCTCAGACCATGAGAAACAACATTCTCTGGTCTGATGAAACCAAGATTGAACTCTTTGGCCTCAATCCTAAGCGTCACATCTGGAGGAAACCTGGCACCATCCCTACGGTGAAGCATGGTGGTGGCAGCATCATGTTGTGGGGATGTTTTTCAGAGGCAGGGAGACTAGTCAGGATAAAGGGAAAGATGAACGGAGCAAAGTACAGCGAGATCCTTGATGAAAACCTTCTCCAGAGCGCTCAGGACATCAGACTAGGGCGAAGGTTCACCTTCCAACAGGTTAACGACCCTAAGCACATAGCCAAGCTTCGGGACAAGTGTCAATGTCCTTGAGTGGCCCAGCCAAAGTCCGGACTTGAACCCTATTGAACATCTCTGGAGAGACCTGAAAATAGGGGTGCAGCGATGCTCCCCATCCAACATGACAGAGCTTGAGAAGATCTGCAGAGAAGAATGGGAGAAACTCCCCAAATACAGGTGTGCCAAGCTTGTAGCGTCATACCCAAGAAGACTAGGCTGTAATCGCTGCCAAAGATGCTGCAACAAAGTACTGAGTAACTGGTCTAAATACTTATTTATATACATTTGCTAAAAAAAAAAAAAAAAGTGTCATTATGGGGTATTGGGTGTAGTCCAGCTATGGCTTGTCCAAGTTTAAAAATTACATACAGTGTATACAGGGTGAGAGAGAGATCACAGCAGTAAACTCCCAAGTAGATTAATGTTTGTACATTCTATGTATACATGGCTGAGAGACAGTCAAAGGTTAAATCAGCAGTGCCGTTGTATGTTGAGTCATGTATTCTCAGTAAATATGCACAGTTCTGTTAATGCACAAAATAGGCGAGGTTTGCATATAAAGCAATAAAGTATAAAGTCAGGTTTTGTACCTCCCCAGCACTGTTTTCCCTCTATGCTCCTTTTCTCCTTATACCTTATAGTAAAATAAAACAAACTAAACTCCTAGTGCCAGTGTGGTGTATCAGTGGTCCAGTGTGTGTGTGCTGTGTAGAGACTTACAGTAGCCCAGAACAGTATTTCTTCAGTAGGAAGTTGGACAGCTCTTGAAGGATGGGCTGGCTGTGCAGCGCCACAAACTGCTCCCGGCAAACCTGGCAACCCAAGAGAGCACAACACATTCAGTCACTCTACTCTTCTCCCGACACTCAAGCAATCACTCTATTCAACACTGGCATTTGACTGTACTGGGAGTTTTAGAGTGATCTGGCAACCTGAGAGACCCCAATGAGTCACTCTGTCCTCATGATACAAGCAGAACCAACAACACTACTCAACTCTCCAGCTTCATTGACACAGGACTCTTAAGTCACACTGCTTTAGGGTGAGTTATGCTAATGATATGATCTCCATTGGGGTCGCTCCATTTGTCCTCTCCAGTCCTGTCGTCTCCAATGTGTGAATGGGGAGATCTAAACTAGGTTGATGAAACCCTCACAACCCTTCCTGGAGGAAGGACAGGAGATAAGTCACAGACCCTGATACCACACAGACAACAGGGGAGGAGAGGAGATAAGTCACCGACCCTGATACCACACAGACAACAGGGGAGGAGAGGAGATAAGTCACAGACCCTGATACCACACAGACAACAGGGGAGGAGAGGAGATAAGTCACAGACCCTGATACCACACAGACAACAGGGGAGGAGAGGAGATAAGTCACCGACCCTGATACCACACAGACAACAGGGGAGGAGAGGAGGGGGAAGGAGAAGAGGAGGTGGAGATAGAAATGGAGGAAGAAAAGGGAAAGGAGACTAGCTAGAGTGATTGGGCCATTCATTTATGCTGCCGGGTTGGTGCCAATTTAATGCATACCTGAAGAATAGAAATATGCTAATATAAAATCCCATGTCATATGTTACATAGCCAATTGCCTTGTGTTCAATTGGCTATGTAATGAGGGAAGAGCACTGTGAGATTTAAACATGACAAGAAATAACTATACTGTGAAATTGCCGCTTCAATGTTAATCATTGGAGATTGAATGAAGAAATAACAGTTGGACGCTCTTTCCTTAACATAATTCACACAGAAAAGCCATTATGGTAATTCGGCCCTTTTGGATCTTAAAAGAACCGGAGCGTCTCAATTTAGTGTTGTTGACACCTCGGAGTCACGCACGAAGGACAGGCCAACACAGCCATCTATACTCCGTAATGGCCCTCTGTAACAGGATGCAACTCTGGGACATATGGCGCTGCCTGCTGCCAATAGCTGTAAAGGCATGTATTAATGTATACTACCACATCTAGCCACAAGGAGCTGTGTGCTAAAGTTAAAGGAGGAATGATGAAGGTGATAGAAGAAAATGAAGATGATGTACCTTGTTCATGGTGTCGACTGTGAGGGCGTGGGTCCAAAAGCAGTCGTGGACGGAAACGAACGTCAGGCCAGCGCTGGAGAAGCACACATTGGAAGAACGAGAGAGACATGAGATATAGGGCTAGAAGTGGTGGAAGGAAATCGTGGTGAACACTGGACACCGTAACATGAGGTTACATAGCCTGGGAGACATACTAAGACTCGAATCAATGTGACATACTATGACAACAGTTTATGGGATCAAACAGAGATGGTTATTCAGATGGCTATCCCATGCAGAGTTCAGCGTTGTCATGAGAACTTATACCATAGCAGGCTAGAGCAGGGATGGGCAACTTTGATGGTGGTGGGGGCCACAGAAAACCTGAACTCATCATGAGGGGCAGTGGCTCAAAGGGTCTGCTAACCCACACATGCAGTCAGAGCCGGCCCTAGCCTTCTGGGGGCCCTAAGTGACATTTTGTTGGGCCCCAATTCTACACATTTTGCCATAGGGCGGAGAGAAAATTTTGCAGTTTTGAATCAAGTTTGCTGCAATTGTACTAATTTTTCCATGTACCGGAGAGAAAAATGTGTGCAGTTTTACAGCTAATTTCCTGCAACTCTACTCATTTTGCCATAGGGTGCAGAGAAATGTTTGCAGTTTTAAATATGATATCTGAGTGAGAGTGACTCAGAAAATGTATGGGGGCCCCTCGGTCGGCAATTCGACCACAATTACTAAAGTTTTAGTAATTGTCAGCAACTCTCAACAGTAAATTGAGACCTCCTTGGAAATTGATGCAGCCCGCCACCAGTTTCCCAATCCCTGCTATAGAGTGTGGTGTGGGTCAGAGGTTATAGGTCAGGCCTTAGTGTACCTGTAGCAGTAGAGAGCGGTCAGCATCATGTGTGTGGAGTCCAGAGAGTGGATGAAGTTAGGAGGGAAGGCATTCTTCTGTTTCACAGTGTCTGGTCTCCTGTGGGCGGAAAACAGAACAGTTGAAGACACACCCAGTCACCCCCCCCCCCCCCACCCCCGATGATGCAAGGAAAAGTCAGTTTCCAAGTCCATGATGCAATGTACAGGTAGATCAATATGAATGAGTGACAAAGAAACAATAGAACAGATGTTCAACTGACAAAGGCGTCTCGCCAATAACAACAGCACTCTAAACTTCCACTTCCTTTCAATTTCCTGTGTAAGCTTCCAGCTTATTGAGTGTTGGTGAGAAAAGAAAAACATATTGCAGTATTAGTAGCTGTTTTGCCCACTGTCATCCAATTGAAAGGATGGAGAAATGTAAATGTGAATTGACCTCTGCTGAAAGTGAGCACTTTCCCATTCACATTATCCTCATTAGCCTGGGCCCTGCCCTCCCAACACACTGTTCCAGTGCACTTTAAATGAGGATGGAGTACATGGGGATAATAGCTTGGGAAGCACCCAGAAGCACAGACTAGACAAAGGCATGCCAGCTATACAGATGTCAACTCCACTCCCCTGTAACACTGTTTGGCTGGGAACTGGCCAGAGTGATGGAGAAAATAGCCAAGCCTGTATCAGTGCTTAGGGGTAACTTCTACCTACTCTGAAAACAATGCAGTTAACTTTGTCTCTATGGGGAATGGGAAAGACTGTGAGTTTAGCTTAAAGCACTTTAGCAACAGTTACTGACTCCAGGGCTGGTTATTGTATGAGAAAGATAGACTGGTTGGTGGTAGTGGCCTATCCGAGTGTGGGGCAAGTGCCAGGGATGGTTAGAGGTAGCCACAGGAGAGCCACAGCCAACCACTCCACCTCATCACTTACAGTTGAAGTCGGAAGTTTACATACACTTAGGTTGAAGCCATTAAAAATCATTTTTCAACCACTCCACAGATTTCATGTTAACAAACTATAGTTTTGGCAAGTCTGTTAGGACATCTACTTTGTGCATGGCACAAGTAATTCTTCCAACAGTTGTTTACAGACAGATTACTTCACTTATAATTCACTATATCACAATTCCAGTGGGTCAGAAGTTTACATACACTAAGTTGACTGTGCCTTTAAACAGCTTGGAAAATTCCAGAAAATGATGTCATGGCTTTAGAAGCTTCTGATAGGCTAATTGACTTAATTTGAGTCAATTGGAGGTGTACCTGTGGATGTATTTCAAGGCCTACCTTCAAACTCAGTGCCTCTTTGCTCGACATCATGGGAAAATGAAAAGAAATCAGCCAAGACCTCAGAAAAAAAACGGCTGAAGGTACCACGTTCATCTGTTCAAACAATAGTACGCAAGTATAAACACCATGGGACCACGCAACCGTCATACCGCTCAGGAAGGAGACGTGTTCTGTCTCCTAGAGATGAACGTACTTTGGTGCGAAAAGTGCAAATCAATCCCAGAACAACAGCAAAGGACCTTGTGAAGATGCTGGAGGAAACAGGTACAAAAGTATCTATATCCACAGTAAAACAAGTCCTATATCGACATAACCTGAAAGGCTGCTCAGCAAGGAAGAAGCCACTGCTCCAAAACCGCCATAAAAAAGCCAGACTACGGTTTGCAACTGCACATGGGGACAAAGATCATACTTTTTGGAGAAATGTCCTCTGGTCTGATGAAACAAAAATAGAACTGTTTGGCCATATTGACCATCGTTATGTTTGGAGGAAAAAGGGGGAGGCTTGCAAGCCGAAGAACACCATCCCAACCGTGAAGCACGGGGGTGGCAGCATCATGTTGTGGGGGTGCTTTGCTGCAGGAGGGACTGATGCACTTCACAAAATAGATGGCATCATGAGGAAGGAAAATTATATGGATATATTGAAGCAACATCTCAAGACATCAGTCAGGAAGTTAAAGCTTGGTCGCAAATGGGTCTTCCAAATGGACAATGACCCTAAGCATACTTAGTCAACAAAGTCAA
Organism: Thymallus thymallus; assembly: GCA_023634145.1. Lineage (NCBI taxonomy): Eukaryota > Metazoa > Chordata > Actinopteri > Salmoniformes > Salmonidae > Thymallus > Thymallus thymallus. Next base: position 26,726,640 of record CM042393.1, on the reverse strand, counting down.
GGTATTGGAGTGGCCATCACAAAGCCCTGACCTAAATCCTATAGAACATTTCTGGGTAGAACTGAAAAAGCATGTACGAGCAAGGAGGCCTACAAACCTGACTCAGTTACACCAGTTCTGTCAGGAGGAATGGGCCAGAATTCACCCAACGTATTGTGGGAAGCTTGTGGAAGGCTACCCAAAACGTTTGATCCAAGTTAAACAATTGAAAGGAAATGCTACCAAATACTAATTGAGTGTATGTAAACTTCTGACCCACTAGGTATGTGATGAAAGAAATAAAAGCTGAAATAAATCATTCTCTCTACTATTATTCTGACACATTCTTAAAATAAAGTGGTGATCCTAACTGACCTAAAACAGGGAATTTTTACTAGGAATTTTTACCCCATAATGACACTTTTTTTTACTAGTTTTTCAGGAATTGTGAAAAACTGAGTTTAAATTTATTTGGCTAAGGTGTATGTAAACTTCCGACTTCAACTGTACTTACATCACATAATAATGGCCTAATTTAAGACTCTAATTACCACAATATTGTGTGTGTGTGTGTGTGTATGTGTGTGTGTACAGTACGTTTCCCTACCTTATCAGGACCAGAACGTCCTGACAAATCATCAGAACGTCCTGACAAAGTAGGAAAACAAAAAACATTTTGTAAAGTCAGGACTTTTTTCATGTCCTGAATTGGTTTAAAATGCTATTTTGGGCTGAAGGTTCAGGGTTTAGGGTTAAGGTTAGGGTTAAGGTTTAGGAGTTAGGGAAAATAGGATTTTGAATGGGAATACATTTTTGCACCCCAAATAGTCTTGAAAATTCACAAAAACAAAGCTGTGTGTGTGTGTACAGGAGTGAAAGCTGGGGAAATCAGCAGAGGAGGAAATGTTGTTCTGCTGTAACTGGCAGACTAGCAGCCTGTGAAATACTGATACTTTCTCTGGCAGAAATATAAGTTGAAAAGAATAACTCTATAAGCAGCAGCATCCCTCTGTGCGCACGCACAGAAATACACACACACACACACACACACACACACACACACACACACACACACACACACACACACACACACACACACACACACACACACACACACACACACACACACACACACACACACACACACACACTTTAGTTTGAGATAAAGAGGAGGAAGCTTTTTGCTGTGTGCGGTCATGCTCGTGTGTGACAGTGAATGTCAGGTCAGACAGAAGGCTGTCAGTCTGTCTCCTCTCTCTCAGTCAGTGTGGTATTTACGGCCTCTCTCTATGTCAGCAGCAGACCTCACAGTAATGGGGAGACTGTCACAAGGCATAGGGCTCACCCCCACTGAGGGATCAGACAGTAGGCTACAGACAGCAGCAATTAAAGGGGAGCTCTGCCCCAGTCACAAGCTGGATGAAATAGTCACGAAATGTGTGTGGGTGTCAGTCAGCATGGAAATTACATTTAGAAATTACCCATATGCACTGTTCCAAACTTGATACAGCTGGAGTTATAGTATAGGGACTCACTCAAAGATGTGCACTAACTATACCAACTAGGCCTAGTTTCCAATGTCGCACAGGATTATGTATATGCTACTTATTAAAGTTTGAAACCAAATACCCAATAAATAAAAAACACATTGTATCAACCCCCATCTCTACCTCTGATACTAATCACACATTCAATGGCCCTTTTACAGAATCATTCAGCGGTGACATTTCAGCCCAAATGCCACCCTACCCAGGGCTATCAGTGGCCTGTCTGTCCGTCCGTCTGTCCATCTGGTGCAGATGGTCCATTGTTTTGAACATATCTTTATTTTTCCAAGTTCAAAAAGTTCACATATACATTATAGAACATGTCAAGGATCGTTCACATCATGCTCTATGTTTTTGGAAGAGACAGAGACAAAGAGGGAAAAAGAGAGAGAGAAAGAGAGCAACTAAAATGAACAAAATAAAGTCATTTCTTACAAACTATCCCTAAAAGGACAAAAATACTGTAAGTAATAACACTAATAATTACAGGCGTTTACCTCAATGTCATTGAATAGAATTAACATACCACACGTCCCTCTTTTTGTCAATACAGTTATTTGGTACAATATGATGGGAGTCCAAAAAAGTATCAATTTTTTGTTGCAACCTGGCTGTCATACTTTCCATTACATACACATTTTTCAGTCTCTGAGTCCTTTGACTTACAGTTGGAGGCTGTGGTTTGAGCCAATTGGCCGTAGTAATTTTATGTGCAATCACTAACAGTACCCTGTTACCATCCAGGTTAGAAGGTATTACTCCCAATCAAATTAACAGTGGTTCCAGTGGTAACTCAATGTATAGGACTGTCTTTACTTCTTTTTTTAATGTTCTTCCAGAACCCCTGTAACTTTGGACAGTCCCAGAAGGTATGTGTGTGGTCTCCTATTGGTCTACAGCCCCTCCAGCATACAATTTCGATATCAAGAAAGGGGTTCTAAAGTATAACATCTTCACTTTCCAGTCAAACTCCATCCACACTGGGCTACTAGTCCATCCACACTGGGCTACTAGTCCATCCACACTGGGCTACTAGTCCATCCACACTGGGTTACTAGTCCATCCAAACTGGGCTACTAGTCCATCCACACTGGGCTACTAGTCCATCCACACTGGGCTACTAGTCCATCCACACTGGGCTACTAGTCCATCCACACTGGGCTACTAGTCCATCCACACTGGGTTACTAGTCCATCCACACTGGGTTACTGGTCCATCCACACTGGGCTTCTGGTCCATCCACACTGGGCTACTAGTCCATCCACACTGGGCTACTAGTCCATCCACACTGGGCTACTAGTCCATCCACACTGGGCTACTAGTCCATCCACACTGGGCTACTAGTCCATCCACACTGGGCTACTAGTCCATCCACACTGGGCTACTAGTCCATCCACACTGGGCTACTAGTCCATCCACACTGGGCTACTAGTCCATCCACACTGGGCTACTAGTCCATCCAAACTGGGCTACTAGTCCATCCACACTGGGCTTCTAGCGCAACTTTCACAAATTCTTTCCCACGATTCACTTTCACCACCACATTAATTTCTAGTTTCCATTTTCCTTTAACATCCTGCGTGTGTTCAGATGTGGTCATCTGTAAACTTTTATATAACTAAGACACCTTTGACCTTCCAATATGTTTGAATGGTGATTTTTTTTAATGACCCATTCCTTGTGTGTCTTTAAGTAGTGTCTTATCTGGAAGTACCTAAACATGTCATTTGCAGGTAGACCATTTGGTTTTGAGCGGAGTAAAAGATTTGAGAACATTCACTTCAAAAAGCTGGTTAATTGACCCTTTTCTAAGCCCCGCCCCCCATGGTTACTGTTGCAACCTCGGACAGCATTTTCCCAGGAAGCCCTATACCCATTCAAACACTGGATAAATCCCCTCACAATGATCTCAAACTGTGTTTCTAATACACAATAAAATTAAACACAGACTACACCTTGCTAATCAGGAAACTATTGGGTATGTTGTGGTGGACTGTCATTACAATTGCTTCACGGGAACCTGGAAAATTATGTTTGTAATGTAGCTAGCCACTGAATGGTTCCGAGTTCACTATCAGCATGCAGTGAAAGCTATAAACACTTTTGGCTCTCAAATTGTATCCTGATGTTGACAGCAGATGGGAGTTGTATTCATTACATTGCTAACTTAGTTAGCTAACATACATATTCAGAAAATAAGTGGCTAGCTAGCTAGCTAAAGCAGCTACGTCTGGTAAGACGAGGGGTGGGGGTGTGTGTCTATTTGTCAATAACAGCTGGTGGGCTAATATTAAAGAAGTCTCGAGGCATTGCTCACCTGAGGTAGAGTACCTCATGATAAGCTGTAGACCACACTATCTGCCAAGAGAGTTTTCATCTATATTATTCGTAGCCATCTATTTACCACCACAAATCAATTCTGACACTAAGACCGCACTCAACGAGCTGTATAAGGCCATAAGCAAACAAGAAAATGCTCACCCAGTAGTGGCGCTCCTAGAGGCTGGGGACTTTAATGCATACAAACTTAAATCTGTTTTACCTAATTTCTACCAGCATGTGTGAAACCAGAGGGAAAAAAAACTCTAGACCACCTCTACTCCACACACAGAGATGCATACAAAGCTCTCCCTCGCCCTCCATTTGGCATATCTGACCATAATTATATCCTCCTGATTCCTGCTTACAAGCAAAAACTAAAGCAGGAAGTACGAGTGACTCACTCAAAACGGAAGTGGTCAGATGACGTGGATGCTACGCTACAGGATTGTTTTGCTAGCACAGACTGGAATATGTTCTGGGATTCATCCAATGGCATTGAGAAGTATACCACCTCAGTCACCGGCTTCATCAATAAGTGACTGTACGTACATATCCCAACCAGAAGCCATGGATTATAGGCAACATCCTCACCAACCTTAAGGCTAGAGCTGCCGCTTTCTAGGAGCAGGACACTAATCCGGACGCTTATAAGAAATCCTGCAAAGCGTCAATACAGGACTAAGATTGAATCCTACTACACCGGCTTTGACGCTCGCGGATGTGGCAGGGCTTGCAAACTATTAGACTACAAAGTGATACCGAGCCGCGAGCTGCCCAGTGACGCGAGACTACCAGACGAGCTAAATGCCTTTTATGCTCGCTTCGAGGCAAGCAATATTGAAGCATGCATGAGAGCACCAGCTGTTCCGGACGAATGTGTGATCACGCTCTCCATAGCCGATGTGAGCAAGACCTTTAAAAGGTCAACATTCACAATTTCAACCTCTCCCTGACAGAGTCTGTAATACCTACATGTTTCAAGCAGACCACCATAGTCCCTGTACCCAAGAAAGCGAAGGTAACCTGCCTAAATGACTACGGCCCCGTAGCACTCATGTCGGTAGTCATGAAGAGCTTTGAAAGGCTGGTCATGGCTCACATCAACACCATCTTCCCGGAAACCCGTGACCCACTCAAAATCGCATACCGCCCAAAAAGAATCCACAGATGATGCAGTCTCAATCGCACTCTGCCCTTTCCCACCTGGACAAAAGGAACACCTACACTACCGTTCAAAAGTTTTAGAACACCTACTCATTCAAGGGTTTTTCTTTATTTTTTACTATTTTCTACATTGTAGAATAATAGTGAAGACATCAAAACTATGAAATAACACATATGGAATCATGTAGTAACCAAAAAAAGGTTAAACAAATCAAAATATATTTGAGATTGCCATCAGTGTGCAAAGCTGTCATCAAGGCAAAGGGTGGTTACTTTGAAAAATCTCAAATATAAAATATATTTTAATTTGTCTAAAACTTTTTCGGTTACTACATGATTCCATATGTGTTAAGTCATAGTTTTGATGTCTTCACTTTTATTCTACAATGTAAAAAATTGTGAAAACAAAGAAAAACACTTGTATGAGTGATATTCCAAACTTTTGACCGGGGGTGTAGTTTTCAACGCTTCATTACACTACTTTATGTAAATACTGCTTGGATATACAAAATTCTATTCTGGAGTAGCTGCCATGACCCTTTGAGAAAAAACTAAAGTCTTTCATTCTGTGATACTTAAAACGCCAAGTATCAATAAGCCCCAGTTCATTCATCATGACAGCCAGGGCTTTAGATTTCTTAGAATGTGGACTTTGCTCAGCAGGAAGTCGGTCTAGAATTATTTTCCAACAGTCTTGAAAGAGTATGTCAAAGTCTCTAAAGCAAGATGGAGAGCCTGGGGGACATTGTTAGAGGAGTGGAGAAAAAAAAAAGTGAACTCTGAGAAGATACAGTGGATGACAGGGTTGGAGTCGATTCTATCTAAATTCCAGTCAAGTCAGGAATGTAACAACTTTCCCCTATGAAGAAATTCCATGTCCAATGCAACTGACAGGAATTTAAATGGAATAGATGCCAACTCTGGTAGTGTTAGAAGGGTCTGGAGGGAGAGGAACTTACTCTTTAGAGTCGTGGGTGATCTGGAGACTCAGGTACTGGATGGTGGACTTCAGCTGCAGGAGACATGAGGGGGAAAAGGGAGGAGGACATGAGTGAGTCAGGTAGGTTTGATGTCATTTCACTCAATGAAATGGTGGAGGGGACACTGGATTAGTATTAGACATTCTGTAAATAAACACACAAAGCAAACAGGGTAAACTTTAACCACCCAAAGCAGTCCTTCTGTTAGACATTTCTAACACATTGTTGGAAGATCAAATTAATGTGGAATCCATTCTTATTGAATGCCTCTGATTGACCTACAAGTGCTACCCATTGATTCCCAGCCCACCTGCCACACAGAGGTGACAGAAATGAAAATAGAACACAAGAATGACTTGAGCTAACATACAAGCGTACTGTGACATGTTAACAAACAGTAATTGTCTCTTAGGACATTAGTTTCCAACCTGTGAGATGCGGGAAAAAAAGGAACCCCCTCCCCCCGATAAGAATATGGGTCAAAATTATGCCCATCTAAGAAAATAGCATTTTTGGATCTCAGAATAGAATAGGATTCACTGTTTGCACTCCTACATCTAGCCATGCCAAAGCAGCCAGGGCAGTCCTCCAATTGATTCAGCCTGCCACCCTGGCAGTAGGCCTGTATGATGAAAACATCTATCAACAACCAGACTGGCTTCAGACAGCACACTACTGCACATAACAGCACATATTGCATGAACACTGCTGGTTCTAGGAAAGAATGAATGTCTGTCTCACTGTCCGTCTGTCTGTCTGCCACAAGTGAAGAGAACCATTCATTCATCTGGAACTCCTGACTAACTGAAGGCTCTCCAAATGAAGTGCTTTCACTGACACCGGTTCACTTAAAAATAATCATCAAAAGCACTAAGAACACATAAAGACATGCTCCGGAACTTTGGCGACTAGTAAGTATTTTTTAAACCTCTTGCTTTGGGCTAGATGTGTCAATGTGTAGTTAATACAAACATAATCTATAAGGAGAATTACTGTCTTACCTCAATTAGCCACAAAATCCCTGGTTTGAAAACTTTTTCTGGAAGATGTGCTGCTCCACATTTCCCCCAACGTCGGCCAGCCCCCTAGCATTTTGTGTTCTATCCAATAAGCTTCAGCCCTGACAGCTAGCAAGATGAACACACAGCAGAGCGAGACAGAGAGAGCAATGACGTGGTGCACATATCTGTGCCTATGTGACCGACCGGGCGATTCGGTCTCATGTAGCAACATTTTATATTGTGTTTTTTTACATTGGATATCATACACTACAGCTTTGAAAGAGAAAATGGCCTTTGAATGTTTTGGTACCTACTGGAGAGATCTTCTTTGTCTACACCCATTTAGCATCGTTCACACCCTCTTAAGCTTTAGCCCCACCCATCTCTTTAAGGGTTGATCCGAGCGTTCTGTCCTAACAACAGCAGTCAAGCACCCAAGCTAACTGGCTAACGTTGGCTAGCTTGCTAGCTACTTCCAGACACAAATGAAAAAACAGCTCACTGACTATTTTACTCGCCCTATTGAAATGGATACTTGCACAGTGGAGTATTTTGTTAAGACATGTAGCTAGCTAGCTAAACAAGGAACCATAAACATCATGACATTTACATTTTAGTCATTTAGCAGACACTCTTATCCAGAGCGACTTAGTTAGTTAATGCATACATGTTCATACTTTTGTTTTGTACTGGTCCCCTGTGGGAATTGAAACCCACAACCCTGGCGTTGCAAGCGCCATGCTCTACCATCTGAGTTACACGGGACAATGTGACATTTATGCAGGTAGCTAACCAACCAGGTTCAATGTTAGCTAGCTAACATTAGCCTATAACTAGCAAAGCAAATGGCCCGAGATATGAATAATATTACTACACAGATCATACACGTAAAGTTAGCTAGCGAGCCATAACAGTACACTTTAACTTGAAATTAAAACGAAACGTGTAATATCTGAAAATGTTGCTAGCTATACTATCTTACCTGTATATATGGAATGGATGCTTCTCCCTGTCACGAATGACATGGTTGCCCTTTCTTAGTTTGAAGATGTAATCCGGAGACAGGTGTTTTCTCCGTCTCCTTAGCGATCATACTATAATTCCACTGACTTCAAAACTCGGTCCTCCAGAAAGTGAAGAGCAACACTTATGCAGCTCTACTACGCGATATATACAAAAAGAAAAGCTGCGTTAGGCAGGATTACCTACACATACTGACCAGCTCAAAGACAGAAGCGTACTACATAGCAGACCAATCCAAAATCCTCTCTCGGCATATCCAGCCCACTCATCTCAGCCAATCATGGCTAGTGGGAAGGTTGCTGTCTTTTTCTGTGGCTAAACCAACTAAGCTCATAATTTAACAATTGTATTCGTATTTACAGATGGCATACACGTTTGTTATTAAGGCACATGTAAAGTTCCAGAAGGCATTTCTGGCAAAAAACGCATTTTGATAAAAAACATTTTTTTTACGTTCAAATGGCTCTTGTATGAAGTAGACATACACCTAGTTTCCTGAAACGAGTCACATATGTGACTTACTATGCAATTTTCATGGACCCTTTTTGCCTCGTGAGCGCTACTTTCAGAACTACTGGATAAAAAGTATACAAAAGTACCAGAGAATTTCAATCACCCAGACTATAGGACTGTGCTGTCGCTAACTGAATATAGTTAATTCATGCTTCCAGTTTAGAACCAGGGGAGAAAAGTTTCTGCAACTGCTTTCATGAATGGAAATGTGTTGCGAAAGCCTGTGTCCTATTCATTAGTGAAAAAAACAATTGCAACAGAAAATATGCATTTGTTATTGGAGAGGTTCAGATAATGCCGTTTCTACCCATTTCTTCCATTTTGTGCCTAATGAATGCAACCCAGGTCAGTTCTTTATGTTAAATTAAACATAGATTAATCAGGAATTAGGATTTCTGGAGATAAATCCAAACCCAGTGACAGGCCCTCATGCAGGGTAGCAGCTCTCTTGATTCACCCAGCTAGCGGCCTCCTCTTCTGTCAATGGCTTGAGGGCACAATGATTTATTACAGAAACAACCAAATAGGTTGAAAATAGACACACATAGGCACACAGGGCAATACATTCCCATCAGCATGTGCCATGTAGTGTGATCTCATCCATCAGCCCTCTAGGAGGAGTTGGAAGGAAAGAGTGTCCATCACCGTGGCAGAAAGTCCTTCCGATCTCTCCAACATGTCCTCAGGGAGACATTTAGGGAGAAAGGAAAAGGTAATGATGGAAGGATCTGGGGTTAACTCAAAACACTACTCTATTGTACGTAGGGGCTGCAGGTAGCCTAGCGGTTAAAGCGTTGGGCTAGTAACTGAGCTGACTACTTGATAAATCTGCAGATGTGCCCTTGAGCAAGGCACTTAACCGTAATTGCTGCTGTAAGTCGCTATGGATAAGAGCATCTGCGGTTTGCATTAAATAGGAATTAAAGGTAGACCTTGCTGCCACGAGTAGAACTGCAGATCTTGAGAGGCAAGACATCACTCTCACAAATCACATAAAATTGTATGTCACATGCGCCGAATACAACTTGTGTAGACTTTATCATGAAATTATAAAAAAGAATGGAGGGAGCACCAGTACCAGATCAACGTGCAAAGGTACAGTCGTATGAAAAAGTTTGGGCACCCCTGACAATTTCCATGATTTCCATTTATAAATATTTGGGTGTTTGGATCAGCAATTTCATTTTGATCTATCAAATAACTGATGGACACAGTAATATTTCAGTAGTGAAATGAGGTTTATTGGATTAACAGAATTTGCAATGTGCATCAACACGAAATTACAGGTGCATAAATTTGGGCACCCCAACAGAAAAATCACATCAATATTTAGTAGAGCCTCCTTTTGCTAAAATAACATAGCCTCTAATGAGTGTCTGGATTCTGGATGAAGGTATTTTGGACCATTCCTCCTTACAAAACATCTCCAGTTCAGTTAGGTTTGATGGTTGCCGAGCATGGACAGCCCGCTTCAAATCATCCCACAGATTCTCAATGATATTCAGGTCTGGGGACCGGGATGGCCATTCTAGAACATTGTACTTGTTTCTCTGCATAAATGCCCGGGTAGATTTTGAGCATTGTTTTGGGTCGTTGTCTTGTTGAAATATCCAGCCCCGGCGTAACTTCAACTTTGTGACTGATTCTTCAACATTATTCCCAAGAATCTGCTGATATTGAGTGGAATCCATGCGACCCTCAACTTTAACAAGATTCCCAGTACCGGCACTGGCCACACAGCCCCACAGCATGATGGAACCCCCACCAAATTTTACTGTGGGTGGCAAGTGTTTTTCTTGGAACGCTGTGTTCTTTTCCCGCCATGCATAACGCCTCTTGTTATGACCAAATAACTCAATCTTTGTTTCATCAGTCCACAGCACCTTATTCCAAAATGAAGCTGGCTTGTCCAAATGTGTGTTTGCATACCTCAAGCGACTCTGTTTGTGGCGTGTGTGCAGAAAAGGCTTCTGCCGCATCACTCTCCCGTACAGCTTCTCCTTGTGCAAAGAGCGCTGAATTGTTGAACTATGCACAGTGACACCATCTGCAGCAAGATGATGTTGTAGGTCTTTGGAGGTGGTCTGTGTGCTGTTTTTGACCGTTCTCACCATCCTTCGCCTTTGCCTCTCCGATATTTTACTTGGCCTGCCACTTCTGGCCTTAACAAGAACTGTGCCTGTGGTCTTCCATTTCCTCATTATGTTCCTCACAGTGGACACTGATAGCTTACATCTCTGCGATAGCTTTTTGTAGCCTTCCCCTAAACCATAATGTTGAACAATCTTTGTTTTCAGGTCATTTGAGAGTTGTTTTGAGGCCCCCATGTTGCCACTCTTCAGAGGAGAGTCAAAGAGAACAACAACTTGCAATTGGCCACCTTAAATACCTTTTCTCATGATTGGATGCACTTGTCTATGAAGTTCAAGGCTTAATGAGCTCACCAAACCAATTGTGTGTTCCAATTAATCAGTGCTAAGTAGTTAAAGGTATTGAAATCAACAGAATGACAAGGGTGCCCAAACTTTTGCATAGCCTATTATTCACATCTGATTTAATTTCATACAACTTAATATTGCTACACAAAAAATCTTTGTCTAGACAATACCCCAGTACTCAGCTTTTATTAGAAAATGAATGGCATGCCACTGTGATCATTTTCTGTGACGACAGAGTAAATTATTATGCAGCCTCAGAGGGGTGCCCAAACTTTTTCATACGACTGTACGAGGTATTTGAGGTAGATACAGTGGGGAGAACAAGTATTTGATACACTGCCGATTTTGCAAGTTTTCCTACTTACAAAGCATGTAGAGGTCTGTAATTTTAATCATAGGTACACTTCAACTGTGAGAGACGGAATCTAAAACAAAAATTGATTTTTAAAAAATTAACATAACATAACATTGCATGACATAAGTATTTGATCACCTACCAACCAGTAAGAATTCCGGCTCTCACAGACGTGTTAGTTTTTCTTTAAGAAGCCCTCCTGTTCTCCACTCATTACCTGTATTAACTGCACCTGTTTGAACTCGTTACCTGTATAAAAGACACCTGTCCACACACTCAATCAAACTTCAACCTCTCCACAATGGCCAAGACCAGAGAGCTGTGTAAGGACATCAGGGATAAAATTGTAGACCTGCACAAGGCTGGGATGGGCTACAGGACAATAGGCAAGCAGCTTGGTGAGAAGGCAACAACTGTTGGCGCAATTATTAGAAAATGGAAGAAGTTCAAGATGACGGTCAATCTCCCTCGGTCTGGGGCACCATGCAAGATCTCACCTCGTGGGGCATCAATGATCATGAGGAAGGTGAGGGATCAGGCCAGAACTACACGGCAGGACCTGGTCAATGACCTGAAGAGAGCTGGGACCACAGTCTCAAAGAAAACCATTAGTAACACACTGCGCCGTCATGGATTAAAATCCTGCAGCGCACGCAAGGTCCCCCTGCTCAAGCCAGCGCATGTCCAGGCCCGTCTGAAGTTTGCCAATGACCATCTGGATGATCCAGAGGAGGAATGGGAGAAGGTCATGTGGTCTAATGAGAAAAAAAATAGAGCTTTTTGGTCTAAACTCCACTCGCCGTGTTTGGAGGAAGAAGAAGGATGAGTACAACCCCAAGAACACCATCTCAACCGTGAAGCATGGAGGTGGAAACATCATTCTTTGGGGATGCTTTTCTGCAAAGGGGACAGGATGACTGCACCGTATTGTGGGGAGGATGGATGGGGCCATGTATCGCGAGATCTTGGCCAACAACCTCCTTCCCTCAGTAAGAGCATTGAAGATGGGTCGTGGCTGGGTCTTCCAGCATGACAACGACCTGAAACACACAGCCAGGGCAACTAAGGAGTGGCTCCGTAAGAAGCATCTCAAGGTCCTGGAGTGGCCTAGCCAGTCTCCAGACCTGAACCCAATAGAAAATCTTTGAAGGGAGCTGAAAGTCCGTATTGCCCAGCGACAGCCCCGAAACCTGAAGGATCTGGAGAAGGTCTGTATGGAGGAGTGGGCCAAAATCCCTGCTGCAGTGTGTGCAAACCTGGTCAAGAACTACAGGAAACGTATGATCTCTGTAATTGCAAACAAAGATTTCTGTACCAAATATTAAGTTCTGCTTTTCTGATGTATCAAATACTTATGTCATGCAATAAAATGCAAATTAATTACATAAAAATCATACAATGGGATTTTCTGAATTTTTGTTTTAGATTCCGTCACTCACAGTTGAAGAGTACCTATGATAAAAATTAGACCCATTCTTCTCTGCAGATCCTCTCAAGATCTGTCAGGTTGAATGGGGAGAGTTGCTGCATATCTATTTTCAAGTCTCTGAAGAGATGTTGATTGGGTTCAAGTCCGGACTCTGGCTGGGCCACTCAAGGACATTCAGAGACTTGTCCCAAAGCCACTCCTGCGTTGTCTTGTCTGTGTGCTTAGGGTCGTTGTCCTGTTGGAAGGTGAACCTTCGACTCAGTCTGAGGTCCTGAGCGCTCTGGAGCAGGTTTTCATCAAGGATCTCACTGTACTTTGCTCCGTTCATCTTTCCCTTGATCCACACAGCATGATGCTGCCACCTCGCTTCACCGTAGGGATGTGCCACGTTTCCTCCAGACTTGACACTTTTCTTTCAGGCCAAAGAGTTCAATCTTGGTTTCATCAGACCAGAGAATCTTGTTTCTCATGGTCTGAGAGTCCTTTAGGTGACCGATGGCAAATTGCATGTGCCTTTTACTGAGGAGTGGCTTCCGCCTGGCCACTCTACCATAATGGCCTGATTGGTGGAGGGCTGCAGAGATGGTTGTCCTTCTGGAATGTTCTCCAGAGGAACTCTGGAGCTCTGTCAGAGTGACCATCAGGTTCTTGATCACCTCTCTGACCACGGCCCTTCTCCCCCGATTGCTCTGTTTGGCTGAGTGGTCAGCTCCTGGAAGAGTCTTGGTGGTTCCAAACTTCTTCCATTTAAGAATGATGGAGGCCACTGTGTTCTTGGAGACCTTCAATGCTGCAGACATTTTTTGGTACCCTTGCCCAGATCTGTGCCTCGACACAATCCTGGCTCTATGGACAATTCCTTCGACCTCATGGCTTGGTTTTTGCTCTGACATGCACTGTCAACTGAAGGACCTTATGTAGACAGGTGTGTGCCTTTCCAAATCATGTCCAGTCAATTGAATTTACCACAGGTGGACTCCAATCAAGCAGTAGAAACATCAAGAATGATCAATTGACACAGGATGGACCGGATTTCAATTTTTGAGTCTCATAGCAAAGAGTCTGAATACTGTTAGTTAGTGCATACATGTTCATAAGGTATCAGTTTTTTATGTTTAATACATTTGCTAAAATTTCTACAAACCGGTTTTTGCTTTGTCCTTATGGGGTATTGTGGATAGATTGATGAGGAAATGTTTTTATTTAATCTATTTTAGAATATGGCTGTAACGTAACAAAATGTGGAAAAAGGGAATGGGTCTGAATACTTTCCGAATGCACTGTATATTAATTTAAGGGGTGCCTAGGGAGTGAGTGTGCGTAGGGTCAGTGCAGATAGTTTGGGTACCATTAACAGACTGGCTATTTAGCAGTATTATGGCTTGGGGGAAAAAGCCGTTCCGGACGGTTTCCTCACATTGGCCACGGAGAGCGAGATCACACAGTAATCCGGAAAAACAGGGGCTTTCACGCAAGGCACAGTGTGATATTCCTCGAAGCGAGCATAAAAGACATTTAGCTCGTTTGGGAGTTATGCGTCGCTGGGCAACTCACGGCTGGGTTTCCCTTTTTTTTTTCGTTATCGTGTGTAAGCCCTGCCACATATAATATTGCAGCTAATAATATAGTCTCTCTGATAGGAGACTCGAACAAAGCTCATCCATCTTATTCACAAATTACTGAACATTTGCCAATAGAACGGAGAGGAGCACTGTTCAGTTCTCTCTTCACCTCAGTTTTACAAGAACTCCAGCTCGTCTTCAGCGTCTACGCCTGCTGTGGAACAAAGGAATAGGGTGAACGGTGGAACAGCTGTCATGGAACAGTGGATCAACTGAGTCGGAGTTGAAGTCGGAATCGAGGTTAATAACTTGATCTGATGTCCAAATGTGCTTGGTGGTCATATGTGATGATAGTATGTACAAAAAAAGTAAAGATGAACACGATAAAAGTCACTAATTAGCCAAGTTGGGTTGGAACTCGTAAGATGTCGCCTTTCTCCGTCAGCGCACAGTATCTGCGCGTGTTCGCTTCACGCTCTTACAGCATGGGAGCCACGGGACCAAAACTGTGGAGAAGTTGAGACTCACACTTCAACACTGTTAGTTGTTGTGGATATTGACCCACAATGCTGTTTACTTTCTGCATATATGTCATATCGCTGAGACTACCTTTAAAATCTTGATCATTGTAATGGATGTGCACTGTATCTTTGCAGAGAAAGATTTTAATTGATGTCTATACCCACATCATTATATCGGCACCAGTTTTGTCGGCCTAGCCCAAGCCTTAGTTTATGATGAATCTACCCTTGATACAGTGCAACATTCTCTCCATGGAGAATAATCCCAACTCACCTGAGAGTTACTCTATCAGACAGCACTAGATAAAACAGTCATCACTATCAATGAAGAAGCAGCATTGTGCCAGAAAGGGGATGCTTCCCATTCATCTCATTACGACTCTGTTGTGGCACTTCCTACCACAACCATCATCAGTCCATGTCCAGCGGACCCTGCCTCCAGCCCAATGAGCCAAACACTCTACACTAACCTGAGCATTCCTGGCCCTCTAGCACTCTCCGACTCTCCACCTCGCTCACCCCAGCTGTCATTCACTCACTTTATTGATCACTGTGGTCAGACAGTCCACAGATGAGATACAACACAATTATTCACTACCCCCCTGGAGAGACCTACCATATTCCCACTGACCTTTTCCTCCTCGCCTCCCCTCCATCCCTCCCTTTGCCTTATTTTTCTCCCTCCCTCCGTTACCTCCAGGGTGTCCTTGAAACTCCAGCAGTATTTATTAGTTCACCCGAAAACTGCAGGGAGTTGATTGCTTTGGTTCTCGGGGAGCGAGGAAGAGGAGAAGTCGACATTTGGAGAAGTGCGGTATGATGGAATTAGAATGAGGAATAACTCATTCTGATTCTGTGTATGGTACAGTGCATATTCCTACTTGAATACTCATCTTGACTACAGCAGCTAGCATGGAAAGCAAATCTTAAGTAGGCCTCCACACAGCAGGCAAAATAGTCTGTAGAGACTGGAGAGTTGTCTTTTGAACTCCAACATAAAGTGTTTTTAATGGTGGGAACCCCCAATCCTTTGGGTTTCCACCAGCAAGGTCAGTTGAGGATATGGTGTAGCTGGCTTCCCTCTCGGGAAAATACTCTCAAGGTTAATGGAAGCTTTAACTCAACATAGATCCACTGTCTGTCTCTCTGGGTAACAAAAGCATGGAGTAACACCATAATCTCCCAATCCACTACTCCTCTCCCTGGTGCCATCCACTTCACCGGTTTCACTTGATACGTAACTCAGCCAGCGAGGGTGGAAAGGATTTTTTTTTCTTCACCTAGGCAAAAGTGACCCCTAATCTGATTAGTTGCCCACAATCCTGTTAGGCAGCAATATTGATGCATGTCCACGCTGCTCGCAGCTTGCTGTTGTCATTTCCTCCAACCTATCATCAGCACTGGGCCACCCTCCCTCCCTCCGCCACTGACTGATTAAGGGACGTTTCTCTCTCTGCTCTTCCTGCTTATTTTTGTACTGGTTGTTCCGGGTGCTTCATCTTCTCCCATATAGTCTACTCTAATTAATGCTCCACAGAGTCCATTTATAAAAGTAAAAAAAGATTGAATCAAGTATGGTGGAATATTAGGGTGAAAATGTGACCTTTGTGGAAGTTAGTGTTTAATTTCTGTTGGCCCGATGATGCAAGTAGATGGAGAGGGAATAGACTGCATTTAATCTCTAGGGAATAGAAGTAGGTAGGGTATTTAACATGAAGCAAGTGTGGGAATAATAGTGTAAGGGTGAGTTCAATTCGCCTTGGCGGTGTGTGTATGTTTGAGGATGTTATTACTTAAAAAGCAGACTATAATACACACATTCGAATCGACAGGGGGTTCTAATAAGCTATATACAATTGTTTTAAGAATGTCATACCAAGGATCATTTGGATATTTGAATTTTATGATTAAGACCCCCTATCATTTGTTTTTCAACAGGACAATGACCCAAAACACACCTCCAGGCTGTGTAAGGGCTATTTGACCATGAAGGAGAGTGATTGAGTGCTGCATCAGATGACCTGGCTACCACAATCACCCGACCTCAACCCAATTGAGATGGTTTGGGATGAGTTGGACCACAGAGTGAAGGAAAAGCAGCTAACAGCATATGTGGGAACTCCTTCAAGACTGTTGGAAAAGCATTCCTCATGAAGCTGGTTGAGAGAATGCCAAGAGTGTACAAAGCTATAATCAAGGCAAAGGGTGGTTCCTTTGAAGAAGCTCAAATATATTTTGATTTGTTTAACACCTTTTTGGTTACTACAAGATACCATATGTGTTATTTCAAAGTGTTGATGTCTTCACTATAATTATACAATTTAGAAAATAGTAAAAATAATGAAAAATCCTGGGTAGGTACTGTATCTCTAGCTTGAATTGTAATTATGCTAATTAGATGTCCAAAGGTGCGCAGACATCAACTCTAGGGGGTTAAGGGCAATTCTGCCAATTTTCAACCTCATATTCATCATCTCCAGCACTAATGTAGACATTAATAAATACATTTCTATAGCTTACAAAATATTCTTTACAATGGTAGGGGAGTGCAAAGATTGAGGCCGGTGGCTTCAACACAGCGACCCCTATCAGTCATCTAGTGTATATACAAATCTTTGGGTAGAACATTCCATACAAATGCGCACACACACACACACACACACACACACACACAGATTGTTGGGGAAGACCACCTTTAGGTGAACCCAGGTTGGGCAGAGATGGCTTACGTCAATGCACTGTATTATTATAATGAAGCCATAGACTTACAAGAAGTGCAATTGCAAGTCCTAGAAGCTTTTCCATTTCAGGTACTGCACCATAAAAGCTTTTCAATCTCAAACCTTGCATTCAATGTACACTCAAACACACTGACTGCACTACAATATATCCAAGAAAGGACATTGCATCTACTTAAGAATTGGCACATCAATTAGAATCTCTGGCAGTCCATTATCCATGGAACTCTAAGGATATGGACCCCTAATGTGAACTCCAGAGCTACTGTAGAGGCGCTGCAGTAGGTCGGTGCTGTGGTGTCCTAGCTATAAAAGGACTGTTGTGGTGTGCTTCTGAGGCTGTGTCCTGTCTTTAAGATTATTAATGGAATCTAGGCTTCTTCTGCATGAATCTCGCCAGTTACCGTGACATTTCAACCAGGGAACTGGAACCCCTACCAAGCAAATCCAGAGGGGGGGGGGGGAATAGATAGTGCAAGTGCTAAAGAAATGGAGCAGCAGCACTGCTCTCAGTATATAAATAGCCCAACAATGGTCTGTAAAGGTGAAGGAGCGTGAAACTCTAAATCCAGACCCGCCAACGGACAAAAACACAGGCAATTTATAGCATGTAAACCTGACTGGGCGTAGTAGGCTGTGGCCACATGGGAGAGGTGGAGGTAGATGCGTTACACAGAATGGAGGAATTTATGAATCCTAAAAAACACTTGCCTACACATAGTTTGAAGTACAATACCAACATAGCTACTGTAGTAGCTCAACACTGTGTGCTGATAAACCTTGGTAGAGCATGTGTGGAATAGGCATTGTGGTGCTCATGTGAATTCCCTTTTTTTCTCTTCTTGCTTCAGACCAATGCCTATTCTCACTTAAAATATTGCTTTTTGAATTTAATAGCTCTATATCTGGGTCTTTAGTTACAATAAGAGTGCAGAAGTTCAGTGTATAGTGTAGTAATCTAGTGACTCAAAAGTGCAGTAACTGTACATTCGGTTTAAAAAATATACAGTGGGGAGAACAAGTATTTGATACACTGCCGATTTTGCAGGTTTTCCTACTTACAAAGCATGTAGAGGTCTGTAATTTTTTATCATAGGTACACTTCAACTGTGAGAGACGGAATCTAAAACAAAAATCCAGAAAATCACATTGTATGATTTTTAAATAATTAATTTGCATTTTATTGCATGACATAAGTATTTGATCACCTACCAACCAGTAACAATTCCGGCTCTCACAGACCTGTTAGTTTTTCTTTAAGAAGCCCTCCTGTTCTCCACTCATTACCTATATTAACTGCACCTGTTTGAACTCGTTACCTGTATAAAAGACACCTGTCCACACACTCAATCAAACAGACTCCAACCTCTCCACAATGGCCAAGACCAGAGAGCTGTGTAAGGACATCAGGGATAAAATTGTAGACCTGCACAAGGCTGGGATGGGCTACAGCTTGGTGAGAAGGCAACAACTGTTGGCGCAATTATTAGAAAATGGAAGAAGTTCAAGATGGCGGTCAATCTCCCTCGGTCTGGGGCACCATGCAAGATCTCACCTCGTGGGGCATCAATGATCATGAGGAAGGTGAGGGATCAGCCCAGAACTACACGGCAGGACCTGGTCAATGACCTGAAGGGAGCTGGGACCACGGTCTCAAAGAAAACCATTAGTAACACACTACGCCGTCATGGATTAAAATCCTGCAGCGCACGCAAGGTCCCCCTGCTCAAGCCAGCGCATGTCCAGGCCCCTCTGAAGTTTGCCAATGACCATCTGGATGATCCAGAGGAGGAATGGGAGAAGGTCATGTGGTCTGATGAGACAAAAATAGAGCTTTTTGGTCTAAACTCCACTCGCCGTGTTTGGAGGAAGAAGAAGGATGAGTACAACCCCAAGAACACCATCCCAACTGTGAAGCATGGAGGTGGAAACATCATTCTTTGGGCATGCTTTTCTGCAAAGGGGACAGGACTACTGCACCGTATTGAGGGGAGGATGGATGGGGCCATGTATCGCGAGATCTTGGCCAACAACCTCCTTCCCTCAGTAAGAGCATTGAAGATGGGTCGTGGCTGGGTCTTCCAGCATGACAACGACCCGAAACACACAGCCAGGGCAACTAAGGAGTGGCTCGGTAAGAAGCATCTCAAGGTCCTGGAGTGGCCTAGCCAGTCTCCAGACCTGAACCCAATAGAACATCTTTGGAGGGAGCTGAAAGTCCGTATTGCCCAGCGACAGCCCCGAAACCTGAAGGATCTGGAGAAGGTCTGTATGGAGGAGTGGGCCAAAATCCCTGCTGCAGTGTGTGCAAACCTGGTCAAGAACTACAGGAAACGTATGATCTCTAATTGCAAACAAAGGTTTCTGTACCAAATATTAAGTTCTGCTTTTCTGATGTATCAAATACTTATGTCATGCAATAAAATGCAAATTAATTACTTAAAAATCATACAATGTGATTTTCTGGATTTTTTAGATTCCTTCACTCACAGTTGAAGAGTACCTATGATAAAAATTACAGACTTCTATATGCTTTGTAAGTGGGAAAACCTTCAAATTCGGCAGTGTATCAAATACTTGTTCTCCCCACTGTATATACATTAAATACAGCTTTATCATGTGGACAAATATCCTGCCTCCATTGTGTTGTGTTATGGAGAAAATGGGGGGACATGTCTGCAGTAACTGAAAAAGGTTTACAGTGAAACCAAGGAAAAAGGCTGCAACTCCCATTACTCAAGTCAGTTACAGCTTTGGGCTGCAGTGTCTACGGTTTACCTTGGTATGATTTATTGTTCTTTTCTGATACATGTATCAAACTATATGACATTGACAGCCACATACAAATAAATATATTAACACAAGTTTGTGTAAAAAAAA
Source organism: Thymallus thymallus (assembly GCA_023634145.1). NCBI lineage: Eukaryota > Metazoa > Chordata > Actinopteri > Salmoniformes > Salmonidae > Thymallus > Thymallus thymallus. The sequence continues at coordinate 26,706,188 of CM042393.1, read as the reverse complement.
AGAAAATCATCATGGAAACGTATTCCAGTGGGTGTACTAAGCAAGAAGGCAGTAACTACCGTCCAGGTTTAAAGGTTATGTCAGAGGTCAGGGTTAATATGAATAAAAAATAACCCCATAGTAAGACAACATATAACCACATCTCCAATAATCTGCCTACAATATATTTGGCTGGACAAGTCATTTTTCTAAGTATCACCCTATGAGCAGTTAATGCGCTTTTGCTTGGTTCAGTGTATAGTGTAGTACTCTAGTGATTCTTCATCTATTGAGATTGTGTGTTTTCTCCAGAGCCAGGTAACATGTGAGATGGCATGGCAGCACGGTTGGGTGTGTGATTAAAAACGATTAAGTGGAGAAGAATTCATGTGCAGAAGAATAGACACAGCCCCCTGATTTATGAAGACCTTCATCAGAAATGCCGGTAAAGTCCAATAAAATGTAATGGCCTGAAATCACACCACGGAATGATGATATCCAGCTCCGGATTCCAGACTGCCTGAGGAAATGCCAGGTAGCAGACTAATAGGGAGAATATGAATCCATTCGGAACATAACAGTATATTGCCATATAAGGCAAATAGGCCTAAAAGGCTCCAACTTGGAGCTGAGATCCAACAATAAATTCATCCTAACTCCCTGCTTTTAACACTGGAAAATTAAGTCCAAAATTAGGGCAATGCTATTAGAGTAACTCTCTCAGAGAAGATTGGGGAGGGAGGGTCACAGAAGCAGCAGTAGCAGTAGCAGCACCTCTGTCCCGTTGAGCAGCAGAACACCAGCCGTCAGCTTAACTCAGACTATTAGGGTGCCATCCGACATCACTGCCGTCTGACTGACTGACTGACTGACTGACAGCACAGGCCTGGTGGTGGGGGTGCACTGTATTCTGGAGGACGAAGGGAGAGAGTAGGGACAAGAAAGGGTAAAGAAGCCACAGCCCTCTCTGCATTGCAGTGATGATGAGCAGAGCTGTGCCACAGTAGAGTCAGTGTGCCCTCTGCCCATTACCTGGTTCATGTGTTTGGTACAGGGAGCCCTGCCACACCCTCCTGTTCAACCACAAGGAGGTGTCAGGCCCTAAGACAAAATGGTGGTTACACATTTCCTTGGATTTGAATGACATTTGAAATGTAAAACATGTGGCAAAAGAACAGAGACATGCATACATACACAGCCAACATTAAGCATCTCTCAATTTCAGGTGCCCTAATGCCACGCCCTTCTACAGAGGCTTGGTTTGGTGGAACCAGTGCCAGTGTTGACTACAAGATTTATATTGGCCACCTCAGTGCCAATAGGTGCTACAGAGTCCTCGGTGCCAGTGAGACAGATGTGCAGCCAGATGCTCTCAGCAGAAGTCAGAAGAAGCAGCTCTGCTCTAACTCCCACATAACACAACCACCTCTGGGCTCGGACTCCGGCTCTTAATACTGCCTGGCAGGCAGAGAGGCAGATGAGAGAGAGAGAGAGAGAGAGAGAGAGAGAGAGGCAGATGAGAGAGAGAGAGAAAGAGAGAGAGAAGGAAGGAAGGAAGGAAGGAGAGGGGGTGGAGGAGGAGAAAGAGAGGGAGCATGCAAAGCCACTGCTGCAGCTGGCTTATTGTTTCACAAGACCACGAGGCAGCACGAGACCTTTCAGAGGCCGCCGCCCCCTGTCTGCCAGTGAGGTCAGCAGAGGTCAGGTGAGGTGTAGAGAACCCTGTAATTGGCTACTGCTTTTAGGCTCACAACACACCCCTATTGCCAAACAACAAGCTCACAGAGTGACACTGTCTGACGGGTGGCTCCATTAGGGGGAAAAGAGACCTTACGAGGGACCCTAGTCTGCTTGTTATTTTCATGACCTCTCCAGTGAACATGTGACTGGCATTAATGGTGACCACAGCCAGATTGGTTAGGCTACAGAACACATAGACTGAGCACACAAAGTTGACAAGTGTGAGCTTGTATAACAGTGCAGCGGCACTGTAAACACAGGTGTAGCAGGACACAAAGGATCACTGCTTATGTGCAAGATGTTACTTCATGGTTCTCTGAGCTCCAACTAAGCAACATCTTAAGTATCTAGAGTAAATGACATTTTGTCTTACCATCTGTGTCCGGGTGCGGTGGTAGGGCTGGATGACGGGAAGGCCCAGGGGCGTCACCCACTCTACCGTGCTGCCCGACTTCGCGATGAGCCTGGCACTCTCCGTCAGCCAGTCCTGAAACAGAGGGCCCCGCCACGGGTTAGCCAATGGGAGGAGAGGTGGGCACTCTGGGCTATCAGTGAAACTTAAGTAGGACACTTAAAACACCACACACAGGTCACAGCATGCAACTGCTCTGCTGCCAGCTTCTGAAGATACACATCAGAGCTAGGGGATTCAATTCACTTTCGTCATCTACTGTTGACTGGTGAGTACATATCTAATGGATTATGTTGTGCTCAAATTAGGATGTTTGTGAAATTGAGGAACCGTTTAGAAAATAGACACATTACATTCACTCAGCAGCTTGAAAGTATGATCAGTTTAAACATAGATGCAGTTTCTTCTGTGATTAGTTCTATCCAGTGCAAACAGATGGAGCGTTTTCGTAGAAACAGGTGGACAGTTGTTGCTTGCAGACAGTAGAGCACTACACTAGACACATTAGAGAGCTGGGCTGGCTGTAGCCGAGTCTGTTCACTCTCTCTCACACAGACTCATTCGCTAGGAATTTAAGCCATATTAGGATCCCAGAGGTCCTCACCCACTGCCGATTCATCAGACTGTCCACGTTCCCTCTTTCTACCTCCCTCTATTCCCTTCGTTTCTCTTTCCCCTCCCGCACACAGGCAGAGAGGAGAGGAGGGGAAGAGGAGGGGAAGAGGAGAGAGGGATTGATCGTGTATCTAACCGCTGCTGCTCTCTCCTTGAGCCACTGCTGTGTAGACCCAGCAGGACCTGACCCATTTAGAGATGAACCGGGAGCAGGGGCGAGGCAAAGGGGGGATACTTCATATGAGCAGGGGCTGTCTGCCCTCACCCCCTGGGGAGCTAATAGAAACAGTGGGTGGTGGGTCCTTAAACTACCCTGATCATTCTTTCTCCTATGGCTTTAATGTACGAGACCGTAGCAGGTGCTGGTGAATGTCGTCCTCAATGTATGTGAACTATAAAGGGAATGCATATGATGAACGAGCACTGCTATTGTGCGAATAAGCAAAGTAAACTAGTCGTTAGTAATACGTTTGCACACTATTCTCGCACACTGGGTAAACTGTGGAGACGGCATACGCAGCAGGTAAATGGATATATTAGTAATGCGTGTCATGTACCTGGATCTCTCTGGTGCCGGTGAACATCTCCTTCAGACTGTTGAACACCTGGTGGACCAGGTAGTGAGAGGCATCCCATACATACTCCTGCAATCACAACACACACATCTCAATGGCAGGACAATAAATATATCCAAATCAAACACATCTATTTATTCATTAATTTGCACATATTCCAAAAGAACCCTGAGGAACTCCACAAGGTAAATGATAGTCTGTTCTATATAATTAATGGGTTGATATATGTGTATTAGGGATGGACAATATGGCCAAAATATCACAGTATTTTTAAACAATTGGATGGTATGGCGTTATTTAACAGTATTTTATGTTTTCGCGTAATAAAAGTTATACATTTGCTTCATGAGTAGTGTGTGACCCTAGGGTGGCAAAACAAACATTCTACGTGATTTCAATGAGTCTTTCTCCATTCTGATTGCTTTTTACTGTTCAATTCAACTTAAACCCATTTTCAGAATTTTTATAAATATCTGCATTTCCTGCTCTCATTTGAGATAATTTCCACACTGCCACGTAGGGCTGCACGACATGGGCAAACAATCTAGGCCTTATTTTTAACCAAATGTTGCAATTGCGATTTGACTTGCAATTTAGAACAAAACACTTGGATGAACTGTTGGATTCATGGAAATAGAATGATTATTCTAATTCTATAGTTTGAATATAACAGTGTTGTTTGACATGACAACAAATGAAAATGCCAGGGAGGAGTTATTGTGACAGGGTAGGAACCAAAGTGTTGATACGTTTTTTTCCTAGGGGACACTATAATCATTGGCTACATTTAATGTTTTCTCTTAGATACTGTTGCACAAACAACATTCTGATGTAGGTCTACACCATCACTGGTATTATCAGGCTGTATAGCTAGTTACGTTTGCTCTATTAGCATTAGTGGTCAACAAGATTCAGGCCCAACTTGCTCAGAAAAGAAACTAGCCGTTTGCAGATGTAAGAAACACAAACTAATAGTGTAATTATAGAACACTAGTGGGTTTATATTAAGAAGCAAAATGAAAACAGCATCATTGTCATCAACATGTATAGCGCCTCACAATCATCACACATAACATAACAGGTGTTGTGCCGAAAATCTCTCCCCTGACAGAATTCTCCCCCCCATCGCGTCTTCGTTTGGCTATTTGTTTCAAGTGTACTAGTCTATAACTAAATCTCTTTGCCAAAATTAATCTCTCCCATGTCTTAGTCGACTAGTATTTTTGAAAGTGTACTGCAGTGGCGGATTTAGGTAAGGGCGACACCCCCACTTCGGCGTGGGCGCCTAAGGGTGGGTTGGCACAGGGCGTCATACAAGCTAGAACCGCTACTGAAGGACATGCTTTCTGCTACTAAGATCAGTGAAATGTAGGCTAAACTGACAACGGAGTGAAGAGCAGAAATCTCAACTAGCAAGCAAGTCGCAGAAATTAAGAACTGAGTGTATGCGAGTAGGGGGGGGGGGGGGCATGGAGTTGGGGTTGAAAGTGGCATGGAGAGAGAGCAGAGAGAGATGACTCGGGCGGCAGGTAGCCTAGTGGTTAGAGCGTTAGGCCAGTAACCGAAAGATTTGCTGGATCAAATCCCTGAGCCGACAAGGTGAAAACCTGTAGATGTGTCACTTAACCCTAATTTACTCCAGGGGCTGACCCTGTAGGTAGGCCGTCATTGTTGATCTTAACTGACTTGCCAAGGTAAATAAAGGTTAAATAAAATAAAATAAATAAAAAGTAGCGAGTAAACTATAAAAATGGGAGTTACACAGGCATATCATATTCAACAAACCAAATATTAAAATACAGTTATAGAAAGTAATGTAAAAACCCAGGAAGGTCTGTGCATCAATACTGGTATATCATAAAACCGCTCAGCCCTAGTTGATATGGATGTATTGGCTGTGGAGTTTGGATGATAGCCTCATCCACAGCCAATACATCCATATCAACTCGGGCTGAGCGGTTTTATGATATACTGGTATTGATGCACAGACATTTTGGGAAACTGCTACAGCAGAGCCATTTGGGTCCGTGTCCTCGCGGGCGGGTTGAATAAAGAAAAACAATTCCTTTAAAAAATCCATAAATATTGTGCAATATATATAGGCTACATTGAGGTTTTTATTTCATTATTTTAGGTTGTCTGGTTTAGTGCATAAACCTAAACTTTAGGGCTTAACTGTACGCGCGCCAAATAACCTACACAGCCAATCGCCAAATAATGCTTTTTGGAACGGGCAGAAAAAAATTGTCAATTCGCGGCGGAAAAAAGGACATTGACAAAGTTTAATTCAATAAAACAAAAGCTATGAATTGAGAGTTGAATATAAAGATGAGGGAGGGCCAGAAAAGTAATGTTTTGAAAATATTTGGTGAAGTGGTAAGAGGATGATAGCGGTGAGGCGTTAAACAGATTCGACAGTCACAAGACGGGACTTTTTAGCAAACTCCAAGTCCTCTGATAATACTAGTCCCGTGCGAATCGATATCTCTGTGTTTTGAGAGGAAATGTATGAGTTTGACAAGTCATTCTTGCGGTTTGATCAAGAAAACAACAACTGATTTGATACATTTAACGAAGTGTTGCACATAGCCTATATATGAAGGGCCTATATGTATACACTTTCACATGGAAGGCTTTTGTTCATATGCATCATTTAATGCAACCCTTGTGGTTAATAGATCGCAAAGCAGCATACAACAGAGCTACACGTTTGGAACAAGTTCACTTTCTCATCCATAGCCTAAAAATACCTATCAAGTTAGCTGTTTAGCTCACATCTGAAGGCTGGCGGGATTTTAAGACGTCTACTGCAGATCGCTAAAATATCCTAATGATTATCATCACACTTCCTCATTTCAAATACTATGGCGACACTATACCAAATATGGTTTGGTAAGGTTTAGAAACTTGGGAACCAATATCGAGTTATCAGTGTAGCATGTTATCGCCTGGACTTATCTTCACGCCTAGAAAAAAAAAGAAACCTCCAGCCTTCCGTCATAAGTGTCAAATTATAGAAAGAACGTTCTCTAGTAATACCTGTCCCGTGCGAATACGGCTATAGCCTTAATAATAACTCCTGCAGAATTAAGCATTCCTTAAAGTAAAAGGATACACCAAATGTAGGTAAATGTGGACTTGAGTGGAGAAATATGATTTATTTATTTTGGCATTTTGAGAGAATGCAATGCTCAGTTAGATACCATATGTACTGGTGCTGTCTTTTATCTGATAGTATTTCAACCACATAAAATATGCATCGAAGCCGAAAATAAATGTGATCAGAAACACGTTGGGTCGTTTTCACAGCTTTCTTTTCCCTTACAACCAGTTAAACTGACGCCATTTTCTATATTTTAGGGTTGGGTGCGGACCTCAAATTTTCACTTTATCACAGACCCTTTTTTTCTTTCTTTCTGTGCCAATAACATTTTGCCAGGTTGTTAGATAGCTAGGTAACATGTCTTAACAACGTTGTTTGTTATCGAACCAATAATTTGCAAACAAGGATTAGTTTAAAATGACATTTGACATTTGTGACATTATGTAAAATGCTCACGAATCCCGATAGAAATAATAAAAGGTATCTCCGGTAATATTTATTTTAACCATTTAGGCTAGAGACATGCCATTTCTTTGCTATAAAGCTGGAAGCATACCTGCCCATTTCCCCTCTCTGGCACTCAGAGGCTGCGTGACAGTGAACTTGCAGTCTACTCAGACTGGCCTGTGCTCATGGTTATAACAGACGATGAAATTATGTCAACTTAACTCGCTCTGGGCGCTGCTCCAATGTAACAAATTTACAAATGTAACAACGGAAGACTCATCAGGGTCTGCATCCTCACTCGCCACCACGGCTAAATTATATTTTAAAAACGGATTGAGGAATAGATGTGCAGGAAGAGGGGATGGAGAGAAGCAGGTGAGTGAAGGTTGGTAAGGGATGCGGCTGGCTGATAACAGTTGCCACACGTGATATGCGCATGAAAGTGAAGTGGATATTATTGGACTGGTGCATACCATAGACTAGTGGCTGTTGCTTAAATTCAACTGAAGTTATGAACACAACTGTTTATATAAACATATAACAGGCGCCAGCAGGTTCTTTAGATCGGTAGGGATGAAAATGTGGTAGTATCATATGAAACGGTACTATGGTATTCTAAAAATGTTGGTATATAAGTATCATGATGTTTGGTACTCTGATATTACCGTGGTACCGGTATATCGTGCAACACTAGTAAACAGGAAAACAAAGAAACGTCCTCACTGGCAACTGCGTTTATTTTCAGCAAACTTAACATGTGTAAATATTTATTTGAACATAACAAGATTCAACAACTGAGACATAAACTGAAAAAGTTCCACAGACATGTGACTAACATAAATGGAATAATGGCCATGGCAGAACACTGACATTCCTGTCTTGCAGGAATTCACACACAGAAGGAGCAGAATGGCTGGCGGCATTGTCCTGCTGGAGGGTCATGTCAGGAGGAGTCAGCAGGAAGGCTACCACATGAGGGAGGAGGATGTCTTCCCTGTAACGCACAGCGTTGAGATTGGCTCAGTCCGATGATGCTGTGACGCACCGCCCCAGACCATGACGGACCCTCCACCTCCAAATCGATCCAGAGTACAGGCCTCGGTGTAACGCTCATTCCTTTGACAATAAACGCAAATCCGGCCATCACTCCTGGTGAGACAAAACCGATACTTGTCAGTAAAGAGCACTTTTTGCCAGTCCAGTCTGGTCCAGCGATGGTGGGTTGGTGCCCATAGGCAACGTTTTTGCCGGTGATGTCTGGTGAGGACCTGCCTTACAACAGGCCTACAAGCCCTCAGTCCAGCCTCTCTCAGCCTATTGCGGACATTCTGAGCACTAATGGAGGGATTGTGAGTTCCTGGTGTAACTCGGGCAGTTGTTGTTGCCATCCTGTACCTGTCCCGCAGGTGTGATGTTCGGATGTACCGATCCTGTGCAGGTGTTGTTACACATGGTCGGCCACTGCGAGGACGATCAGCTGTCTGTCCTGTCTCCCTGTAGCGCTGTCTTAGGCGTCTCACAGTACGGACATTGCAATTTATTGCACTGGCCACATCTGCAGTCCTCATGCCTCCTTGCAGCATGCCTAAGGCACGTTCACGCAGATTAGCAGGGATCCTGGGCATCTTTCTTTTGGTGTTTTTCAGAGTCAGTAGAAAGGCCTCTTTAGTGTCCTATGTTTTCATAACTGTGACCTTAATTGCCTACCGTAAGCTTTTAGTGTCGTAATGACCGTTCCACAGGTGCATGTTCATTAATTGTTTATGGTTCATTGAACAAGCATCGGAAACAGTGTTTAAACCTTTTACAATGAAGATCTGTTAAGTTATTTGCATTTTAACTAATTATCTTTCAAAGACAGGGTCCTGAAAAAGGGACGTTTATTTGCTGAGTTTATAACGGTATAGCTTAGCCAACACATATGGATGGATAAATGGAACCAAATCAGATCAAGTTACTTTATTGTCCTCACTGGGGTACTGGAAGCTACTGGTAGGCCTTACCTTGGGGAAGTCGTCAATCTCCTTGAGCCTCTTCTCTATCTGGAGGCGTCCTCCGTAGCGCGTCACCCCATACACCACCGTCATCACCGTCTGCTTCACCACCTTCCTGCTAATGAAGCCCTCCAGCACCTGGGCGATCTTCAGACCCTTCTCCGCATCCCGTGCACGGAACTCCTCCACCTACAAAATAAACAGAGAACACCAAAACACATTGTCATCTTGTCAAAAGGCAATCGCACTGACTCAAAAGAGTATCATTCATTGACTCTGACAGGAGCAGAGCATTATATGGGAGCATAAGAGCACCACATTGGCTCAGTGTGCTACAGACAGTACAATGATTTAGACTGTCAGTGACTGACACAATTACCACACATCTGACTTATTAGAGCAGTTGCTTTAGCAGCAGTTTGCTGTATAGCCTGTACAGAACCTGCTGTACTAGTTATATAACTGTACAGTCTGAATCAATGAACTGCAATCACTTTAAAGATACACCAGGTGTATTCTTCCTGTAAACATTGTAACCTGGATGATTGGGGCCCTGTGTGTACAAGAGGTGTTTCTCCTCCCTAGGACTCAGAGCGGAGCTGATTTCATCAGCTGCTTTCTAATCAGAGCTCCCAGGGGTGAGTGGCCAATGAGGTAGGAGGGAGCAGAGAGCACTGACACAGCACTATGCTGACGGGCAGCCCAGCTCATTGAGAACTCCTCAATGTGCTCTTCTGCTCCAGCTAAATGAGGCTTGATGTTTTTGGCATGGTCGCACTGTGCTTTTTTATCACAGCATAAACATTCTCCGCTCCCACCGGTGCTAAAATCAATAGGCTCACTATTAGCCTCAAATTGTTTCCCCTCGAAAATGTGCAGCTTGGTCAGAGTAGAATCCTTGGGCTGTGCCTTCTGTGCTGCAGGGACTGTGGCAAAGAGGAGCTCTGAAGCAAAGAGGCAAAGTAAGCCTGATGTAAGGCTGAGGAGAGCAGGTGCTGTTATTGTAGACTGCGCTAAGGAAAAAGTAGACTGCCATTCCCTAGGACTCCAACCACCCAGGTAAATTAATAAAGAAGCAAGCTCGATAATGTGAGACACTCTTCAAGGACATAGGAAGTTAAATAAAACATGCATTTCGGCATTACAGCCAAACTGTTTTGACCGTTGGTGTAAATGCTACAGTATAGGTGGTAAGGGAAGGGTGATTCAACCACCCCAGCATTCGCTAGAACCCCTGCCCAATGTGCCCTCTGGTGCCCAGGCTGACTGACCTGCTGTGCCACCCCGCTGTAGACATCCTGGGGCACCTCGCAGGGCATGAGGTTCACAGAGGTGGCACCGATCACGTCTCGACCCAGGGCTGCATAGTGCTGAAGGCCGTTACACGAGCCATCCTGAGGGAGAGGAAAGAGAGAGAGAGAGAGAGAGAGAGAGAGATAGAAATAGAGAGAGAGAGAGAGGGAGGGAGATGCAATACTATAACAGATCACAAAACTGGTGGATGGTGACGAGTAGATGATGTGATACTGCTGGCAGCATTCGTTTCATTCAACAAGGACATAGCCCACAGATTGTAATTTTCAGAGGCTCTCGAGTATCACTTAATTTGCACATAAACGAGTAACAGACCATTAAGTACCACTCAAATGACTATGCTCATTCCAAAAGACATCTGGACTTTGACATCTAACAGACAGAAACAGACAGACACAGACAGAGCGAGAGAGAGCGAGAGAGAGTGAGAGCGAGAGAGACTCGAAAAGGATAAGAGAGAGCAAATAAGCAAGCAGTATTGGGGTGGCAAACAAAAGCTTAACCGAGGCCATGGATGGAGTCCTGAAGCAGCAGAGAAAGACAAGGTCAATGGGCTGCTCAGCTCTTTGTGAGGTTTTAACTGGGCACGGATTGCGCTGACTCCTGCATATTTCTGTACCACCGGCTCTATTACACAGCCAGAGCCCAGCCAACAGATAGAAGCTAACTGATGTCTGAACACACCATTTAGGCTGGATCAGCCAGGGTAGCCACTGAAGTGACATAAAAACAACAATTGATTGCCTTGTTAACTTTGATGTGGCCTCTAAAATCACAGTATGATGCATGAGTGAGACATCTAAGAGGTTGTAAATTGGAGCAGCTATAGAAGGGTGTTGAAATAAAAATGGACCACAAGACCCTAGGAGTAAGCAGTCAGGCAAAGGTTTCACCTACCTATATAATCATTTCATATCTACATGGAGGGTCAAGTGGTAGGGGTTAGAGTTCAATGTCATTACCTGGTGTACAGGAAAGTGGGAGATGAAGTGTGTGGGGTCAGGTGATCTGACGGCGTTGGCTATCTCCATACAGCAGGCCAGGGCTTGCCAGGGTTCATCTGCACTCTGCCACCACTTCTTACCCTGCCGTGGAAACACCCACACAACCACATAGACAATGCACTATTAGATACACAGCTTCATTTTACTCAATGGTTAGATTATCTCCCAGTGGATAGAACAATAAGAAACAGGAACCATTGTTAGCAGACTGACGTTGAGGGGGTTGTCTGCAGAGTCCAGGATGTCGTCCATGATGGTGTTGGCATACTCCAGTCTGCCAGCCAGCGAGCTACGTTTCTTCAGGCCCGTCAGGTTGACCAGGTGGATCTTCAGCCAGTCCAGCCCGCCCGGCCCGAGGGGCTTCCCCTCCGCAAACACCAGGACGGCCCTGGTCACATCGCTGCCCAGGTGGTTGAAGTAGGGCGGGCACGGGTAGGTGCGCCCGCGGAAATCCATGTTGTGGGGGAACCAGAAGACCTCGTCCCTCATGTGGTTGGCGATGGAGAGTTTATAGAGGGCGTCCATCCTGACGCTGTGCATCTCACTGCACTTCTTCTTGGCCTTGACCACCTCCCTCTTCAGGTGGGCCTTCTCAGCTGATGTGAAGGTGGCTGAGTCCTGCTGGTTGTAGCGGGGGATCTTGGGGGCCTCGGAGTTGGGTGGCGGGACGTCTAGCTTCTCGCTACCCTTATCATTGAAGATGGAGATGATTATGTCCAGCAGGGGCTGGTTGATCCTCCAGGCCGCATTGCCCAGCTGGTTGAGGGAGTCCAGCACGGCATGGAGGTCCGCATCCTGGCACTTCTCCAGCAGGATCTCATGCTGGTTGGCACCTACCACCGCGCGCATCATCTTGGTGGGGGTAAGGAGGTAAGCGCCGAATTTAGCCGAGGTCCACGGCACGGGCGGGCACAGCATGGGCATCACGTAGGAGTCAAACGTCAGCGTGGTCTCCATGGCGTCCTGCTGCATCTGCGTCAGGATGGGGTGCGGCTTGATGAAGCCGACCTGTAGCCAATCACAACATGAGAGATCCAATTAAATCCATGAAATACAAACACACAGCTACAGTACCAGTCCAATCAAATATCTGCTCCAAACAGAGCTGAACGTTTCAATTAAGCTTCAGTAAAACAGGCAGGCTTATTTGCTGTGACAACACCACATTAATCATGGCTTCAGCTAAGGCGTCTGGTTCATAGCAGTTTTAATCACGTGACAGCAGGAGATTAACTAGCTACTTCCTGAAAGGCTTCACCATCCAAACCCAGACAGAGAGAAACAGCATTGTACAGCACTACAGTATAAACCAACAGTGCAGAGAGAGAGAGCTAACCAACAGTCCAGTCCATCAATCAGGCAGACCCTAACTGTGCATGCTGTAAAATCATTAGGCTGCACCCCTGCTGGCCTACCCTCTACCCCCATGAGCCAGCACAGCAGAGGGAGGGGTGGCCAGAGACCAACTTTGAAACCCACAGTGGACTCCACTGTCAAAGCACATCAAGTCCACCAGGTTGAGACGCCGGCAGGTGCTTTTTTTCCACCAGGAACGAGGCTCGGAGGACAAAATAAAAAGTGTCTTAATTTCCTTGTCAGTTATCCCAGGGCAGTAAATCAGCCAGCCAATTAAGGGGACAGTAAAAAAAGGATTAGTTTGGAAGCCATTCGTCTTACTCAACTGCACCGCCGTCAACTCTTGCAGGGAAAGTGGTTTTATTATTCATATGCCTATGAAGCCCAGACCGTGCATGCAGAGAGAGCAATATGAGGGAGTTGAGCTGTGAGAGGAGAGCTGAAGACAGATGGATAAGCTATGACAGACAGCCCTGTCCAAAACCAAGGTTGCCGGTTATGCTGCTTTTCACTGCTGCACTAACGATCGATTTCGCTCATAAATGCCGACGTGACGATTAAGGCATGACACGAAAATGAGTTGAGGAACCAACCCTAAACTTTGGAAATTGGGTGAATAAATTGGGAAAAATAACTGACATAAATCACGTCAACGAACACTTCCACTCTACGAACACTTCCACTCTACGAACACTTCCACTCTAGTATATTTTTACCTGTTTGTTACTGTGGAAAGTGTACATGTGGTAGAGCACAGGGAGGAGATTTTTTACCTGTTTGTTACTGCGGAAGGTGTACATGTGGTAGAGCACAGGGAGGAGTTTTCGGTCGTAGGCAGAGTTGAGGATGTCGCTGTTCACCTTCATGTGCTTGACCATCAGGTCCACCAGGTAGGTACCCAGCTCCACCACCACCGTGTGAGGCCAGTGGGTCTCGTCCCCCAGCAGGGTGGGACCAGAGCTATGCTCCGCCTCCAGCTTCCACCATCGCTCCCTGGGCAATACATCAAACTCCTTCAAGGTACAGTAAGGAAGTTTTCTTTAAGTCAAACAGTAGGTAACTTATTTTATACATCTTCTAATTGCATGAAGATAAAGACAAGATAAAAGGCCAGATGTGGGAGAGTTTCATACCATAGAGTTGTTGGCCAGTAGCTCAGTATATTCATTGTAGATATGGCTAAGCTTGTCCACCATCTGGTTGTGCCCCTTCATGCGGATGCAGAACTTGTTGTGGACCCGGTTGCCCAGCTCCTTGGCCAGGATGTGGAGAGACTCCCCAGTGGGAGGCAGGTTGGACAGGCTCTGACCACAGACAAAGAGCAACATGATTAGGATCATCTGTATTTTATAGAATTACACTTTATGTAATGCTACAAAGTTACTAAATAAACCTAAACTCTGAACTTTAAATACAACATAGGTCTTTAAGACACAAGGTCATAGATACTGCTGGGACTCAGTGGGTTTTACCTGAGGGATCCAAGCACAGAACCTTGCGGAAAGCCAAATTCAACTTTGGAACATTCAGATTATTACCTTTCAAAAAGGTACGATTAAAAACAACAGATGGTCCGATACACTGATAGTATTCAGGGGGTTATATACCTGGATCATAATGTCCACATAGTCATTTTCATCCAGCAGACAGAGGTAGGGGTAGAGGCTGAGTCTGACGGCCTTCTGGGTGCTGCTGGCCAGGATCATCTTGCTCTCCCTCAGGGCCCCAACCAGGGCTTTGTGCCACACTAACCTCTGCTCCGCCAGAAGGTCCCGCTGAAAGAGAAACGTACAACACCATCAACATGGTTTCACTCTAATACTGCATGGTGCTGTGTGTTTCTGGTGGATGAAAACATGTTATATCCTACTGTATATCCACTCTGGACATGAGTTCAAAATTGACTTAAGGTTAAACAACAAACACATTCGATCTGTGGTATTCAGCACATACAGTTGCGGCCAAATACACCGAGTGTACAAAACATGCACAGTGTACAAAACACCTGCTCTTCCGATGACAGACTGACCAGGTGAATCCAGGTGAAAGCTAGGATCCCTTATTGAATCCACTTCAAATCAGTGTAGATTGCCTAGTTAAATAAAGGTTAAATTAAAAAATAAAAAGATGCAGGGGAGTAGACAGGTTAAATAAAGATTTAACCCTTGAGACATGGATTGTGTATGTGTGCCATTCAGAGGATGAATGGGCAAGACCAAATATTTCAGTGCCTTTGAACAGGGTGTGGTACTAGTAGGATTTCCGTTAGCCGGTAAAAGCCAGCTTTTGATCGATAAAAAAAATTGAAAAGTCGATTAATACATTTTGCGCTGGCCAATTGTCCAGGAGAAGAAGAAAAAACCCCATAGCAAAATAATGCTTTTTAGCCTATTCACTGATACCAGGCGATGTAAATATATTTGACTGGTCATATTTATCGGTCTATAAGTTAATTTGCATAATTTAGTGGAATTAAATTGGAACGTGTGTACAGTATATACATTTTGTAGTTTATGTATCACAAGCGTACAGTATACCAATACAGAGCCTTTTGAGAGCAAAATATGTCAGACTGCGCATGAGCTGCTGCTGCAGCATCTTGTGGTGCTTACAACACAAAGAGGAGAAATCATGACATCGGTGATCTTAAGATCGGAATGTCTGCGCTCTAGAGTTGCGGATTTGGAATTCCTAGTTGGATGACAGTTAAACTATTTTTCCCAGTTTCCAATCTTGAACGCACTGAAGTTGGAAGTCAGAAATTTCCGAGTTCTGAGGTGTTCTGAAAGTGGCATCAAACGGCAACGGAAGGCAGGCTTCATCAGCGCGTCATATACCACTTTGCAATGATCTGGATGCAGTATGCATTTTGAAAACATATAATTAGTTGTTTAAAACATTAACATTTTAATACATATTATAAGGCATGCCTTACTTTGCTTCAAAGTAGCCTATTAGATGTCCTCTATTCTACATTTCTGATTGATATTTACATCTGGCACAAGAAACCCCTCGCATGTGCAGTACCGTTTGACAAAGGTGTTTTCCCGCTAATTGCATTATGGAACGTACATTCACACGTAGCCTACTGCCTTGTGCACATTGCTGCACTTATAATGTGAATAAATAATAGTTTAACATTTTAAGCCAAATGCATTATACATTTTTTACAGTTCATTCGGAAAAGCAGTTTGTCCACATTTTGTTAAGTTACAGCGTTATTCTAACATGGATTCAATTAAAACCAACCCTCAACAATCTACACACAATACCCCATAATGACAAATCAAAAACAGGTTTCTAGAAATCTTTTCAACTGTATTAAAATTAAAAACAGAAACACCTTATTTACATAATTATTAAGACCCTTTGCTATGAGACTCAAAATTGAGCTCAGGTGCATCCTATTTCCATTGATCATCCTTGAGATGTTTCTACAACTTGATTGGAGTCCACCTGTGGTGATTGGACATGATTTGGAAAGGCACACACCTGTCTATATAAGGTCCCACAGTTGACAGTGCATGTCAGAGCAAAAACCATGCCATAAGGTCAAAGGAATTCTGAGACAGGATTGTGTCAAGGCACATATCTGGGGAAGGGTACTAAACAATTTCTGCAGCATTGAAGGTCCTCAAGAACACAGTGGCCTCCATCATTCTTAAATGGAAGAAGTTTGGAACCACCAAGATTCTTCCTAGAGCTGGCATCCCGGCAAAACTGAGCAATCAGGGGAGAAGGGCCTTGGTCAAGGAGGCAACGAAGAACATGATGGTCACTCTGACAGAGCTCCAGAGTTCCTCTGTGGAGATGGGAGAACCTACCAGAAGGACAACCATCTCTGCAGCACTCCACCAATCAGGTCTTTATGGTAGAGTGGCCAGACAAAAGCCACTCCTCAGTTAAAAGAAAATAACAGCCCACCTAAAGGACTCTGACCATGAAAAACAAGATTCTCTGGTCTGATGAAACCAATATTTAACTATTTGGCCTGAATGCAAAGCGTCACATCTGGAGGAAACCTGGCACCATCCCTACGGTGGTGGCAGCATCATGCTGTGGGGATGTTTTTCAGAGGGAAGGGACTGGGAGACTAGTCAGGATCGAGGGAAAGATTAACAGAGCAAAGTACAGAGAGATCCTTGATTAAAACCTGCTCAGGACCCCAGACTGGGGCGAAGGATCACCTTCCAACAGGACAACGCACACAGCCAAGACAACACAGGAGGGAGATTGACCGTCATCTTGAACTTCTTCCATTTTCTAATAATTGCGTCAACAGTTGTTGCCTTCTCACCAAGCTGCTAGCCTATTGTCCTGTAGCCCATCCCAGCCTTGTGCAGGTCTACAATTTTATCCCTGATGTCCTTACACAGCTCTCTGGTCTTGGCCATTGTGGCGAGGTTGGAGTCTGTTTGATTGAGTGTGTGGAGAGGTGTCTTTTATACAGGTAACGAGTTCAAACAGGTGCAGTTAATACAGGTAATGAGTGGAGAACAGGAGGGCTTCTTAAAGAAAAACTAACAGGTCTGTGAGAGCCGGAATTCTTACTGGTTGGTAGGTGATCAAATACTTATGTCATGCAATAAAATGCAAATTAATTATTTAAAAATCATACAATGTGATTTTCTGGATTTTTGTTTTAGATTCCGTCACTCACAGTTGAAGAGTACCTATGATAAAAATTACAGACTTCTACATGCTTTGTAAGTGGGAAAACCTGCAAAATCGGCAGTGTATCAAATACTTGTTCTCCCCACTGTATATGTGTGTGTGTGTGTGTGTGTGTGTGTGTGTATATATATATTGGTGAGGAAAAAACAAACAATTTAATCAATTTCAGAATAAGGCTGTAACGTAACAAAATGTGGAAAAAGTCAAGGGGTCTGAATACTTTCCGAATGCACTGTATGTAGCCTAGGCTTACTGTTTGTATGAATTTGGAAATGTTTGGCATACCCTTTACATTTTCAATGGAGGTCAATGAAGCAGAATATTATGTTTTCTCTTTGAAAAACTGATTGAATGGCTATTTTTACCCGGTAAGCACCTGCAACTTATCACAGGTGAGATAAATTATATTTTTGGGATCCTGTGCAGTTATAAATCAAACAAATACACATGTGAAAACAAGGTTTTTCAATTTCAACTTATTTGAGAAGAAATAGTGAATAATGCAAAGGTGCCCATATATTTGGTGCATCGGTATGTGTTCAGATTCAGAGATGGTGAGGGAACAGAACAGAGCAGAAGTCTCCAGCCAGGTTGTAAAACCGGGTCAGCCCTCCATCCAGGGGACTGTCATATTCCCCATCCATGACAGGAGGAGAGATCCCAGCTAACACAGAGGAGATAGGTTGGCCTGGCCCGTAAAGGTGACTCAGCTCCCTCCACAGGGGAGCCCCATTACAATATATTATCATTCTGCTCTGCCTGCTGTAAATGTTGCAGGACCACCAGGGACCCTCGTCCTCCTGCTCCCAGTCTGAAACATTGTCTGGAAATGCAGGGAGAGTTTAAACTGTAAATGCCAATGCCTGGCCGCAGACCACTGAGATATGGAGAGAGGGACACATCGCAGGAATAATATAACTGATGTCTGGTGGCCTCAATGCATAATGTTCAAAGTTTTGACTGAAGTCTGGACACAAACTTTTCTCACAGCTGACACTGACTGAACATAAAAAAAAAAATCTACATCCTGAAAATACTGTATATGATTTTGTCATTAATAGTGCTGAGCAAGTGCTTTTTGAGGTCAGGTTTGATTTCGGGTTCGATTATTAAAAAATAATCATGGTTTTTCAATTTATATATATATTTTTTTCACATTAAATGCTCTATGCATTATGTGGGTTGAATGTTGTAACACAGAATAAAACAATGAATAAAAGTCCCATGATGGTAGTGATGCCCATTAATGCTTATCACATTTCAGTTGTTGTGTTTTATTACATTTGTTTATTAGTTTATTCCAGGTCATCATGTCATCTCTATAGAGCTTCTGCCTATGCTGTCTGACGAAATAACTATTTAAGTTATAAGTTCTTTAAAGTAAACAGGGCATATTGTTATGACTTCTGAAAACCAACTATCAATCCCTTAGATCATGGGGCTCCCAAGTGGCGCAGGGGTCTAAGGCACTGCATCTCTCTTCCGTAGCAGGCGTAAAAGAAACGCAGACCGGACAAGTAGATGCAAAATGGCTAATGGTCATTGTAGTTAATTAACACGTTTTAAGCGCTAAACTATGTAGAATATTGGCCTGTTGGAAACTACAACTCCCTACTACATCGCACAGTTCAGGGTGGACCTGATTTATCTCTATAGAAACAGATGTGCGCATTGAGCTCACAGGAAGAAAAAAAAATACTGAAAAATAACCAAAAGTTTGGTTCCAAGTTGTTCCAAGCGACTCTAGCACTGCATCTCAGTACTAGAGGCGTCACTACAGACAACCTGGTTCGAGTCCAGACTGTATCACAACCGGCCGTGATTGGGAGTCCCATAAGGGTGGCGCACAATTGGCCCAGCGTCGTCCGAGTTTGGCCAGTGTAGGCCTTCATTGTAAATAATACTTTGTTCTTAACGGACTTGCCTAGTTAAAAAAAGGTTAAATAAATAAAAGAATCGCTGAGTACTAGTCATTGGCAATGGATGAAATACAATTTCCCCCATACAATGTAAAGTGACATGAGATCCTATATTAAATAAGAAATAAACCATGGTTGTATTTCAGTGTGTTACTTTTCCATACTGTATTACTATAGTGTGTATTTCAGTGTGTTACTATTCCACACTGTATTACTATAGTGTATTTCTGTGTGTTACTTTTCCATACAGTATTAATATAGTTTATTTCAGTGTGTTACTCTTCCATACTGTATTACTATAGTAGTATATTTCAATGTTACTCCAGCTTGGCCAGACTATACCGTATTTGTAGGTGGTCAGTTTGTTTACCATCTTGGCCATGTGTGGGGTGACAGGCTTCATGGCCTCCACAGAGTGAATGGTGATGGTGCTGGCCTGCTCCATGCTCAACTGACGGCTGAACCTCTCCCGCAGCTCCTCCAGGCTGAAGGCCAGCTTGGGGTATTTAGCATCTGGCCTCTGAAACACACACACACACACACACACACACACACACACACACACACACACACACACACACACACACACACACACACACACACAGACAGAGCAGAGGGTCAGGGGGGCCATAAACAGACTGGGATATCCAGGGACAGACCTTGCATCACAGGAGAGACACTGGAAGGGAGCCTACATTAAACCTAATGTCTATTATTAGACTCAATAGTAGTAGGTTCATAAGTATTTCGACAGTGACACAATTTGCATAATTGTGGCTCTGTACGCCAGCACAATGGATTTGAAAGGAAACAAACAAGATGTGCTTTAAGTGTAGACTTTTATTAATTGAAGGGTGTTGTCAAAATTATTGTTTGAACCGTGTAGGAATTACAACCATTTTTATACATAGCCCCCAAATTTTAGGGGCTCAAAAGTAATTGGACAAACTAACATAATCATACATTGAATTGTGAGTTTTAATACTTGGTTGTAAATCCTTTGCAGTCAATGACTGCCTGAAGTCTGGAACCTATAGACATCACCAGATGCTAGGTTTCTTCACTGGTGATGCTCTGCCTGGCCTTTACTGCAGCGGTCTTCAGTTCCTGTTTGGGGTGTTTTGCCTTCAGTTTTGCCTTCAGCAAGTGAAATGCATGCTCAATTGGATTCAGGTCAGGTGATTGACTTGGCCTTTGCAGCACATTCCACTTCTTTGCCTTAAAAAGGTATTGGGTTGCTTTCGGAGTATGCTTCGGGTCATTGTCCATCTGCACTGTGAAGCGCCATTTATGGTTCCATTGGCAGCCATAAATGACCACGCAATAACATTACCTCCACCATGCTTCACAGATTAGGTGGTATGCTTCGGATCATAATCAGTTCCTTCCCTTCTTCATACTCTTCTCTTCCCATCATTCTGGTACAAGTTGACCTTTGTCTCATCTGTCCATAGGATGTTGTTCCAGAACTGTGAAGGCTTTATTTGATGTTTTTTTGGCAAACTCTAATCTGGTCTTCCTGTTTTTGAGTACACCAATCAATCATTTTTTATTTCTAAAGCACATTTAAAAACAACACGAGTTGGCCAAAGTGCTTTACAGACCCAACTGTACAAAACATATAGACAAATACACCATAAAACAAAACACCAAAAGTAGCTAAGAACAGTTAAAAGCAGCAGAGAAGAGATGGGTCTTCAGCCTAGATTTAAAACACTCGACGGAATCACAGGATGTAATGTGTAATGGGAGACTATTCCAAAGACGCGGTGCTGCTACCGCAAAGGCACGATCTCCCTTGGTTATTAACCGAGATTTTGGAACATTTAAAATGAAGCTTTGAGATGATCTTAGTGGTCTAGCAGCAACATGATGCTGTAACAAACTAGAGATATATACAGGGGCAAGCCCATGTAAACCTTTAAAAACCATTAAGAGGACCTTGAAATGCACCCTATACTCCACAGGAAGCCAGTGCAAAGAAGCCAGCACCAGAGAGATACTGGAACATTTCCTGGTACCAGTCAACAGTCTGGCCGCAGCATTCTGGACCAGTTGCAGCCGTGAAAGCAACTTCTTAGACAACCCCAAATAAAGAGAATTACAATAATCCAATCTGGACGAAATAAATGCATGGATCACAGTTTCCATGTCTTTGAAAGACAGGAAGCCTTTCAATTTGGCAATGCCCCTCAATTGAAAAAAGCTACCCTTAACCACAGCATTTACTTGTTTATCGAATTTTAGTTTGGAATCAAAAATCACACCAAGGTTCCTCACCTGAGTATTAACATTAGAGGCCAAAGGGCCCAGGTCAAGTGCAATCTGCAAAAATCACATCTTGTTGTAAACCCTCTGTATTTACTCTGGTTAAGTCTTCTCTTGATTGTTGACTTTGACACAGATATGCCTACCTCCTGGAGGGTGTTCTTGATCCGGCCAACTGTTGAAGGGGTTTTTCTTCTCCAGGGAAAGACTTCCTCTGTCATCCACCACAGTTGCTTTCCATGGTCTTCCGGGCCTTTTGGTGTTCCTGAGCTCACCAGTGCTTTCTTTCTTTTTAAGAATGTACCAAATAGTTGATTAATTAGCTGCCTCTAATTAGGGATCCAACCTAAACCCCACACAGAAACAGAAAAGAACGACACTGTCAGACTCTGACCATAGCTACATAGAGAAGCAATTAGGCTTCTCTATGGCCAGAGCCTGACACTTGGTCAATGTCCAAATATTTCTGGTAAATCAATGTTTCCTTGTGGAGAAAATACACATAGCTTTGATACATTTTGGAATGTGGAGTGTGAATGTGTGCACATTCGAACGTGTGTCCACGCTGTGTGTGTGTGTGTGTGTGTGTGTGTGTGTGTGTACAATCCTGGCCAAAGACAGAGGGTGTGTGTGCTGAATAATGAGGGAGTGTGGTGACGGGGAGGATTGTGTCAGGGCAGGGCGCTGAGCTGGACGCTCAGCTCCACAAGACTATAAAGCAAAACAAATGGCTCTTTATGCTCGGTGTTAAAAGATGTAGTCATGTCCTGTGTGCTCCATCAAAATTGTATTACTGTGGGCTGGTACCTTGACCGACTGGCATTTCATTTCCGAGATCAAACTGAAAATCGAACTGCAGTATGTCTTTACAAAGGAGTGTGGATATTCATATGTTTACATCTAGAATTGGATGGTAACACATTTAAGGTCAATGTAGTTCTCTCTCTGTGTGTGTGTGTGGTGCGTGCTTATATTTGTCCTATTTCACACATGTACAGTCGTGGCCAAAAGGTTTGAGAATGACACAAGTATTGGTCTCCACAAAGTTTGCTGCTTCAGTGTTCTTAGATCTTTATGTCAGTAGTTACTATGGTACACTGAAGTATAATTACAAGTATTCCATAAGTGTCAAAGGCTTTCATTGACAATGACATTCAGTTTATGCAAAGAGTCAATATTTGCAGTGTTGACCCTTCTTTTTCAAGACTTCTGCAATCAGCCCTGGCATGCTGTCAATTAACCTCTGGGCCACATCCTGACTGAAGGCAGGCCATTCTTGCATAATCAATGCTTGGAGTTTGTCAGAAGTTGTGGGTTTTTGTTCGTCCACCCGCCTCTTGAGGATCGACCACAAGTTCTGGCCATGGACCCAAAATGTTGATGTTTTGTTCCCAGAGCCACTTAGTTATCACTTTTGCCTTATGGCAAGGTGCTCCATCATGTTGGAAAAAGCATTGGTCGTCACCAAACTGTTCTTGGATGGTTGGGAGAAGTTGCTCTCGGAGGATGTGTTGGTACCGTTCTTTATTCATGGCTGTGTTCTTAGGAAAAATTGTGAGTGTGCCCACTCCCTTGGATGAGAAGCAACCCCACACATGAATGGTCTCAGGATGCTTTACTGTTGGCATGACACAGGGCTGATCGTAGCGCTCACCTTGTCTTCTCCGGACAAGGTGTTTTCCGGATGGCCCAAACAATCGGAAAGGGGATTCATCAGAGAAAATGACTCTACCCCAGTCCTCAGCAGTCCAATCCCTGTACCTTTTGCAGAATACCAGTCTGTGCCTGATGTTTTTCCTGGAGAGAAGTGGCTTCTTTGCTGCCCTTCTTGACACCAGGCCATCCTCCAAAAGTCTTCGCCTCACTGTGCGTGCAGATGCACTCACACCTGCCTGCTGCCATTCCTGAGCAAACTCTGCATTCCCGCAGCTGAATCAACTTTAGGAGACAGTCCTGGCGATTGCTGGACTTTCTTGGGCGCCCTGACGCATTCTTCACAACAATTGAACCTCTCTCCTTGAAGTTCTTGATGATCCGATAAATGGTTGATTTAGGTGCAATCTTACCAGCAGCAATATCCTTGCCTGTGAAGCCCTTTTTGTGCAAAGCAATGATGACGGCACGTGTTTCCTTACAGAAGAACAATGATTTCAAGCACCACCCTCCTTTTAAAGCTTCCAGTCTGTTATTCTGACTCAATCAGCATGACAGAGTGATCTCCAGCCTTGTCCTCGTCAACACTCTCACCTGTGTTAACGAGACAATCACTGACATGATGGCAGCTGGTCCTTTTGTGGTAGGGCTGAAATGCAGTGGAAATGTTTTTGGGGGATTAAGTTAATTTTCATGGCAAATTAATTGCAATTCATCGGATCACTCTTCATGACATTCTGGAGTATATGCAAATTGCCATCATCAACACTGAGGCAGCAAACTTTGTGGAGACCAATACTTGTGTCCTTCTCAAAACTTTTGGCCACGACTGTACAAGTGTGTATTAATACACGTGTGTGAATTGGAAATTTGTTTTTTTTCATTTCCCACTCTCCTTGAGACACCCTCAGAGAGCGGGGTCACAGCCAGGGTCTGCCATTCAATGGCGACCCTGGAGGAATTATGATGGATGTGCCTTGCTCAACGGCACAAACTGATTTTTCACCTTGTCGGCTCGGGGATTTGAACCAGCAACATTTTGCTCACTGGCCCAATAGTGTGAGAGTGTGTAGTGCTTGGAGTGAAGGCACTAAATGGACTAAGGAAGGCCCATGCCACCATTCCCCCTGTGCCTGCAGTCACCTGACAGAGAAAATAAGGAGAAAACGAGGGCACAAACTAATGCAAACCAAACTCACAAAGCCTTAATTAACGGCCAGTAGATATGCAAATTAACTTCCATCCTATCACCCTCCCTGTGGCCAATTAAAAAAGAAATATGCTTATATCGTTATGTGCTGCTGCTTTAAGCAATTACAAAAGGCCATAGAAAGGGATAGCGCATATACACTCAATATATAAATACAGTGGTCCAGCAGGAAGGGTACTGAGTAGGCCTACATACTGAGAGTTCCGTTGTGCTTTTACATGTTGTAATTTATTATTGAAAGAGGGCATCAGTAGCCTGTGCAAGGACACCTGGGTATTATCAGTAAACACATTAAATAGGGGTTGATGTGGTACAGTGTGGCGCTTTATTAACCCAGGACACAAACACTAAATCTGTCCTCAAAAGGAGAGGAGACTGCACGCTATTGGCCAGCAGCCAAAACAAAGGTTACCCGGGAGATAAATCACTTGGGCACTGGCTCTACTGCACTACAGCATGGCATAATACTAACTTCTCTGTGGAGTAGATGGGCTCTTAATCTTTTTTTTTAAGAGCAAGCTTTGCTGCTGAGAAACAACAGTACATACACTGAAGTATTTGGACGCATCTCTGTGTAGGTCTCAGACATTGTGTTTCAGTGTGTCTATGGTAGTTCATACTGGGCCATGAGAGGGGACTGAATAATAAGCATTTGTTCATGTGTATTGTTGTTTGCGTGTGGAGTAGTGAGTCAGATGCTTGTTGCTGCCCAGGGGCTGTGAGATTGTCCGGAGAGGGAGCAGTGCCATGCGATGCCCGGCTATCAGCATGGGCCGGAACGGGACAACTACCACACCTCTCTCCCTTTCTTCCTCCTCCTCCTCACGCTCTGTTTTCTAGGGCCCATGGCAAAGACATATCTGTCAGCTAAGCCATAGCCCAGGGCAGGAGAGTGCACCAAAATGAATGACCACTCTAAAATGGCTGTGTGCTTTAGAAAAAATAACAAAATCTCCTATGACAATGTCTAAATAGTAGATCAAACTGCATTTCCTACAACTTCATACCTTTTCCAAATAGTACATTACGAGAATATTATTTTAATGAGCTTGTGCCGACTGTAATTGAGACTTCTCATGAGACGGTGTCATGAAACCTTGGCACTGAGTAAACAACAATTCTATCTCAGCCAGTACTCAATTATGAAAGCAAAAGCAGATTGTAAATGTTGCAGATCTCAGGTGGGTTTGACCAAAAGTAGTGCACTATAAAGTGAATAGGGTGCTATTTGGTATGTATATGTCGTTTGGCCTGTTTTACATGTAGTATGCTGCACAGTGTTCTGTTGACAGCAGTAGACAAGGTTGCGCGAACCACCGCATTTAACCATGGCAAGGCGACTGGGAATATCGAAGAATATAAACAGTGTAGTTATTCACTCCGCAAAGCAATCAAGCAAGCTAAACGTCAGTATAGGGATAAGGTGGAGTTGCAATTCATGTATTGTGATTCTCACGATTCTATGTGTATTGTGATTCTCACGATTCTATGTGTATTGTGATTCTCACGATTCTATGTGTATTGTGATTCTCACGATTCTATGTGTATTGTGATTCTCACGATTCTATGTGTATTGTGATTCTCACGATTCTATGTGTATTCTATGTGTATTGTGATTCTCACGATTCTATATGTATTGTGATTTTCAAAATGTTTATGTATACTGGAGTTTTGGTGCAGGTACAGCCAACTAGTGCAAAAATAATATTGCGATATTGTCAAAACGATACGATAGGCTGTCAAAAATAATATCCCAATATGTAACTGTATACATTTCTTCTCCCATCACTACAAATAAGAGAATGAATGTGGTGCAAGCACTGATACAACCTTGTACTGTAAAAAGGCTGGAAATGAATCATGTGAGGAAGCAGAGCAGAACAGCACCTCCAGATAGAGAGCAGCGTTTTGCCACCACGTCTAAAAATGGATACATGACACCTGCCTGAAAGGAGGAGTGACAATCATATCATTCATAGTCATGCTGCTAGTGCTAGGGTCTCCTGGCTGGCACATTCCTCATTCACACTGCTGCTCCAACTCTACACAGTCAGCCCAACTAAGCACTTAGTTAACACCCACTTCATCACTACTACTGTGTCAGTTGTTGTTTTTCTATGATTATGTCATCATCAATAAATTCATTAAGCTTTCTCTGCTCCCAAATATTGTTTTCCTTTGCTCTACCGACAGACTGTAGGACAACATGAGTTCTAAAAACAAGTGTACTCTGTATGTTAAAAAATACATTTTAACATGATTTAACGCACCATGATTTGATAGAGCTTGTTATAGGACATAAAAACATGACACAGTCCAACCACTGCTTTCAGAGAGCCCTCCAGGCCTGGACTGAGAAGACGCATGTTGTGTGTCAGACAGCATGGCAGTGAGGGGCCCGAAGATACAGCTCTGTCTCCAACAATGGAAGTATTGTTCTATTCTATGTCATTTTAGTCCTATAGATGTGATAGTTATTCTATTTGACTCTAACCGTGTGTTGAGGCGTCCACTCTACTCCTGGATAGAGGCGTCCACTCTACTCCTGGATAGAGGCGTCCACTCTACTCCTGGATAGAGGCGTCCACTCTACTCCTGGATAGAGGCGTCCACTCTACTCCTGGATAGAGGCGTCCACTCTACTCATGGATAGAGGCGTCCACTCTACTCCTGGATAGAGGCGTCCACTCTACTCCTGGATAGAGGCGTCCACTCTACTCCTGGATAGAGGCGTCCACTCTACTCCTGGATAGAGGCGTCCACTCTACTCCTGGATAGAGGCGTCCACTCTACTCCTGGATAGAGGCGTCCACTCTACTCCTGGATAGAGGCGTCCACTCTACTCCTGGATAGAGGCGTCCACTCTACTCCTGGATAGAGGCGTCCACTCTACTCCTGGATAGAGGCGTCCACTCTACTCCTGGATAGAGGCGTCCACTCTACTCCTGGATAGAGGCGTCCACTCTACTCCTGGATAGAGGCGTCCACTCTACTCCTGGATAGAGGCGTCCACTCTACTCCTGGATAGGGCGTCCACTCTACTCCTGGATAGAGGCGTCCACTCTACTCCTGGATAGAGGCGTCCACTCTACTCCTGGATAGAGGCGTCCACTCTACTCCTGGATAGAGGCGTCCACTCTACTCATGGATAGAGGCGTCCACTCTACTCATGGATAGAGGCGTCCACTCTACTCATGGATAGAGGCGTCCACTCTACTCATGGATAGAGGCGTCCACTCTACTCCTGGATAGAGGCGTCCACTCTACTCCTGGATAGAGGCGTCCACTCTACTCCTGGATAGAGGCGTCCACTCTACTCCTGGATAGAGGCGTCCACTCTACTCCTGGATAGAGGCGTCCACTCTACTCCTGGATAGAGGCGTCCACTCTACTCCTGGATAGAGGCGTCCACTCTACTCCTGGATAGAGGCGTCCACTCTACTCATGGATAGAGGCGTCCACTCTACTCCTGGATAGAGGCGTCCACTCTACTCATGGATAGAGGCGTCCACTCTACTCATGGATAGAGGCGTCCACTCTACTCATGGATAGAGGCGTCCACTCTACTCATGGATAGAGGCGTCCACTCTACTCATGGATAGAGGCGTCCACTCTACTCATGGATAGAGGCGTCCACTCTACTCATGGATAGAGGCGTCCACTCTACTCATGGATAGAGGCGTCCACTCTACTCATGGATAGAGGCGTCCACTCTACTCATGGATAGAGGCATCCACTCTACTCATGGATAGAGGCGTCCACTCTACTCATGGATAGAGGCGTCCACTCTACTCACGGATAGAGGCGTCCACTCTACTCACGGATAGAGGCGTCCACTCTACTCACGGATAGAGGCGTCCACTCTACTCACGGATAGAGGCGTCCACTCTACTCACGGATAGAGGCGTCCACTCTACTCACGGATAGAGGCGTCCACTCTACTCACGGATAGAGGCGTCCACTCTATTCATGGGTTGAGGTGTCCACTCTACTCATGGGTTGACTTGTGTCCTACCTCTGTGTAGAAGTCTTTGACTAGTGGTGAGGAGCAGGTTTGCAGGACAGTGTTGATGCCGGGCTGGAAGTCTGGTTGCACGGTGTGGATGGCCCTGAGCACCATGTCCCTCTCATCTTGCCTGAACACACAGTGACTGAACAGCTCGTCCACAGGCAGGCCATCCTCCTCCATCTGACGCAAGACCCTAAGGACAGACCAGGAAACACAATGTCAATGTCAGAGACAAGTAAAAAAGAAAATACAGTATACCCTAAAAAGTAGCATTTTGCCATATTTATTTAAAATATCCAGTAGGCCTACTTCCAGATGACAAGTGCCTTGGGGGTAAAGGCAACGGATCAATTACAAGTGTTGATAACCATCTTTAGGTAATATACCTTATTTGCTTGAAGTTCAAAGTTAGGAATTCACTTTTATCAGTATAAAAACATAGAAGTCGACCTTTTGACCTTAGTCTTCATAAAGTGGGGCCAAGTGTCTCACTGAGTGTACAAAACATTAAGAACCCATTCCTAATATTGAGTTGCACCCCCTTTGCCCTCAAAACAGCCTCAATTCGTTGGGACATGGACTCTACAAGGCGTCGACTACCATACCTGTTCAAAGGCACTTTTTTGTCTTGCCCATTCACCCACACAATCTATGTTTCAAGGCTTAAAACTCCTTCTTTAACAAGTCTCCTCCCCTTCATCTACACGGAATGAAGTGGATTTAACAGGTGACATCAATAAGTGATCATAGCTTTCACCTGGTCAGTCTATGTCATGGAAAGAGCAGGTGTTCTTAATGTTTTGTACACTCAGTGTAGTTCACAATGGCCCCATGGTGACTTAATCGAATTGAAAGCACCTCTGATATCATTATGCATGCTTTATTAAAGCTGATTGACAATGACAGCATAGCAAACAGAATATTTGCATTGATACTTGGTGCTTTCAGACGCATTGGAAATATCAGGCAGTCCACAGACAGATGGTCACAGAGCACATCGGTGTCATGTTTATTCAAATGATATCATCCAGAGACTCCACACCTGCCATAAATGAACTGCTCAATTCAGGAGATAGCAACGTGCAAACAGCCAGTGGAAAACAGATGGTAGTGTATGGAGCAACAACTGAAGCTGAAAAAGGAGGGCGGGAGAAAACTAAGGCCTGAATAACCAATGCAGACCCTTGAATAACCAATGGAGTCTTTGAGAACAAAACAAGAGACAAAGCCTACTAGGCTAAGTCAACCTACATGTCTGATTTTAAACTGTCGCTATATGTGACTGCTTCAGAGCATGGATGCTTAACATATCTGCTGTCTGTCAATAGGAAGGAAGAGTTGGCGTGTGATGTGCAACACCTTGATGTAACCCAGAGACAGAGGGCCCTGGTGGGCATATGTGTTACCACTGCCCTCTAGTGGATTAAGACAGAACACTGTGACAAAGGGATGGAAGGGTGTTAGATTTGTCATCAGCCTCTGACAATGAGAGAGCCTTACTTTGCCCTCCACACCTTTCTGCAAGACAGTGATTAAATAACAGGACCTTAATTACCTTCTACTGGAAATCCTGCTTAAACACCCAGCAGCCCATCGGCAGGCTAACACAATTAGCAGCTGCCACCACTCCAGTTCAATTCTCTAGGCATTTACAGAACCATTTTAGTAACTTGGGAGATATTATTATGCAGAGCGACTTAAAGGAGTAATTAGGGTTAAGTGCCTCACTCAAGGGCACAGACAGACTTTTTCACCTAGTCGGCTAGGGGATTCAAACCAGCGACATTTCGGTTAACGCGCTCAACGCTGGGCTACCTGCTAGGCTACTTGCCACTTTATGTCAACCCGATTTCTTTGCATGTGTTGGGTATTGTTTAAAATACTTTTGGATGGGAATGACACATTGGATTGGCTTTAAAAGTACTGTTTAATATGTCATTTTCTCAGAGCAAAGTGAGTGTCTCTTGAACAAAAAGAGCAAAGAGACTGGAGAGAGAAAGGCAGAGATAATTCTGCTATCAGCCCAACCAGCAGAGATCAGCACAGGGAGTTGACAAGTATACTATAGGGCACATCTCACCCAGATCAGACAATGAAGGAGGAGGAGTGGGGGGGGGGTTCAGTCATGAGCTCATGGGCTCCTGAATTTAAAACCTTTATTTTGGACAAAATTTGCCTGGAAGGATTCTTACTACCAAGGACAATCCAGAAAAAATTATGACAAACCAAAACCTGTAGAAGAAACACAGTGGAACCAGGAAATACCATTCAACACAGAACTGAGTGAGTAATGTTCAGTCTAAAGCTACTTCTGAAGCCAATAAGTTAAATAAACATCTCTAGGTAATTGTATTATATAAAGACAAATGTTAATAAGGCTACTAATATATGTCCCAGCTGAAACTTCAAGTAGCACCGAGGTGTGAAGTGAGAGCTGTGAAAGCCTGTGAACCCAACAATGGCAGCAGAGCATAACAGCCTCTCCCACCCAAATGCAGAGACCTTTTTGGCCTCCTGCTCCATGGCTTAATTTTCCACAGACCATCTCCTGGCATGGCACTGTGCTATAAGACCACACTAAACCTCTGTCATGAGGGGCATTGGCCCGGGGTGGAAACTCAGAACACTAGACATTGAGGACCATGAAACTGAAACAACCTCTGTCAACATGTACAAGTCTGGAACAGTGGTGGTGCAGGGCAACCACTTACAGTTTCAGCAGGACTTTTACAGGATCAAAGAGAGAGAGTACAGCAGGAGGCTCTCTTTTGGTGACGACTCCCCTATCCTGAGTCTGATCACCCCCCCTCCCAAATAACTACTGTGGGATCTGCGACAACAGCAACCTCTGGAAAATCCTCTGCATTATCATTAACACGAGACTCCTACATTTCCTCAATGAAAACAATGTCCTGAGCAAATAACAAATAGTCTTTTAACCAAATTACAGTAGGCCTACTTCAATCAATTATTTTGTTGATTTGGCATAAGGGTCTGCTATATACAGTGCATTCGGAAAGTGTTCAGACCCCTTGACTTTTTCCACATTTTGTTAAGTTACAGCCTTACTCTAAAATTGATGAAATTACTTTTTCCTCTCATCCATCTACACAGAAATACCTTATTTACATCAGTATTCAGACCCTTTGCTATGAATCTCGAAATTGATCTCAGATGCATCCTGTTTCCATTTGTCATCCTTGAGATGTTTCTAAAACTTAATTGGAGTCCACCTGTGGTAAATTCAATTGACAGTGCATGTCAGAGCAAAAACCAAGCCATGAGGGCGACAGGTAGCCTAGAGGTTTGAGCGTTGGGCCAGTAACCGAAAGGTCGCTGGTTCGAATACCCGAGCCAACAAGGTGAAAAACCTGTCGACGTGGTTGAGCAAGGCACTTGACCCTAATTTGCTCCAGGGGCTGACCCTGTAAAGGTACAGCTGAAGTCGGAGGTTTACATACACCTTAGCCAAATACATTTAAATTCAGTTTTTCACAATTCCTGACATTTAAACCAAGAAAATAATTCTGTTTTAGGTCAGTTAGGATCACCACTTTATTTTAAGAATGTGAAATGTCAGAATAATAGTAGAGAGAATTATTTATTTCAGCTTTTATTTCTTCCATCACATTCCCAGTGGGTCAGAAGTTTGCATACACTCAATTAGTATTTGGTAGCATTGCCTTTCAATTTTTTAACTTGGGTCAAAATGTTTCAGGTAGCCTTCTACAAGCTTCCCACAATAAGTTCGGTGAATTTTGGCCCATTCCTCCTCACAGAACTGGTGTAACTGAGTCAGGTTTGTAGGCCTCTTTGCTCCCACATGCTTTTTCAGTTCTACCCACAAACTTTCTAAAGAATTGAGGTCAGGGCTTTGTGATGGCCACTCCAATACCTTGACTTTGTTGTCCTTAAGCCATTTTGCCATAATTTTGGAAGTATGCTTGAGGTCATTGTCCATTTGGAAGACCCATTTGCGACCAAGCTTTAACTCTCTGACTGATGTCTTGCTTCAATATATCCACATAATTTTCCTTCCTCGTGATGCCATCTATTTTGTTAAGTGCACCAGTCCCTCCTGCAGCAAAGCACCCCCACAACATGATGCTGCCACCCCCCGTGCTTCACGGTTGGGATGGTGTTCTTCGGCTTGCAAGCATCCCCCTTTTTCCTCCAAACATAACGATTGCCAAACAGTTCTATTTTTGTTTCAACAGACCAGAGGACATTTCTCCAAAAAGTAAGATCTTTGTCCCCATGTGCAGTTGCAAACCGTAGTCTAGCTTTTTTTTAATGGCGGTTTTGGGCACTGAGTTTGAAGGTAGGCCTTGAAATACATCCACAGGTACACCTCCAATTGACTCAAGGATTCTAGTCGCTAGGCACAGTGCCACTGTGGACAATGGCAACCATATCAGGGCAGGAGATACAGTACGGCTAGAGACAGGAAGAGAGAGGGGGAACTGGAGACGAACAAGGGAAGGAAGAACAGAGTGTGCAAAATATATGTACTGGCTGGGCTGAAGAGTTAGCAAGAGAGCACCACCGCAGAACAACAATGTCATTGGTATCTCCTTACAGTGATCGATGGACCAACCAGCTGCCCCTCTCCACCCCTACTGCACTGCAATCTGCTTTGTCATTGGGCCACACTGCATAGGGTGACATCCTCAGGGAGAACAGTAGAGTACGGAGGGATAGCTGGAGACAAGTTCTGCAGTCCAACACAACTAGAAAGAAAATCTGAGTGATTATGAATACTAATACCTTTATACCAGCTAGTGTTTGTGCAGAGACATGTAAAAAAATAATTATAATAATTGAATCAATTAGCCTAACCTTCTAGTCAGCAAATTGACCACGACAAATTGTGTTTCACCAAGCTTTCAAACAACCGGTGCCATTTCCTTATCCAATAAGCACAATCAAATTACTGACAGCAGGTTGTTAAGAAACCAAAAACATACAGTATCAATCACAATCCATTTGGCCTGACTGAAATCCATTCGTCTCTGTGTAGTCAGCAAGCAGATTGGCCTAGCCTACATCAGAGACATTCATTATGATAGATCTAGTACTGGGAGAGCTAGAGGTGAACAGTGTAGCAATGCTCTATGTGTGCCTCCATGCTAAAATGTCATGGCATGCAATACATCTATGTCTGGAGGCAGCATGCAGTCACTGACACCACCACTGTCCTAAACTCAATTAATAACACTCACCAATGGTGATTTCTCACCCAGGATGCCCTACTTACTTCCCACCATTCATTATGCTGTGTGTTCTTGATGAGAAAAGGCTGGATGGATGAGACAGTAACTGTAACTGTGTCCTTTATTGACCCCTGATACACATCAATTAGCTTCTCCATAGCTAATATAGACACCTGATATAGACACCTGATATTGACACCTGATACACATCAATTAGCTTCTCTATTATAGTATTAACAACTTCCCAAGCTTCCATTCTGTTGGGCAAGAGTTGAGACAATTGAAAACACAACATAGGAGCGCAGAAAGATACACTACATGGCCATCTCATTCCAAAATCATGAGCATTAATATGGAGTTGGTCCCCCCTTTGCTGCTATACCGCGGATTCGGAAAGTATTCAGACCCCTTGACTTTTAACACATTTTGTTACGTTACAGTCTTACTCTAAAATGTATTCAATAATCCCCCCCCCCTCAATCTAGACAAAATACCCCATAATGACGAAGCAATATACACATATATACACCGGGTGAAATAAGTATTGAACACGTCACCATTTTTCTCAGTAAATATATTTCCAAAGGTGCTATTGACATGAAATTTTCACCAGATGTTGGTAACAACCCAAGTAATCAATACATACAAAGAAACCAAAACAAATAAGTTCAGAAATTAAGTTGTGTGTAATAATGTGAAATGACACAGGGAAAAAGTATTGAACACATGAAGAAAGGGAGGTGCAAAAAGGCATGGAAAGCCAAGACAACAGCTGAAAACTATCAGTAATTAAAAAGCAATCCAGATTGGCAAATTCGCCAATGGCGCCGGCAGCAGAATGTTGCAGGCAGCAGAACGTTCTCCACGGCGTCTCCAGACTCTGTCACGTCTGTCACGTGCTCAGTGTTAACCTGCTTTCATCTGTGAAGAGCACAGGGCGCCAGTGGCGAATTTGCCAATCTTGGTGTTTTCTGGCAAATGCCAAACGTCCTGCACGGTGTTGGGCTGTAAGCACAACCCCCACCTGTGGACGTCGGACCCTCATACCACCCTCATGGAGTCTGTTTCTGACCGTTTGAGCAGACACATGCACATTTGTGGCCTGCTGGAGGTCATTTTGCAGGGCTCTGGCAGTGCTCCTCCTGCTCCTCCTTGCACAAAGGCGGAGGTAGCGGTCCTGCTGCTGGGTTGTTGCCCTCCTACGGCCTCCTCCACGTCTCCTGATGTACTGGCCTGTCACCTGGTAGCGCCTCCATGCTCTGGACACTACGCTGACAGAAACAGCAAACCTTCTTGCCACAGCTCGCATTGATGTGCCATCCTGGATGAGCTGCACTACCTGAGCCACTTGTGTGGGTTGTAGACTCCCTCTCATGCTACCACTAGAGTGAAAGCACCGCCAGCATTCAAAAGTGACCAAACATCAGCCAGGAAGCATAGGAACTGAGAAGTGGTCTGTGGTCACCACCTGCAGAACCACTCCTTTATTGGGGGTGTCTTGCTAATTGCCTATAATTTCCACCTGTTGTCTATTCCATTTGCACAACAGCATGTGAAATGTATTGTCAATCAGTGTTGCTTCCTAAGTGGACAGTTTGATTTCACAGAAGTGTGATTGACTTGGAGTTACATTGTGTTGTTTAAGTGTTCCCTTTATTTTTTTGAGTAGTGTATATAATCTTGAGTCTTCTTGGGTATGACGCCACAAGCTTGGCACACCTGTATTTGGGGAGTTTCTCCCTTTCTTCTCTGTAGATCCTCTCAAGCTCTGTCAGGTTGGATGGTGAGTGTCACTGCATAGCTATTTTCAGGTCTCTCCAGAGAAGTTAGATCGGGTTCAAGTTCAGGCTATGGCTGAGCCACTCAAGGACCTTCAAAAGACTTGTCCCGAAGCCACTCCTGAAAGAATCTCTCTGTAGTTTGCTCTGTTCATCTTTCCCTCGACCCGGACTAGTCTCCCAGTCCCTGCCGCTGAAAAATATCCCCACAGCATGATGCTGCCACCACCATGCTTCACCGTAGGGATGGTGCCAGGTTTCTTCCAGACGTGACGCTTGGCATTCAGGCCAAATAGTTCAATCTTGGTTTCATCAGACCAGAGAATCTTGTTTCTCATGGTCTGAGAGTCCTTCAGGTGCCTTTTGGCAAACTCCAAGCTGGCTGTCATGTGCCTTTTACTGAGGAGTGGCTTCTGTCTGGCCACTCTACCATAAAGGACTGATTGGTGGACTGCTGCAGAGATGGTTGTCCTTCTGGAAGGTCCTTCCATCTCCACAGAAGAACTCTGGAGCTTTGTCAGAGTGACCATTGGGTTCTTGGTCACGGCGGCTAGCTCTACGAAGAGTCTTGGCGGTTCCAAACTTCTTCAGTTTAAGAATGACGGAGGCCACTGTGTTCTTGGGGACCTTCAATGGTACCCTTCCCCAGATCTGTGCCTCAACACAATAGTGGCTCAGGGCTCTACGGAAAATTTCTTCGACCTCATGGCTTGGTTGTTTTTTGCACTAACGTGCACTGCCAACCAGACCTTATATAGACAGGTGTGTGCCTTTCCAAATCATGTCCAATCAATTGAATTTACCACAGGTGGACTCCAATCAAGTTGTAGAAACACCTCAAGGATGATCAATGGAAACAGGATGCACCTGAGCTCAATTTCAAGTCTCATAGCAAAGGGTCTTAATAGTTATGTAAATAAGGTATCTGTTTTTTAATAAATTTGCAAACATTTCTAAAAACCTGTTTTTTCACTTTCACAGTCATGATGGGGTATTGTGTGTAGATTGATGAGGGAAAAAAAGTCATTTAAATCAAGTAACAAAATGTGGAAAAAGTCAAATACTTTCCGAATTCACTGTAACAGCCTCCACTATTCTGGGAATGTTTTCCACTAGATGCTGTGGGAACTTGCTTCCATTCAGCCACAACAGAATTAGTGAGGTATATTGCTGTGAAATTGTATGACCAATTTATGCAGAAATCCAGGTAATTCCAAAGGGTTCACATACTTTTTCTTGCCACTGTAGTGTATGTCAGGAGGATACATTGATAATTGGTAAAACAACAGAGCGCAGGATGTTACCCATAATAACCAGTCCCTTTGAAAACAGTTTCCTCCACTGGGTTGATGTGGAGACCACAATAGGCCCCATAGTGATGGAGGAGAGCAGGAAATGAGGGGTCAGGGAGGCTGAACTCCCAACACTTGTCCTTGACCTGCCACCTCAGTTCCAGGAGAGAAGATTCGTTGGCACTCATAACACTTCTCCACACACAGCTGGTCCACATACTCAGCACTCCACAATGAGCCACAATGCCCCACTCAACAACATTTAACAGGAACTATTATAGCAGCTTTCTTTAGACTAGAGGACCATGGTAAAGGGTTTGAAAAAACAATGGGCAGAAATATCAGAGATATCATATTTAAACAGTCTTGAAAAAGAAACTAGCTGCTCACTGTCTAAATTTCAGAATATTTCATCAGGCTTTTGTGAATCCCAGTATGTCTAGACATAATAATGATATGCCATTTAGCATACGTTTTTAACTAAAGCGAATTAAAGAAATGCATGCATACATTTTTGTTGTTAACACTGTATAACAGAAGAGGCTAGAATAAAGAGAAACATGAACCGCAAAGCTAATAGAAGAGTCTGACATCATCTAGTGTCAAACTCAGGCAACGCATGAACTGGCCACCTAGTAATAATCATACAAGACTAGGGTTGCACATTTTGGGGAATATTTAGGAAGTGGAAACGTTCCGTGGGAATTAATGGGAATTAACAGGAATATATGGGAATTAACTAAAATATATGCAAAATAATATTATTTTTTTGCACTGAATATATTTACCATATAATATGGAGACAAAAACATCAACATTTTACCTTATCATAAGTAAGGTAAATAATTGCAAATGTTTAAATCTTTCCAATAGAAATAAGAAAAAATATTTAGTTACGAATTTAACTTTAATTAAATGAGTTGACTCTTCACATGGGATGATTTCACTGAACAACAAAAGAAAGGTCCCCAATGATCCATGGCAAAAACGTTTTCAACATACATCTATAAAATGATATTCTAGAAACTAAAGCTTTGGTTGTCTTCCATGTCTTCTCCCTGGACCTCCTCAATGTCCACCTCTTGAACATCAGACTCTAAGGCCTCATCTTCACTGTCACTTTCCAACCTTGTTGAGGATGGCTCGTTGTCAGGCTCAAAAAGCCAAAAATGTTCAACCCTTGTATTGGGTCAGCCTGTTGCATGCTTTGGTTTGTGTGTTCCCAAACAAGGACCAGTTGTGCTCTGAGGCGGTTGATGTTGGTGGGATTTGGAGGATGATTGAGGCAACAGCGGAAAGAGTCCCTTCCACCAGGTGGCTGATGAGATACAGTATGTTGGCACGACTGCCATATTGCATCTCCATCCCAAAGCCCTTGCTTGGAAGTGTACTTCGCCAGACTGCCAAGAACCTTGCCCTCATCCAGGCCAAGGTGGTGAGACACGGTAGTTATTACACCATAGACCTTGTTGATCTCTGCATCAGACAGGATGCTCTTGCCAGCATACTTGGGGTCCAACATGTACGTCGCAGCGTGTATGGGCTTCAGGCAGAAGTCTTCAGGCTTTTTGATGTATTTCAGAAATGCAGTTTCCTCTGCTTGGAGCAACAGTGAAGTGGGCAGGGCAACACGGATTTCTTCTCTTGCATCTGCAAGCAGAGTCTGAACATCAGACAGGATGGCATTGTCTCCCTCAATCCGTGCAATGGCTACTGCTATAGATTTCAGGAGTTTCAGGCTGCTTACCACACTCTCCCAAAATACATCATCCAGGAGGATCCTCTTGATGGGGCTGTCCATATCGGCAGACTGTGATTTGGCCATTTCTTGGAGAGACTCCTTCCCTTCCAGGAGACTTTCAAACATGATTATGACAACACCACCCCAGCGGATGTTGCTGGGCAGCTTCAATGTGTTGCTCTTATTCTTCTCACTTTGCTTGGTGAGGTAGATTGCTGCTATAACTTGATGACCCTTCACATACCTAACCATTTCCTTGGCTCTCTTGTAGAGTGTATCCATTGATTTCAGTGCCATGATGTCCTTGAGTAGCAGATACAATGCATGAGCAGCACAGCCAATGGGTGTGATGTGAGGGTAGGCCTCCTCCACTTTAGACCAAGCAGCCTTCATGTTCGCAGCATTGTCTGTCACCAGTGCAAATACCTTCTGTGGTCTAAGGTCATTGATGACTGCCTTCAGCTCATCTGCAATGTAGAGGCCGGTGTGTCTGTTGTCCCTTGTGTCTGTGCTCTTGTAGAATACTGGTTGAAGGGTGGAGATGATGTAGTTAATTATTCCTTGCCCACGAACATTCGACCACCCATCAGAGATGATTGCAATACAGTCTGCTTTTTCTATGATTTGCTTGACCTTCACTTGAACTCTGTTGAACTCTGCATCCAGCAAATGAGTAGATAAAGCATGTCTGGTTGGAGGGGTGTATTCTGGGCAAAGAACATTCAGAAATCTCTTCCAATACACATTGCCTGTGAGCATCAGAGGTGAAGCAGTTGCATACACAGCTCGAGCAAGACATTCATCAGCATTTCTCTGAATACGTTCCTCCATTGAGTCAAAACAACTTCTGATTCCAGGAGGACCATGAGCTGTTGCTTTCGATAAGATGTCTGATTCATCATTTTCACCTTGATTAAGAGGGACCTTTGTCAGAGGTTTTTTGTTGTGAGTGCTGAGGGAACTTTATGCACTTGGCCAGATGATTCTGCATCTTTGTTGCATTCTTCACATATGATTTGGCAATTTATTTGCAAATGTACACAGCTTTTCCTTCTACATTAGCTGCACCACACATCAGATAGTGCCCATGGCATTTTCCTGTAAAGATTAGAAAGAAATGAGTTAAAAAAAACAATACAATTCCATGTACAGATAGATAGTTAAGCAGTTAGATTAAACAACTCCTTTGTAAGATAAATGTTTTAAAGTTAAACATGTATGGAAACAGATGAATGAACACTTCTCAGTTAGCAGGCTCAAGGAAGCTAAAACCCAAATAGTAGCAAAAACTGACTAGCAGAAATTGTTAAGTTAGAAATTATTTAAACACACTTTGTTGTAGGCTACTATTTACTAGTTAACAAAAAATAATGTCATATAAAATATATTCACCCCACCCAGTACTATAATCAAAACTTACCAGAAAGCATGTAGTCCTTGGCTCAGACTGTAGTAGTGTGGGCTCAATAGCATCTCATTAGTGTGCAAGATCTTGAGAATCAGCTGTACATGTGATAGAAGAATGCACTGTGCATGCAGAGGGTTGCAATTCCATTGAATTTTGGATAGTTAACCAAAATATGCCACAAGACCTAGAATTGCCTTATGTGGATCCCACAAAAAAAGTTCACTGTTATAAGCTAACTTTTTTGATGAATTTAAGCAAAATTTCCCAAATTCCGGAAAGTTTACGACCCTTTGCAAACCTATACAAGACCACAAATAATTATCTTACACATTCTAAGCCCACTTTCCTATGCAGTCTTGAAGGTCTAGGCATTGTTTTGTTTTATGTTGTATAGCAAATACTAATATATTTATATAAGACCAAGAGGCTCAGAGTTCCAGTAATGAATTAAGGTCTGTAAATGGCTGGGTCTGTGGGTTAGCTTACCTGTTGATGACACGTGGGGAACAGTTAGGGGTTCGGCCCATACACTCCAGAGCAGCACAGTAAGAGCTAAGGTTAGGCTTCAGACCAGCCTCTTCTACCAGAATGAACACACGGCCAATCTGGTTTAAAGAGCCCTGGAATACAACAAGAATGTATCATTTCTAAACAGGTCTCTAAAATAACACAGAATTCCAGAATTCTAGCTCTACATGCCATAGAAATACAGGAGTGAGCAGCACTTACCTTCTTGGCCCAGACCCTCATCATGATGTTGTAGAGTCCGATGTTGAGCAGGTTGCGCCGGCTGACCATACGGTGGTGGCTGAGCAGAAAACGGTGGGCTCGGTCGATGTCCCCACAGAACACACAGGCCTCCAGGTAGCAGCGCACACTACGCTGGAGGTCCCCGTATATCCTGGCCTCGCTGTTATCCTGCACGTGCTCAGGGCTGGCCGATACAGCCCACTGGTTCAGCTTCCTCTCCAGCTCCTCCACCTCTGCCAGCTCCTGGGCCTTGGCCTCAGCCTTCCTCTCCAGCTCCTCCAGCTCAGCCAGCTCCTTGGCCCTGGCCTCGGCCTGCGACAACTCACGACCTGGCTCCTTTGAGGCTTTTCCCTTCCCTTTGGCTTTTCTAATAGGCACAGCAGCAGCAACCGAGGTAGCTGTCATAGTGTTTTTCAGAGTTTTGCTCTCTTTAGCAGTTGATGCAGTCTTTATTCCTGCTTTTGTCGATATGGTTTTATGTGAGGTACCTGGTAGCATCAGTTTGCCTTTGCTGCTTTTCACAGGTTTATCCTCTATGCCTAGCTTCTGCTTCAGTTTCTTTGTTTTAGTATTCTTCTCCTGGCTCAGTTTCTCCATCCAGCGGGATTTGGAGGCTGAGGCATCTTTGCTCCCTCCTTTACCAGTCTGTCCCCCTCCCTTACTAATAGTCTGTCCCTTCTTGGGCACCTCAGTCCTTTCCCCAGACACATTCTTGGGACTGTTCCCTGAAGAAGCCCCAGTCCCTGACTTGGAAGCTTTGACAAATTGCACCTTTGCATGTTGGACATCTACATTAACGTCAGATTGGAGTTGCTGGATCCTGGCTTCAAGCACTGCAAAGAGGAAGGGGAGAGAGAAAATAGTGAAATAATCTGATAGAAAATCTACATAAGGATTTGAGGTCTCTCATGCATGCTAAGAACAGCCTTTATAATGTAAAGCCAAACCTAGTAAAGCAAGTAGGCCTATGAATACGCACCATCCAGCAGCTGAGATTGTTCCCATACTCGTTTTTTCCCATCTTCTTTCTTTGGAATCAGAGCTGAGAAATGTCTTCGTTGTGATGTCCATGGTGGCTCTGCAAGTAGTAGGCAGTGAGCTTTTCTTTGACAAAAACTGACACACTGAATGCACTGTGACTTTAGTTGTGTTTTTCAAAAACAATCCTGGGATATTCGCAGATCAGATGCCAATTCGCGTTGAGGTTTAGAGATAAAATTGAGCAAATATTGTATTGACGTTTTTGATAGGCAACGATCTGCAAGTTCATAATATGCAAGTTCATAAAATGACATAACTTCATATAGTTACGTAACCTGTAAATACAGTAATTTAGCTCATTAACATATATCTCTGCGTTTACAAACTTGCCTTGGGTATGTAATGGCTGGTCACCCACAGCTTGTAAATCAATGTATATATTATAATCCATTACTAGTAAATCGCTATCGAGAGATACCAAATATTGCAAGGATATTCTAACTATTCATCAGAGTTCCAGCACAGCACTGTCTCGTGCACCAGCTTCCTGGGCTTGACATACAGATACAGTAAGTAGCTAGATAGCGAGGGACAAAACATACCTGATATTTGCCTTTCAACGTTATTCCGGATTGTTAGGCAATGGTAAGCATTTGACACACGACGAACACTTCTTTCCAACAGTATGCGACCACTCAGATACTTTGGAAAGGTACAGAGTCTCAAAAGTGACATGTTGACATAATAACCGCATTACTTTTTCCCACACTAGGCTGCCATTTTGAATTACACCAGCTAATCAAACAATCTATCTGGGTACAGGCAGGGATAGAAGATCACCGATAAATCGAGCAGTGTTTGCTTTGAAAAAAGAAGGAACGTGGAGTGTAGAATATTCCCAATTAAACAAATTAACAATTAATCATGAATATGCAATTTGTGGAATTTACGTGCAAAGTTTAGGTTGTTTTGCCTTTGTTTTGTTTTACCTTCTCAATGAATAATAACTTTTATGTTGGTTCAAATTGATATTTTATTGTATTATTCAGGATTAATTATAGAAATGTTGACCTCTGCTGAAAAAAATAAAGGACAATGACTTTCAAACATGTGTATGACCTATATCACCTATAGGTGGCAGCCTCACCATACAATAAGTAGAACAAATGTGAAACTAG
The DNA here is from genome assembly GCA_023634145.1 of Thymallus thymallus. Lineage (NCBI taxonomy): Eukaryota > Metazoa > Chordata > Actinopteri > Salmoniformes > Salmonidae > Thymallus > Thymallus thymallus. Next base: position 26,663,575 of record CM042393.1, on the reverse strand, counting down.
GGGTCATAGTGGTCTTGTGGGTACTATTATGTGTTGGTTTGAGTGAAAAATTACCACATCACAACCTTTTGGATGGCTTCTAACTACCACTGATTAACGTTTGAAACACATTTGAACTGCCAATCCACGCTGCCAATGTGTAATTACAATATAATACCATGTTTGAAAATAATCATATTAGTTCTGCTTGTAAATTAGTTTGGTTAACCCTATTGGTACGATGCATACGGTGTACAGATCTCTGCCCCTCTGTTCGTTACATTATCATGCTCAGCATACCCTTTGAAACAAATGCACAGTGCTTCTGCAATACAGTACAATGAGATTCCATACACACTGCATCAAAATTGTATATTTTATCATAGGCCCTTTTCATTGTATCCTTAATTGAAGTAATGCAGAAAATAAATTCTACATCGTTCTAGTAACATGCATACCATTTGACCTATCAAGTCAGATTCCTCTCTTCACCCGTAAAGCATTCCTAAAGGCTTGTGCAGCCTTTTGTGTGAGGTGCTGGAAGTTAACATAAGTACTACTTGAGAGGCCAGGCTGGGAAATTAGGTCCAGGCAGTACATCTTTTCTCAATGGAGGTGGTGGTTGGGATCACAGTCACAGCGGTTGGTGTCTGCAGCTGATATGTAGGTGAGGATCAGGAGGTGTTTCTTGTTACGGTTCACGAGCAGGGCCCCTCGACAGGCTCTTTTGATGTGGTTGGCCTCTGTTGGCGGCTGGCTCTTTACGCTGGTGTGACAGTCATTGCCGGGTGAGTGACTGTCAATGCTTGAGCCAACAAAAGGCGAGAAGACGCCATTCATGGCCCTGATAATAGCCAGGCCAGGACTAGGCTGCCATTCTCACACACTTTGATCATTTGGATTCTTTGCACACCTCTGTAGGGGCTCGCTATTTGTTTTACAGATGGACGCTGTTAGTTCACCTGGCCAGGGAAACTTGACAGAGATGCTTTGTGAAATGCTTGTGTTGGTAAATGCTTTTGGCATGTGTGTATGTGAGTGTGTGCGCCTCTCAGATGGAACAAATGACATTCCTGTGGAAAAAAGTTTTTTGAGACGGCTGCTTTAGGCTGTCCAACTGACTTCCTAGAGGAGTCGTTCTTGGACATGTCAGATATTAGTCATCATGTTGAAATGGTGAAGAAAACATATTTTGGAAATTATTATGTGTGTACTGGGCAGTATATGTAAAGTACACTCAGTGGCGTACTGCAGTTTCTGAGCAACTCTGCCTAGAAGGCCAGCATCCCGGAGTAACCTCTTCACTGTTGGCGTTGAGACTGGTGTTTTGCGGGTACTATTTAATGAAGCTGCCACTTGAGGCGTCTGTTTCTCAAACTAGACACTCTAATGTACTTGTCCTCTTGCTCAGTTGTGCACTGGGGCCTCCCACTCCTCTTTCTATTCTGGTTAGAGCCAGTTTGCCCTATTCTGTGAAGGGAGTAGTACACAGCGTTGTGCGAGATCTTCAGTATCTTGGCAATTTCTCACATGCAATTGCCTTAATTTCTCAGAACAAGACTAGACTAACAAGTTTCAGAAGAAAGTTCTTTGTTTCTGGCCATTTTGAGCCTGTAATCGAACCCACAAATGCTGATGCTCCAGATACTCAACTAGTCTAAAGAAGGCCAGTTTTATTGCTTATTTAACCAGTTTTCAGCTGTGCTAACATATTTGCTAAATAGTTTTCTAATGATCAATTAGCCTTTTAAAATGATAAACTTGGATTAGCTAACACAACGTGCCATTGGAACACAGGAGTGATGGTTGCTGATAATGGGCCTCTGTACGCCTATGTAGACATTCCATAAAAAATCATCCATTTCCAGCTACAATAGTCATTTACAACATTAACAATTTTATGTTCTTTTAATGGACAAAAAATAAGCTTTTCTTTAAAAAACAAGGACATTTCTAACTTTTGAACGTTAGTGTATTTCCATGGGGCATAGAGAAAAATTTGAATTTTTTAAAGGTTATTTCCTGCTATCCTACACATTTTGCCATGAGGCTGTGAGAAAAACTTTCAGTTTTACAGCTAATTTCCTGTAACTCGAAAAGTTTCTGTCATGGTTTATGATGTGTTCATATGCTATCAGGGGTGGCAGACCTTGCAGGGGGTGCAGGGCAGTGTGGTACGCCAGTGAGTACAGTATATGCATAGCCACATATAGGAAATATGTTTTTGTTGCTCAAATTACTTCAGTATTCATCTTCTCTTCCAAATATTCCCATAAATTACATTTGTAATTACAGGACTTTCTTTTGTTCGTTTACCACACAGATTGAGCAAATATTTGGAGTATGATCTTCAACAGTGGATTAATACTTACATCTTGACCATTCTGACTCATACCACTCTCACAGGGTTTCCCACAAGGCACAAGGCACATTAAGATGGTTTGAATTAGTGAGTCATCTAGGAAAATATTGTAAAGATTTTTTATGTTGGTATTTACAAGTGCTACATAATGGAATAATAGCTGAGACTACAGAGGTGCATGTAACAGTTTGCCTTTGTGATGCTTAGTTTTTCCCATCACTGTACTAGACTCAAAGTATCCTTTTGGTTCTTGTCCAAACCCTCTGAGGGGGTTTTAAAATGCTGAGCCAGCACAGGTCATTACAGTAACTACGTCTACATATCACTATCTCTGTGTCTCACTTTATCAGTGTTCTGATTATCTACTTAATCATACCTGTCATGTCTCTTTTTTTCTTAAAAAAGCCGCAGTTTGCGCTATCGCTCTGAGATCTGCTCCCGCCATCCTAGGAGGATGAGGATGATTTCTGGGTCTCTCAGAATAGTTCAGTCCATCAGATAGGTGCCCCATTTATCATCAGGCCACCAACAATAGACAATAGCCACGAAGCAGGATATGCAAATGGTCCATGCTCTGACTAGACCAGGGCACAGTGATGGTTGTGGTCTGGTCAGTTCCTGAATGAGGCCCGGATGTTTACTCAGTCACCCACGGTGTGTGGCATAGAGATATCAAGAACACCTGCATTGGTCCAAACTGGCAGGAAGTCGACAAGTGAAAACAGATGAATTTGCATAATCACAGAAGTTGTAATAATTGATTGGCCCTGTGTTATACAGTGCATTTGGAAAGTATTCAGACCCCTTGACTTTTTCCACATTTTGTTACAGGCCTTCATACCGCGTTGGGTAGAGACAAACAGGGCAGAGTTCAACAACAGCATTTATTTGTAGTGGTCCAACAATGGTGTTCAGACCCCTTCCCTTTTTCCAAATTTTGTTACGTTACATCCTTATTCTAAAATGTATAAAAACCTCAATCCTCAATATACACACAATACCCCATAATGACAAAGCAAAAACAGGTTATAAGACATTTTTGCAAATGTATTAAAAAAACAGAAATAACTTATTTACATACAAATTCAGTCCCTTTGCTATGAGACTTGAAATTGAGCTCAGGTGCATCCTGTTTCCATTGATAATCCTTGATATGGTTCTACAACTTGATTGGAGTCCACCTGTGGTAAATTCAATTGATTGAACATGAATTGGAAAGGCACACACCTGTCTATATAAGATCCCACAGTTGACAAGGCATGTCAGAGCAAGAACAATGCCATGAGGTCGAAGGAATTGTACGTAGAGGGTAACAAACACTTTCTGCAGCATTGATGGTCCTCAAGAACATAGTGGCCTTCATCATTCTTAAATTGAAGAAGTTTGGAAACACCAAGACTCTTCCTAGAGCTGGGTACCTGGACAAACGGAGCAATCGGGGGAGAAGAGCCTTGGTCAGAGAGGTGACCACGAACGTGATGGTCACTCTGACAGAGCTCCAGACTTCCTCTGTGGAGATGGGAGAACCATCTCTGCAGCACACCACCAATCAGGCCTTTACAGCAGAGTTGCCAGGCGGATGTCACTCCTCAGTAAAAAGCACATGACAGCCCGCTTGGAGTTTGCCAAAAGGCTTCCTTAAGGACTCTCAGACCATGAGAAACAAGATCGTCTGGTCTGATGAAATCAAGATTAAATTCTTTGGCCTGAATGCTAAGCGTCACATCTGGAGAAAACCTGACACCGCTCGTCACATGGCCAATATCATCCCTACAGTGAAGCATGGTGGTGGCAGCATCATGCTGTGGGGATATTTTTCAGCGGCAGGGACTGGGAGACTAGTCAGGATCAAGGGAAAGATGAACGGAGCAAAGTACAGAGAGATCCTTGATGAAAACCTGCTCCAGAGCGCTCAGGACCTCAGACTGGGGCGAAGGTTTACCTTCCAACCGGACAACGACCCTAAGCATAAAGCCAAGACAACGCAGGAGTGGCTTCGGGACAAGACTCTGAATGTACTTGAATGGCCCAGCCAGAGCCTGGACTTGAACTTCTTCTCTGGAGAAACCTGAAAATAGCTGTGCAGAGATGCTCCCCATCCAACATGATAGAGCTTGAGAGAATCTGCAGAGAAGAATGGGAGAAACTCCCCAAATACTGTTGTACCGATCTTGTAGCGTCATAACCAAGAATACTCAAGGCTGTAATCGCTGCCAAAGGTGCTTCAACAAAGTACTGAGTAAAGGGTCTGAGTACTTATGTAAATGTGGTATTTAAGTTTTTTGTTTTTATACATTTGGAAACATTTCGAAAAAACTGTTTTTGCTTTGTCATTATGGGGTATTGTGTGTAGATTGATGAAGGAAAATAACTATTTAATCAATTTTAGAACAAGGCTGTAACGTAATAAAATGTGGAAAAAGTGAATGGGTCGAATGCACTTTATTTTCACGTTATGTCCCTTGTGATTTTAGTAACTTTCCCACAGCTGCTACGAATAGACGTTAGCTAACACAATGTTACAGTTAATGTGAAGACACTTGTATACTCATAATAGAAATCTGCCTTTTAATATTTGGATACGAGATAAAAGAGCAGAATTATACTATCATATGCTTAAAAATTGAGAGGTCAGGGGTGAGCAACTGAAATAATCTGCTGAACACTTGAACTTGACTGACCACCTGATCTGATTCTCTGCACCTCACTCACTCACACACACACACACACACACACACACACACACACACACACACACACACACACACACACACACACACACACACACACACAGACATACACACACACACACACACACGCACGCACACACACACGCACGCACGCACGCACGCACGCACGCACACACACACACACACACACACACACACACATATACATTCATGTAACAAACACATCACAACTGCTGCTACCAGACTCTTATTAGGATTGCTAAATACTGTGAAATGTAAACACTTATCCCCCCCTTCCCTGATACATGTGTAAATATTGGACTATAAATGTTGCCTTCCTGTATTATAAGTCCAGAAACAGGGAGTGAGTCAGTGGAGTTAGCAAAAGAGAGAAAACAATTAATAATAGGATCTACCACTGAGGGATAGTCAGTGCTAAGGGGGAGGTCGAGTTTCAAGCCCTTTTGAAGACTTTGATGGTACAAAACAGGCCTCATTACAGAGATATTATCTCCATTCATACACTTACAGAGCCGCTTGGATCCCTGCTGGGAAAGATTAGGTTCCTTCGCTTGTGAACATCCTCCTCTGGTGCCCAGGCTGCAGAGCTTTCTCAGCTCTGGGCACACCCTGGCCGGGAGACGCGACGTGGGAGCTGACTAAAAGCCTTCTGCAAGGGAGAGAGGAGAGGGGAGGGCTCAAACTCCCAACAAGCAAGCCCTTTCTCATCTGGAGAGAGAGCTGCGTCACACCAGAGGGCCCCCCCACCGGCTACTGATCTCTGAGTTTAGCATATGCCTTGTATTTTAGGATAGGGAACCAATGGGCTTTGGGCTTTGTTTCTTAATGAACATCACATTGACTTAAAGTATTGATTGGACTTGAATTCTGTCATATAAGGCTACTGTTTTTAATGTTATACTGTATTTGACATATTATTGTATGTTTTGCACTGGTTACTAAGAATAAAGTGCACACGGTGATAAATATACAGGAATGTGGTTAAATATTAGAAATAAACTAACAATGTGGCATTCTTCGAAGCACCATATCCTCCTGGAAATATCCAGACAACTCTATTTAGGGTCATTCATATTCTACCTCCACAATAATATATCAATCTTCAATAACTAAGGATACTGTATAATCAAGCCACAGACAGCAATGCATGAGCGTGTGTCTAGCTTTGCACTGAGCTCATTGCCCGAACGTTTGGATCCAGGACACCACAGTGCAATCTACTGCCACATCTGACATTCAGATGAGGGCAGAAACTTTGTTCTTTGACCTCGGGGGAAGACTGACTTTTAAGTAAGAAGTTATACAGTACATAGCATGATTGTATGATTTTAATTATGAGCAATTTTCAGAGAGGATGGGCAACTGTAGCTTCCTGGGAGGGGTATGTGTGAGGGCCAGAGGGGCAGCAGATTGGTGCAGGCCACATGAAAGAGTTCCCTCTCCATGTAGTGGAAATAGGGATGACCAAGCCACTGGCATATGAATGGAGTGGAAATAGAAGTTATCATAGAAATCAGCTTAAAGAGTCATTAAACTCAAATATAATCCCAAAGAAACCTCCCAAAGAAAACCCCCTTGACCCAGTTATTTGAGCTATCTTTTTATTATGGTATGTAGACCTACACGCCCACAGCATGATGTAAAGTCTACCAGCCACACGTGAATGTAGATGTATAATCTTTACTGATTACAATTAGATTTGCATATTTGTATTTAGCTTCACACATTGTTGAGCAGGCATAAGCAAAGCCATCTGTGATAGAAGGTCTTCTAGCACTTTAGAGGACATTGAAGAATATTATTTTCCATTACAGTGCTGATAGAGAGAGCTGGAGCACCCTAAAACAATTACACAGGCAAGTCTGCGAACACTCAGCTGTCCTGAGAACTATTTACATTTTTTTGAAGATTGGGAAACAGTTTTATACAATGCTAACAAAAAACACATCCCCTATGTGTGCTGTGCTCTCCCAGCCCAGGCTCCTCCAGCCTGGCTACAGCACAGGCAGGCAGCGACAAACAGACAGTCATTCCGCTGGGCGGAAGAGGAGAAGAAAGGAGAGTCTGTAGGAAAGAAGGAATAAACCTACTGGAAGTCAAGAGACACTGCGGCGTGGTTTAATTGGGGGTGAAAAACTGTGATTTTTACTAAGGCCCATGAAGATAAATAGAGAGAGAAGCTTTGATGAGGAGGTCCGCTGTATCTAATGGCCAGAACAAGCAGGTAGACAGGAATGGCTGCCGGGTGTTGGGGGGGAGAGAGAGGGCGGCTGGCTTCTGTCTCACTGGTCTTTTATGATGAGGGGGGGGGGGGGATATAGGGACAGCCAACTCCTGGTAGCAGTTAACAAGCTAAAGAGTGTGAAGTGACTGTCGCCGTATCTGGTGCACGCACCCCTCAAACACACTTCCACCCCTGGACACCGTGGTCGCCCCGGGGTGCTACACATAATTGAAACCGGGAATTAAGTGCCGCACTTACTAGATAGACTCACTTTAAAACATGTGCTGTGGAGTGCTGCAGCCGGTCTCATGGCGAATGCTCCTAGCATCTTCGGTTGGCGGAAACAGACTATATCAATTATTTCATTTTGTTTCACTTTGGTGTAAAAAAAGAAATCAACACATAGCCTACAGTACAGTTACAGTTGTGTCCTCATTTCATTATTAATGATTAGCATATTACAGTGAACTTGAGCCACTCTTCAAATACCTTCAGTAATAAACTTAAGGAGTGAGGACAGGACAGAATATGGACAGTTTTGACAAATATTTTATGTAATGCATTAGCGAGACTTTAATTTCTCTGAACCCAATAGCTCAGTCCTGATTCACAGACAGAAAGACAGAGTGTGAAGTTGTTAAAAAGGTGTTCGCCATTACCACCTGGTCTCACAAATCAGAGGTGAACATCAGACACCACAGAGGTGAACATCAGACACCACACCACCTTATAGAAACATTAACACAGGTGATCAGAAAGACTTCACTGGAACCGCTCTATCAACACTCCCCTCTGCCGTTGTTTCCGACATATTGATGCAAAACAGGGGCGAAAACTAAAGCCCTCTTTAATCTGTCCCATGTGTCTACAAACAGTCCAGTCTCAGGTGTCAGAAAAGTCCCCGTCCCATGTCACTTTACTGGAGTTACTTTCTTACTGATGATTTGACCTGTGAGAATTCCTCATCATTTTCAAGAGCCTGGACAACAAAGGTGTTTGACTTGACACTTTCCAGTTGACACTTTCCATGAAGCAATAAAACCTACAGGTAGCCAGCTTAATGACACTAATGGCTTTCTATGAACCATGATTAGGAGAACAATTCTACATTAAGAAATTGAAAAAGGGAAATGGTGCAAAGCCTCTCTAGTTTATTTCAAATAGTTATCAATGATTGTGGCCCCACCCCTCTCATTTCAACCCCCCAGATACAAGCCCTGCCCAGGATAAAATGCAGGACAAGCCTCCTATTCCACTCAGGAGAAGGGACTCGCTGCACAGGAGAGAGAGAGGACATTAATTTACTGCTTCACTGCGTTATACAGGCAGATAGACCTGACACACACTCACTGACTGCCTCTCTCGCTCACTCACTAGCTGCTGCCTCACTGTCTCTCTCCCTCTCCCTCACTCTGCCTCTCTCACTCACATATACACAGACACACACACACACTCTCTCTCCCTCTCTCTCTCTGTCTCCCTCACTCTTTCTCTCTCCTCTCTCTCTCTCTCTCTCTCTCTCTCACACACACACACACACACACAAACACACACACACACACTCTTTCTGTGACTCTCTCCCTATCACACTCTCACACACACTTACACATGCACACACTCACTCTCCTCATTCAACTCATTCTCAGCCACGGGTCAGCAGCACAGACAAGCACCTTATTCCAGTCCAGCTGGAGAGAGGAGCATCACAAGGTGCACACATCGCAGGACAGGACACTGATTGACTCTGCAGCTGTAAAAGAAGAACCAAGCCAAAGAACAGAACAAGCTTTCGAAGAACAAGGAAACAACAGGAAAGAACAGATTACTTTTGGCAATGGATCTACAAAGTGAATTGTTTTCCGGTAAATAGAATCTGAAAGAGAAAGAAGAGGAGATCATCATCAGAAAGACAAGTAAAGAAAGCCCAGGTTCCTCTCTGCTCTGGTCCTCAGTGACAGGGTCTGCTGCCCCATCGATCATCCCTCTCAGAGAGAGACCACTCACCTGGACCACACAGTCCAGGTCTCCAGCCAGCGCGCATGCATACCGCTTGTGCAATGTGCACCTTGGGAGTCTGACCCATCATGTGCATATGGATGCCACCCGTCGCTAGTCTCTGTCCTGACCTCGCTACCATTGGCACTGCCCACGCTGGGCTTCCGCCCCTGCCCAGTGCTGCTTCCCTTCGCCTGGCGTTCCTCACCCTGCTCCTGGTGGCTGGCACAGCTCTGGGGGGCTGCCCGCCCGGGGTAGGGCATGAGCCCCTCCAAGTACTGGCGAGGGGCATCAACTGCTCATGGACACTGGAGCGGCACACACGCAGTTATAATCACCTAGAGGGCGACGTCCGACTACGGCGGCTCTACTCCGCCAACAAGTTCTTTCTCTGTATTGACAAAACAGGCAAGGTGGACGGCACCAGGCGTAAAAACTACGCTGAAAGTGAGTAGGCTGTCACTATCTTTTCTTTCTATCTTTCCTATGTGACGGATAAGGGGCGGGATGCCTATGACACTATATTGTCTTTTATGGTGGTGTAAACTCTCTTATCTTGCTACTTTTATAGCGGTTCATAGGAGTTTCCCTGCTTTGTATAAGCCTTTTGCGCCTATTTGTGTCGTGTTTGGAGCGGGATACGTTGCTAGGTAAACTGGGAATTCCACAGGGTCGATTAAGCCACCTCATGGGAAACCCGGCACTGTGTTTACAGCAAGGCAGACTTGAGGAAAGACATTGTGCATCAGTTGGTCGCCCAAACTGGGCTTGGGAAAAAAGCTTACATTTCACAGGGGATTAACTTGTCAAAACTGTGTTGAAAGTCATCCAGATGCAAGGGGCAGATGTACCCACAAACCAATCCTGTCACAGTTTACATAGGCACAGCAATTTTCCATTTCTCACAGTTTTCTCACCAAGTTTGTTTAGCGTCCGTTAGGGGGATTGTCGGGATAATTTGGAGCCTCTGTGATTTAAACTGTTAAGTACAGACCCAGAATCAGCCACTAACACAGATTGTGTGTGTGTGAAAACCTCAGACCAGAATAGCAGGTGCATTGGGCTCGCCAGCTCTGTATAATTTACTGTAGACAGTCAGAGAATTTCCACATAGCCATGCAAAGTGATAAATCTCCTAACACATACCTATCATCAAGGATCTTCCAAAATGCCTTAAATATTTCAGACCTCTTACCACCTGCTACCATCTCATCTCAGTATGTTTAGTTGTCCTAGTTTTTCCAGATTTGACAGCACTGTATCTGATGTTAACAATAGGGACACTTGAGAGAATGGAAGTGCACTGGGCATAGGTGTCACTCACTCCACGATCTCAATCAATGGTGTCTTTCAGACCTTTGACCAGGTCAGACGAGTTGACTCTGGTCATGAACTGACCTGACAGTGGCCACTGGACAGCCTTGAGACATTTACACCTTTGAAGGTTATATTTATCCATTTAGTTGTTAATGCCTTTTTACGCCAGTGGGTGAGTCAGGGTTTTTCCATGCTACCGAGGTAACAGCAAGGACTGCCCAGTCAGTCTGCCACTGTGTACAGCCTTATAACAGTCGGGTGACATTTGTTAACCTGCCGGGACTACTAGAATACTCATTTGGCAGACAGTTTCATACCTCACACACACGCCGGCATAAATTCACATTGACTTGAATTATCACAATTCAAAATTGTGCCGGTGTTCATTTACCTCAAATGGGGATTTGAATGTTCATATTGGTGGTTTAGATGTCAGATATAATCATAACACATTACTCTCTCAGGCCGTGCTTATGTTTGACACTTTAAAGGAAGGTTGAACTTCCTGATTTATCCTTGTTAAGAAATGTTAGTAGCCATGACTGAATTCAAACGTGAGTTGGTTTCAGGTGTGGTTTGATGTGGGTGTCTCGTGTGTGTTCACAGGTGGAAAGAGTTGGCCAAATATTTTGCCAATTAGCTTCAGCCGGCTGGTGTGTGACAGTGGCAAAGTTGGTTTGACTTTAGATAGCCTATCTTCGGGCTAGTTAGGGACCGTCAATAAATTACAATGTAAATGAGACAATATTTTCATGTTTCACACCTTTTAGTTTTCTCATTAAATGCTTTCAATAATTGTATATGAATTTCTACAATTTATATTTGGTTTGAGCTTTTTAAGTCATAGAAATTTGGAGCTAGTGGAATTTTTACATATTGTCCAATGCACATTGTGTAATTTACTGATGCTCCCTAACTAGCCCCATAGGGACATCCAAAGTAAATCCAAATTTACCACAGGCATTACGAATAAATGTTTCTGACTCGAGACTCTGATAAGAGTTAATTATCAGTTTTACCCTCCCCACTCCGACCACTCCCAGAAAGTCCTAGCAGAATTCTTGCTTGAGAAATTGGCCTTTGCTAAGAAGCAATTTTTGTTTATTTTCACAGTAAGGTATTTAATTGTTACCCAAAAATGATTTGATATTCAGATAAAAACGGCTGCATTGGACCTTTTCAGTTCATTGGCGCAGCATTGGAAATCTTAAATTGGCATGGCAATGGAACTTAGTAAGAGGACTGTAGCTAGCTAAAACTTTTTCATGCTTCCTTAGAAAGCAGCAAAAGTGATGCATCTGGATTGGGAGATTTGTGGCTTTCCATGGTCTTGTCAGAAGTGGTTAGTCGGTTGTACAGTGTGGTTCCCCATGACAATGTGCTACCCCCAAATGCAATGCTCTCTTTACCCACCATCCTCTCATTTCCTGCCCTGGAAAGAAAGATTCTCTATGAACACTACAGCACAGTGAGGGTGTGTACCTGCCTGTACCCATACAGCAGCAACCTGCCAAACCAGTGGTCATTCAGGCTTTGCCTTGAAATTAGTTAAAGGGACCTTGTGGTCGTGATGTGGTTATACCTCACAATGAGACAATCTGGTTCGGTCTGTTCTGAGGTCTAGTTTGGGTTCTGTGTTACCACAGGCAATTGCGTAAAGGCTTTTTCAATTAGACTTAAAGCCTAGAGAATTCCTTGATACTGATACGGTCACTGTGCTATAGATTGGAGAGGGATGACTGGGAGGAAGCTCTGCATTTATAATGACCTCCCATTAACACAGATACAAGATTTCAGCCGCACTACAACTGTCCCAGTGAAAAGAGAGCACATTCTCTTTAAGTGGCTTGGCTGGCAGAGTAGATTTTTGTGTTGAGTTGACTAGACTTGTGTCTAATACAACATGAAGAAAACAGCAATTACTTTATTATCCAAACATAAATCTAATGCAACCACATTTTGTGAGCACATCACAGACGAGGACATGCCCACACGTGCAAATGCATGTGCACGCACGCACGCACGCAAGCACACATACAAACTTACACATTCACACCACTCACCCACAGCAGACTCCTTGCTCCTTCCCACAGGTTTTAATGTTGCTGGTGTGAGTGGGGAAGCACAGCTCAGCAGAGCCCTGAATACTGTCCAGTGCGAGGGCCCTCCTTGTCCTCTGTGTTGCCCTTACGGTCTGTCAACACGGCTACATTGCCCCGACAGCCCTGCTACGCCCTCGCCCCACTCAGTTTTTCCAGCCCCTGCTTCCAACCTCTCAGGTGCAGAAACAGATGGAATTAGTCAACACGCACTCTGCTAATTGAGGTTGGAAAATATTGTATCAATCCCAGTGGACCCGAGTATGGAACAGCTGAGGGAAGAGGCTGGGACTAAGAGAGATGGAAGGGACTGAGACAGAGAGAGGGAAGGTGGGGTTAAAGAGAGCAGGTAGCACAGCCTGAGAGCAAAAGGTGAGCAAGGGAGTGATAGTCCAAAATCGAAATGGTTGAGATATCATTTACACATCTGAATGAATTCAACTGTGTATAAGACCCGGATAGATGCTGATTCGTGTTCTCATATTTGTGTTTAGATACAATATGATAAAGCTCCTCTACAGTGATGTTCTTAGAGTTCAGTGGCATATTATACTAAATGACTAAATTATCTGCAGTATATTGAAATGTAACACTTCTTGTACTGGTCTGGAAACAATTTGTGGCCAGATATCAATTGCATAACTTTGAAAATCCACTCCAAGGTGCAATACTGTCTGACACAGCATCCTGTTCTGTCCTGCTGATTTTGAACACACAGGTCAGGTATCAATTCCTGAAACGTGTTATTGTCGCAGCCAGACCTAATCCCCACAGCTCTTTTAAGTATTTGTTAATCAAATCACCTAAATACCCATCAGCCATGATAAAGTGCCTGGCAAGCTTGCAAAAACCACACTAGCTAAGTAGGCTTTCATATGTGTGTCACCAAGGCGCTAAAAATAGCTTGTTGAAATTATAATGAGAGGAGAGAGTTTTCTTTTTGACTGATTGGGGTTCAACATGTTTTTCTTTTTAGCCAATGGTGGAGGTACAATGATAGAAGGGAAAAACAAATCAAGGTGTTTACAAAAGCTCTGAAAGTCGGCACGCATCATATCCTGTCCAAGGTCATGGGTTATACCTTACGAATTAAGCAGAGCACAACAGCTGTCGAGGCCAGACCCACCTCCACACGATAAACCACAATAGCCAATCACTGAGTAGGAAGACTGTGGTTAGGGACCAATAAAATCACAACACAATGTTTGATGTCCCTCAGCCAGCCTTAGTCCAGTTCAAAATACATATTGGACAATTATGCTTGGCCAACCTTGTTTTCGTACTTGTTCCTTTTTTCTCATGTCAGGTCAGTATGAAATATAGTTGGCAGGCGTGCCAATGTATGAGCCATTTTCACATCTCACTTGAAAAGGACGCACTGTTGAAATTAAGGGTGTGTGTGGCTAAGGGCATCAAACAGTTGAGCAGCCTCCAGACTATGACACCGCATTTAACCTGAGGAAACCTGAGGTAATGTGACAAGTATAATCAGAGAAGTCACATTAAAATATGGCTGCTTCGCTATGTGTCAGTTTGCTGTTTTACCGTTCTTCATCTGTGCAGTTTTCATTGGGAGGAGGCGTGTCCTGTTTACCACATTTCCCTTGAGCTTAGCTTTGCAACATCTTACTGTTTGATGTGCGAATTTCCTTTGCAATGAGTTCATGATTATTTGACTTGGACTGGGCCCATAGGAAGAAAATGTTCCACCCCTCTAGAATATGTGGTGGAAATGATTTAAAATTGGGTAGGATAAATTATTTTGCAGGCAACTAGCTGCTTTTAAACACCTCACAAATTGGCCTCAGCAATGTCTACATTATGATATTTCTTGTTTAGTCTCTAAAATACAAGTTTATTTCTGTTTATTCTAGCTAGAGGTTGGTAACAGTTCATTTTAAGGGATCCCTATTACAGTGTAATTACATGTGTCCTTACACTGCAACAAGTATTGTAATTAAAAATATGTAACTGGAAGTAATTTCTTCTCAGCTGCATCCGATTCAGTAACAACTGTCACAAAATGATATTGTTGTATTATTAATTAGAATAAACAAAGATATAGGCCTACTCAATAACATAAAATAATGATTTTAATAGTGGTGACTCTGCAGCCTATAGTATGGTGAGTAGCCTACCTAGCTCCCTAATTCAGAGAAAATTGGATTGTCTTTTTCCCCTTTTTAAAGGGTAGGTAGCATAAACGTAAACTCATGTAACATATGGATTTTCATTAGTATACACATCAAAAGTTCCAAAGCAAAGCTACACCTCACTTATGTATTTTTCGAGTTATTACAAAAAACGATCAGAATTCCGAAGAATGCCGAAATAATGCAGAAAAATATTTTTTAATGGGGTGTGATGTTATATGTAGTACCCGGCAAGCCAGCCTATTCCCTATAATGATTCCCTACAATGTAAACTCCAACAAAAATAACTGAAAATGTATAACTTCAAATTAAACCAAATCGTTGCATTCATGACTACTGGTTTCAATTTAATTTTCAGCCAACTTACAACTTACAAATCAGCTTGCAAGGTTGCTAGCCTGCTAATGTTATCCCTGCTAGCCTGCTAATGTTATGTTAGCACTGCGTGAGTCAGCCAGTTGCCATAAACACCTAGCTTACAGCTAAATTAAAGTAAACAAACATTTTGGAAATACATAACGCCATCTAATCAATTATCAAATAATGTTAACTACCAGTATATGCAGTTATCTTAGCCAGCAAACCACCCACCTAAAGTTAGTTATTTAGCCTGCTAGCTAGCTAGCCTAGCCTGCTAACTAGCCTAGCTAGCTAACCATCATAATTGACATGGCTAAATAGTAGGCCAGAGAACAACACCAACTAGTCTAGCACAGGCAGGAATCCACAGAACATACTGATAGATGGATGGGCTAGCTACCAAAGAAGAGCCAAGGAGAGAAGCACTTCAGAGGGAGAGGCCTTTTCACCGGCTGAGGGAGAGTCAGTTAATCCAAAAGCAATATAATAAAATAAATCCAAATTGAATTTATGCTGACACTCGCGATGTACCGGTTGCAGGCTTCACATTCACGCTCAGCACAGCACCTGGTTTCAGTCGGTGTCTCATTCCGAATCCTGCCATCCACTGGTTATAGCCATCAATGTCCTCCGGGATGAAATGAGAACCACATACTGTAGACGTGCCCAGGGTTCCCTTACTCCAATCCGCTCGCTTCAACCAGAAAAACTGGTCCCACTTCAAAGCTAGCTTCTCATTTTTGGGCCACAAATGAGTCAAAACCCCATCCTTGTGGGTACTACTGCACCAGCAACAACGCACATTTCACTTTTTAAAAAGCTGTTGGGTCTGAATTGAAAACTAGCATTAGCTACGGACGACAGAAAACTACTACAACTCACTCGCTAGCTAGACTACCACTACAAAATGCACAGGAGAAGAGGAGATGCAGTTTTTGGCATGAATTTATATGCTTTCTTCTTTGTGGATCTTGAATGTAATTACATGCTAGCATGGCTAGTAGCTAACATTAGCCAGCTGACGTTGACAATAGAACATTGTGGGTAGTTCTGAAGATATCTGAAAATAAGTTAATAAATATTTCTAAACCCCAAAAAGTTAATATGTTTATAGTTATAGTCCCAGTCGGTATTAGATAGAAAGTCACTGGACCTACAACACAAACAAACAGACTATACAGCTACAAATTGTGAGTGGAGTTACAAACGGACTATACTGAACAAGTTAAATGTCATACATCTCACAGACACATGTTAGCTAGCTAGCTAGCTAGCTACAACACAGAGATATAGTTACTTCAAGACTAATCTGAGTCATCAAGCCAAAGTCATTCCTTTTCTCTCTGCCATCATCATCAAAGAACGTCTCCAGTTTTGCTCCTAATGAGAGGCACTGTGGCTAGCTAGGCTAGTTAGCTAGCTATAATGTTAGACCACAGTATATTTTAGGTATAGCAAACATAGCTAGCTAGCTAGCTAAACATGGCTAGCTTGGCTTGTAGTGGTACTAATGGTTCCTGTCAGGCTCGTCTTTAAAAAAGCCAGGGAAAATGAGTCAACCTAGATATCCTACAATGTCCTGGCATATAGGAACATTGTTGAATTAAGTCCAATGGCTCTTTTGAACAACCATATCTACTCGCTGCTAGCATGACTGTGCAATCAGCGAAAGGCCAGAATAATTGCTACAAAACAGCAGCAGACAGCAGGCTCAATCAACCAATGACGTAATTGATTGAACTCTCCCGGGGCAAAAACAAAACAATACAGCTATAGTGCATAAGCCTGTCTCTAATAACAGCCTGTTGTGTTCAGTGATTTAAGAACATAAATGCCCAGGCTGTTAATTGAAGTTTTACGGCAACCACTCTGTGACTACAACTAAGTTATTAAGTCTTTGACTACACTACGTTGTTACTTTGGTGAGTAAAAACTCATGCTACCTATCCTGGAGTCTTTAGAGACCTTGTGAGAATCTGTGGCAGATAAGAAGACTGTATGACAATTTAGCAAAGACACTACAATTAGCCTACTAGTTCTACCGTTCTCCATTCTATGATCATTATAATTTCTATAGACGGGTTGGTTGTTTAGCAACAAAAACGACGAGCGTGCAACCATGGGGAAAAACAGATAGGTTGGCTTAGATTGTTGACAACATGTAAGCTATATGTCTTCTCCAATGTTTATTGAAAACATAAATACATTTGTACAATAACCACATCGTTACAGTTGTTGGTTAGCTAGCTAACGACTTTTAGTCATATTAGCATCGACATGAAACAAGCTGAAACAAGCCACTTACTATTCCCCACATGGCAGTTTATTGTCATTCTTGTTAGCAATCTGGCCATCCAGAATCACAACAACAGGCTGACAACAGGCTGACTTCTGCCCCATGGAACCGTGTACATCGTTCAACCATTTAAAGTGCATTTATAAACCATTATTCAAACAAACTTAAAAAAGGCTCACAATTTGTCAAGCACATAATGACTATCTCACAATTTAAGCCATAGGCTAACTATTTATTAATGTGTTAAAAAGGTTTGATGCTTAATATAGTAATTCACCCATTGTCAAGCCCTGCCCTCCGTAGCTACTGTTGCTTTCCAGATCAAACGCACCGTTAAATTATTTATTTTTATGTAAACCCCCCCGTTTTTGCCACAGCGCTCATGAGATTACATGCATTTCAAACAAAAGCTGAACCAGGGCCTGGGCATCAGACTCCAGAGCCCTTTATAGCAGAGTTGTGTCAATGAGGTGATTGATTTTTAATTGGTTAACACTTATAGTGTGGTTTATGCAGGCTGAAAATGTGTGCATTCGGATGCTATCGGAAACTTGAACATTTGTAACAACCTATCATTGGTGTACATATGCAGGTAGTGTAGACACCTGAGTATTAAATGTGATTCAGTCTGTCAAGTTATTTTTCCTTATTGATGATGTTCCTGATACTGAAACAATGATTTGTGTATTTCTTTTGTGTGTTTTTTTTCCTATTTCCCTATTTCTAGATCGTAACATGTTTGATTACACTTGCTTTGGCCATAGACATTCACCTGGTACTATACTAGACATTACACTATGCTCTGTGTATTTATTTGGCCCTTCTGAAGGCGTGAGTAAGTTATATTCTGTCTTTAATATCGGTCTAACTCCTCTTCAAGACTCACCATCAATGCTAAGGCAGAATGACTTAGATGTGTGACTGCATCAACAGTATGGAGTAAAAGCTCAAAAGGGAAGCACCTGGCTAAAGTAAGGACAGGCTGTTAATGAGGGTGTGAGAGGGTCGGGTTGTGCTCTGCTTAGTATTGTGGTGGACATTTAAAAGGTAGGAGAGCAAGAGGCTTTCCTATTGCTCATTAGACCTTATGCAAGGTTTCCTCTAAAGCGTCTGAGGGGCTTCAGAGAGAATCATGGTGCAAACAGGAGGGGAAAATTCCACAAATCCTGCCACTTTAATCCTTCCGAATAAGGACTGCGGCCCTGGCCTGAGTCAGAAACGATGAAAATCGATCTCTTGCCAGCTGTTCCTGGCACTGAGAGACAAAAAGCTAAATAAAACACACTCACTCAGACACCCTGGGAATGTTGCGGAAAATTTGTGGCAGTGTGCACTCGAATTAGTCTAACCTCAATGGCTTCTAACACCAGAGTTTGATATCATGAATGGCCAATCTTTTTTTAAACAATTACCAGCTAACAACCACAGTCTGATACTAGCTCCTTTCTGTTCTATACTGGGTTCATCGATGGGTTTATTGAGTCTGACTTTCGCTCCAAGAGTCCACTCCTTTTTACATCCTACCGCTTTGTACATCCTGTGGATTAGAAAGAGTACAAAAAGGAGACGATACCATTGCCAATAAGGAACCCTCTTTTAAAGGCTTGAGCAAATTTTTTTAAGAGGGTGTCCATTTGCATGGCTGTTTTAATGACAGGGGGAATAAGAGCTTCACACATTATCTAAAGTATAGACTTTGGAGAGAGTTAATTGTGGAGAACTGAAACAATGACAGAGTTTGATGGTAATATGTATATTATGTTTATTACAACTTTTTTGTTTTTATTTCACTCTACGATCATGTTGCTGCTCTCAACAGTCTTTACTCTGCTCCAACCCAATGGAAATGTATTTATTCATCATTGCCACAGTTGTTATGACAGAGCTATTTCTATTTCTATTGTCTTATTACCATTTCCATTTTTTATTTCACTAGTTCTACATGTTAGCAGAAGCCTTTTCACCGTACCCTGCAATCACACCTGCAACCCTGTACACTTGACTATTAAACAATCTGAATCTGAATCTGAATCTAGATTAAAGATACAGTGAGACAATGGACCAAGGGCTCTTGATACCAGAAACAACCCATTCCCACTGATGTTATTCAGCTCTGTCTGCTGGCTACCCAGACTAATATACTGTTGCTAATAGAGTCCAAGCAAGGCTCCCCACAATTATTTACCCTTCTCATACACCATTGTAATGACCTACAATACATTACAGTAGACAGTGTTATACACAGACTGTGAGCCAAGCAGTAACTTTTTAGAGGGGAATAGAGCTCAGCGTTTTCCTCAATGAGCACTGTTATTATTAGAGGTTTCTTTTGTGAAAGACGTAAAATAAGTATTCATTAGATCAGCTGGGAACCGCCAGTCAGCCAGTCTTACTCAGGCAGCAGCACCATATGTTTGGAATCATCATCTGCCCAAAAAAATATTGTCAGCAGCACTCAGTTCTCGGCTTAAATCAGGCCGAGAACTGAGGGAGACATGGCTCAACCTCGGGACTGCGAGGCGCTCCGAGGTGAAGGACGAGGGCAGTCCTTCCCTCAGGCCAACAGCCTGAGTTTTAATGGTTTTGTATTGACCTTTTCAAATAAAGAGTCTCACCTCTCAGTTCGATAGAGCCAGACATCATTGTCTTGGAAAAAGCTGTTGGCCCAGTGAAAAAAAGCTAAAAGAGGAGTTCACTAGAAAATTATTATTAAAATCAATTCATGTCTGAGTGGAGAGTTTAAAGGTGAATAAATTTGACCTCAAATCACAGGGAACCTGGATGTGAGTACGAAACGGTAACAGGCAGAAAGGAATAACAGTTAATAATGCGTTGTCGGCACACCTGCCGGTTGTTGGCTAGCTTGCCCACCCATTGGAGTTAAGACAGATTTACCTAGATTGGGTCATAAAGGAAGCAATAAGCAACCATAAAACAGGGCTAGGTTGGACGCCACGTGCCTCTACACTCAGGTAAATCTGGGCCTCCGCCTCCCCACCCTTTTCTGTGTACTTCAGTCTGGGGCCCGGCCAGAAAGACCCACCCGCCTTGCTTCATCTGTGTGTGGAGGGAGGAGAGGCGTTGTGTGGAAAGCTCTTTGGACCCAAGTCCCTCACATCAGCGACCTGCCTGCATTGCTGCATTAAATAATGACCTGCTGCCAGGCAACTGAGAGACTTAATTGACTGCTACTATGTGTGTAATAGATAATATATATGGCTAATTACAACACCTCCACAAGGAAGTCACATTGTGTCACAGTGAAATATACTGGAAATAACAGCTATACAGGTTATTTGAATCATGGAGTTTTACTACTAGGCCTTAACGTTACTTAATATCTCTATGACTCATTATTATACAATGGTGCTGGGGTTGTTGGTATGAATTGTTGGCAATAATACCAACTCCTCCTGTGTGAGACGTTCTCTGGCACGTTTCTAGGACAGGGTGTGATTTCACAGATTACAGGAGTGAGTGGTTAGTGGGTCATCCTGAGAAGTGAACCCTGGCCCCTCTATAGTACTAGACCACACCCAGACAGACACAGACAGACAGACAGACAGACAGACAGACAGACAGACAGACAGACAGACAGACAGACAGACAGACAGACAGACAGACAGACAGACAGACAGACAGACAGACACACACACACACACACACACACACACACACACACACACACACACACACACACACACACACACACACACACACACACACCTATACACCTACACACCTACACACCTACAGCACAAGTGCAGTACAATATTCCAGATAGGAGGAATACCCTGATAGTAACCTTTATAACCATTTCTGGAAGTGGATAATGAATGCAAATGTGAAAGTCAACTCCCCGGGTCCCTGCATACCATCAGGTTTAGACCATGCAACCCACCTACCTCTAAAAGGACATTACATACACGTCCTGTGTACCTGCTTTGTATCGGGGGGAGCATTTAGCTAAGTGAACATGAGCAGGTTGTGAGTAGCGTGTCAAAGTTCTTTGTGAACTTGTACGTGTGTTTTAGAATGCATGTGCAGTGTTTATACTTGTGCCATTGTAGGAGCATGAAGTGGACTCTAAACTGAAAAACATGTGCCTTTCCTTCCCCTAATGCCTAATCAGATCCAGACCTCACCTTGTAGTAGATTAAGATCTCTGTGTGTATGTGTGTGTGTGTGTGTGTGTGTGTGTGTGTGTGTGTGTGTGTGTGTGTGTGTGTGTGTGTGTGTGTGTGTGTGTGTGTGTGTGTGTGTGTGTGTAGGAGGTCATGCTCTTCATTAAAGCACAGAGGGTGGTCACAAAGCATTGGAGTGTCAGTGGTCTTTCTCCACAGAGAGCTGCAGTAAGGAGGTAGATCAGTAGGATTTCATTTAAAACAAGCCAGCCCCTCTCATTGAGCAGTTACAGTAATGATAAACTTCATCCTGATTCCTGCCAAGGGCTTATTTTCCAGAATCATTATGAATGAGAGAGAGAGAGAGAGAGAGAGAGAGAGAGAGAGAGAGAGAGAGAGAGAGAGAGAGAGAGAGAGAGAAGATTTTCCAGAGTATACTGGAAAATCACTTTCATATGGGACGGGTCCTTCAGATATCAGATAATTTAGTATCTGACTCATTAAGAATGGGAGTCGGCTAACAGTGTGGAGCAGGCGATGAAAGTCCCCCGATGAAGCCTGCAGCCATCCATAGCCAGGCATCCCCAGACAGAATATTTAGATGTGTTTAAAATGCAGGCTTTCGACACATCTTTGCCAGTGACAGTTGGAGCGCCTGCAATGTATGAGTGTGTGTGTGTTTTTGGCTTTACTAGAATTAGGTTTAGGGGTTAGGTTGAGGGTTAGGAGTTAGGGTTAGGGGTTTGGGGTTAAGTTTAGGTTTAAGGTTAGGTTAAAGGTTAGGTTCAGGGTTAGGTTCAAGAAAATAGGATTTTGAATGGGAAGCAATTGTTTGGTCCCCACAAGGATAGTAAAACAATCATGTGTGTGTGTGTGTGTGTGTGTGTGTGAGTGTGTGTGTGTGTGTGTGTGTGTGTGTGTGTGTGTGTGTGTGTGTGTGTGTGTGTGTGTGTGTGTGTGTGTGTGTGTTTGTGTGTGTGTGTGTGTGTGTGTGTGTGTGTGTGTGTGTGTGTGTGTGTGTGTGTGTGTGTGTGGCTACTAGGATGAGCAGACAGGGTCTAGATGCCAGCCCCCTCCTCTCTCTCTCCTCCCCTGCAGTGGATAGGATTGGGGTCAGGGCCCTTTGGCCAGTGGAGCAAGTGACAGTTCTGACAGGGCTCTGATTTCCCTCTTGTGCCGCCTGTCACCTCCCCGTCTGCCCGTCTCATTTTAATAATGTAAATACGGGGCAAACTGAGGCCAGGGAGACTACTCTGTGTCCTATTCATCCAGCGGAACTTTCTACTTCTCTGAACTGAACCTGACGAGCCACTCAACCTCATCTCCCGACACACACACACACACACACACACACACACACACACACACACACACACACACACACACACACACACACACACACACACACACACACACACACACACACACACACACACACACACACACACACACACACACACACACACACACCTCATCTCACCCTGGTTGTCACAGCAACACAGGCACTGTTTTCTCTGTTTTCAAAGTCCTTGGATAATTTCAAAGCCAGATGTCATCACTGGGCTGGATAGGGTTAATTAAGGCTAATGGGAACTAAGTGACGTTCAAATTAGTTTATGAAATAGCATGTAGTCTGATAGCATGATAATCGTGTGTGTAAACATGAGCGCCATGTTCTCACTGTACCTCAGTGTTGGAGCTCCAGTGTTTAATCTGACATTCCCTGGTTAAATTCAGTTTTGGCTGGTCCTGAATTAGTGTTACAGTTTTTTTCCAAGGGGCCACCACAGATGAAGGTAGGAAATGATAAACAAGACCTTGTTTTCCTCTGGTTCTGTTTCCAGTCAGAGGACTGCCGGTGCCTGCGTCTGGACAGCAAACCAGCTGCAGATGCAACTCGAATTTAGTGGCACTGGGGGAATGACCTCAGATTCGAATCCCGGCCTGCCCCCTTTTGATAGCAAAGTGCAGGAAACTGCAGAAGCCGTGAGTCACAAAGCACGAGGCAAATCTGCTCGTAACTATCTGTGAAGCCTTTGATAGTCTCTCGCTCGTTACAGATGTGGTGCATGATTTGGAGGAATTGCCCTCCTCTCTCCCTGATTAAAGAAAAGCCCATGTTATGGGTCAGATTGTGGCACCAACTGTACCACACAGGCACAGACAGACGACCAGACCGTTGCTTCGTTAACCCCTTTCACCTCTCCAATCCATCAGTTGCCCCCCACCCTCCCTCTGCACCACCGGGATGCTTCTAGGTCTCATCAGTGCTGGGGGATTGTTGTCTGATCGTTCATGCTGGAGGGAGTTAATGGGGTGATTGCTGTTCCATTACTTACTCACAGCTTAGACTTGAGGAACTCAGTGTTAATAATACAGCTAGCATGGAGAGTCAATCAATGCATGTTTGCATTCCAATTATGAGCAGGTCTTCTATGGTTGTTTTTACTGATTAAATGATTAGCTATCTGTGTGGCGGGGCGGGAGGTCTCCCATACTAACCTATTTTACTACATACCCTATCTTGAATGACTCATATCTTGAAGTTATTATACAGATGCAGGATCTTAATTTGACCAGTTTCTCACACACAGGAAAATAATCCTGCAGCAACAGGAAATGTGAATTATTGTGTGAATTATAATCAATGGACATTTTTGTAGAGGGTGATACATTTTTTGTTAGGGCAAATCAAGTCTGACATTTTAAAGTGTAAAATTACAAACTTTAGAAGCCTTTTTAAACACTACAAGTTTACATTTCCTGTTGTGCAGGAAATTTCCTGCAACAACAGGGTGATCAAATTAACATACTGAACAGCAAGAATCTGTACACATTCTTGTTCAGTATCTGCATAGCTAGGTTCAGTACCTGAAAGGCAACCCAACTTAGTGGTAATGTGCACTGTTTGCCTGTTTTCTGCTATGTTGTTTTACTGTTATAGAGTTGTACTATGTGTCTCTTGGTTGGTCCATACTAGTTGTAGGTCATGATTTTGTGGATAAATCAGATAATCTCTGCTTGGAGGGGATGGGCTAATTGGTCACATTTGACCCTGGCCTTCTAGACTGTGGGAACGTGTGCTTTATCTGAAAGCGGTAATTGGTAAATGAAACACTTCCGCAGCTCTGCTAGATTGCAGTTCACCGGGTGGGGCGAGGGTGGACAGAGAGAGAGAGAGAGAGAGAGAGAGAGAGAGAGAGAGAGAGTGGTGGCCAAGGGGCAGAGTGTGTGTGTGCTGTCCAGAGGAAATGGCAGGATACGGAACTCCCTATGGCCATCCATGCAGCGTTATCAGTTGTATCTGTCTCGTAATGTCTTACACACTGTCCAATAGATTGATGTAGACTGATAAAACGATGGACTGATAAACTTCAATGGTGTGTGGCCGTCCCAAGTATTCAAATATAGGTCTTTGATGCAATTGCACAATCTAAATGCAATTTTATGAAAATGTTTAGCTGAGGGAAAGGACTGTCTGGCAATGATTCTGTCCAAGTTGATATAATACAGCATATGCTGCCAGGTACGAACTAGTACGATATAATCTGATATCCCCACATTAGAGGGAAACATTAGCATGACATAACCTGAGTCCATTTGTCACCTAAAACATTTTCCCTCCAAAATCCTGAGTAGTTTTAACAAAACCTTCCATTTCATACTGCTTAGTCTTTTGTGTTCATTTTTTACTTTTACTAGAGAAGTGTTGAAATGCAAATTGCAATGTGAATGATCATTGTTACTTAGTTACAACATTGTATTATTGACTGGTCTGATGAGAGAATTCTACAGTTTTATTGGAATCAATTCTTCATCAGGGGAGGCCATGCACAAAAGAAAACAAAGACACCACAATCCGAAAATAATACGCTGGACTGTAAAAAAAGCTAAAGTTACCAGCGTGAGACAATGTCTCGGAGGTCCCATCAAGCGGACCATTCATAAACACAGGGATCCCAGTTTGGGAGAGCCAGGGCGTGAGCCAGATAGAGTGAGGCCCACGCTGGCCCTGTCTTTTTGTCCCAAGCTGACCCCTGCTCTCCTGCTTGGCCTCTGCGCTCCTCATCTGGCCTGTCCCAGCACCACCGAAACAGGATACCTGTCATTTGCTTTAATGGCCTTTGAAGGACCTGGCTAATCCCCCAAGCACTTCTACCAGCAGCAGCAGTATAAAAGGGGAAACAGGGACGAGTGCTGTGCTGGCCCTGAAACTGTACCAGAGAGCGATTGTGTGTGAGAGAATGTCACCCCTCACAGCCGGGGCCGAGGGAGTGTGAGAGTCAGCTTTCACCTGAACACTGGCTGGTTCACACACACACACAGGCACAGGGACAAGCCTCTTTCTGGTCTGCACGCCTAACTCACTGGCACAGAGGGTTAGAGTAAAATAGGGATGAATTTATGATCAGGGATTCATTTATGTTTCCATACTAGTAGTATGTCATTGAATTTGATATTGAATGCTCATTCGTCAACTGTTGGCATTATACTGCATGACCTGTGCCATGGGCTTGTAAAACTATACTGTTTATGACATGGTCAAAAGGGTGTTTATCTAGAAGATGATACATAAAAAAAACTCAACCATAGCTTGTAACTGTAAAACACTCATTAAAAAGAGCCAGGATCATGGGTTAGATTTTGTGTAGACGTTATGTTGAGTAAACATTGCATAATGTGTTTCTCTCTATGCTGTTTTCCACTTAACTGTCACTCTTAGTGTCTAATTAAAGGAACGGTATCGACAATGAATATGAAGTTGACTTCTTTATTTCGCCATCTTGATCCAAGTGCCTGTATGTCAACTTGACATAACCTTACGTGACTTTATTATGTAAAATGGTGTAGCACGCCGTAGGTTAGACTCAATCACAATAAACAGATATCCTATCAGGATATTACAACTGTCATCTGGAAGTTTAAATTATTTGCACATGCCATTGGCAATGTCTGTAAAACCATGTTCTGCTGCCCAATTCTTGAAAACGTAGGACAACAATAGAAAAAAATGTAGAACAGGTGTCTTATCTTCCATAGAGGGGACCAATGTTGAAGTCGAAGATAATCCGCCACGATTTCAAAAATGAAATGACATAACTCTACCCACAGCCCTATATCACTGCACATTTTCCTATTACTTCCCTATGCTACCGGTCTATGTGGAGCTGTCCAGTGTGTATGGGGTATGTCCGTGCGAGCATAGCTCAACACAGACAGATAGCTCGGTAGTGAGTGTGGACTGATGGATTAAAAGACAGCAGGCAAATAATGTTATCAGTCCCATCGGCGCTCTCATCCCCCAAGAGGTCCCCAGGAATGTGGGAACAACAGGCGAGATCTGGGCAGGGAAGGAGCAAGCTCTGCCAACTCTTTTCTTCTTGTTCTCCTTTATGTCAATCGTTCGTTGTTGTTCTGCGGGCTGGTCCGCATGCGAAGAGAACACAGACACAAGTACATCCGACCCGGCCTTCCTCTCACCCTATTGCTGTTTCCTGCATTACACAGCATATTGTACATCATATACAGTGAGCTCCAAAAGTATTGGGACAGTGACATTTTTGGTTGTTTTGGCTCTGTATAAAATGGGGGGTCTATGTTCAAAAAGTGCTGTAATTTCTAAACGGTTCACCCAGTATGGATGAAAATACCCTCAAATTAGAGCAGACAGTATGCACTTTAAAATCCAAAGTGCTGGAGTACAGAGCCAAAACAACAAGAAATGTGTCACTGTCCCAATACTGTAAATAAAACGGCTATTTCCATACATGCTCTAGTCACATTATCGATCACGTTACTGTAGCTTACACATGAAGTCATCATCAGGCAGGGTGTCGTATAGATAGGCTATAGACATTATTGTCCACTTTACTGCACACATGTATGTCATCAGCAGATAGGGTATTGTATAGATACTCACATTGTATAGAGATACCTTGTTAGTCCTCAGACAGACAGGGGGTTTTAGCATGTGTGTGGTAGTGGAGGTGTGTGTCGTTGCACATGTACCAGACTGTGCACACTTCCAACTGTATTGTTGTATCCTGCTGAATAAACTGTGTTAAGGTCACAGGTTATAAAAAAATCAGGTCACAGGTTTTTTTTTAAATCCAACCGTTTTATAAAAACAACATCCAGGAATGAGGACAACCGGCCAGAAATGACAGAGCTAAATTAACCATGAGTATCTTTATTACTTGTTAGAATCACTGGAAGCCAAGAGTCCCAGACAGTCTTACCTCATTTGAAGAGAGAGTAGAACCAAAAAGCACAGGCCAAAAGGCTGGAAACGTTTCACTTTGGCTACTTTTGCTGCTTTGAATGTCTCCAACATGTTGTAGACCTGAGAGATGTTTAAGTAATGTTATTGCGGAGACTGAGATTTCACCAAGTTGGTGTGGGCTTTTTCATTTTTCTGATTATGCAGCTTGTCTGGCTCCGGAAATTAACGGTTATAAAGGAATACATATATATTTTTTAATCTATTTACAAAGAAAAGCAGTCAGCGATTAGAGACAAAACTTTATTGTATGTGTATACTGCTTAATATAAACTGGGTGGTTTGAGCCCTGAATTCTGATTGGCTGAAAGCCATGGTATATCAGACCGTATACCACGGGTATGACAAAACGTTTAGTTTTACTGCTCTAATTAAGTTGGTAACCAGTTTATAATAAAAATAAGCCTCCTCTCCGAGGAGACGTGTCTCATAGCCGTTTGGGTGGGATGAATAAATCATCTTTGCCTTGTGAGATTTAATAGGTATGAGGCATGTCCGGAGACACAGGCCCCTGCCCTGACGCTGAGCCGTGAGCTCCACAGCTGCAATATGGAGCTGCAACTCTGGAGCACTGCTCTAGGGTGGCACTCACAGGGCCATTAAAGAGACTGTAAATGTTATACTGCTGTCCAGCACCAGTCAGTTCTGTAAACAAGTGAGGGCATCACACCATATGTATATCAGCATAAAACGGGCATTACCTTTTGACAGCCATATTAGTTATGGAGCGTGCAGTTATAAAAAGAAAACACAGGCGTAAAAACCAAAGGCCACAAATCCCCTATCATACATATTTCCATCTGAAGCCAGTGTGAATAGAGTGTGGCTTTAAATTAAACTGTATGTGGAACATATTCTAACATCCAAACCAATATCCCTGAAGACATTTACATGAATAAACCAATCAATGAAAGTGAATGTGATGTGACGATACTCAAAAGCATGATTCACCTCTGAAGGTTGAAATATAAAGTATTTTGTTTTTGGTATGTTTCTTAGTTTCTCCTAGTATTGGAATTGGTTATGGTGCATTGATTTTGCATGAACATCTTCAGGGCTAGATATCCAATTCTATCCTCTCTCTCTGCTCTCTGATGAACAAACCGTTTGACCCCTCCAGGTTTGGAAATAGCGCATAGAGAATTCTTCCCCAATTGGCTAATCAAGGCCTTTCTCTCATGCCTCTAAAATTTGTTTCAGAGGGCGATATTTCAGCAGGGGTGCTCTCTCTTCCAGCTGTAATTCTCAATCACCCACCCAGCCGCTCGGTCGGTCGGTCGTTCATGGTATGGGGCTCTATGGGGATTTCTCTCCCTGCCCTTCCCTGTACCTCTCCCCTGCCTGGCCTTTGTCCTCTGGTTTCAGCGAGCAGACGCTGAGCCTGATCATTGCTGCTTCCTGTCTGTCCCTGACCTCCCCCTTAGACACAGGTTAATGGGAAAGACATGTGGCCACAAGCACTATGCAGCACCCTGACCCAAACAACCCCTGCTGCCTGCTCCCTCCCTGCTCTAACATAAACTGCCTATCTTTGCTTTCATGTCATGATGTAACAGGGCCAATCAGGCACAGGCACAACATAAAGTATACCTAAATCTACCCCTCTCTGTTTTCCCAGAGATCAAAGCTGCTCGAAAACTGAAATCTGAGCGGCTAATGTTTAAATTAGGATGTCAGAGTCACAGCATGCCGTTATACTGTGGACATACTGTAGATCATTGCGACAAATGCGGCCAGGCTTCACGAAATGTACCAAGTGTTGTGTATTAATATATAGTTTAAGATTTAAAGCTGTTTAATAATATATCTCTGCTGTCTTTTCCCTTAGTGGAGAGTGAGTTCATGTACCCTGACTTAATTACAAGCTCCTATGTGAAGGTCAGCCAGTCTCCCTTCTAGCCTCCCAGAAGACGACTGTGTCTCCTGTAAGGGATCCCTTTCCGTCCCAACACTGTCAGATTGGAAGTTAATGGAAGATTAGGTTTCATTCAGCCACTCAATAAAAAACAGTTATCAATGAAGCAGTTTCACATTATATAATTATCAAGGTTCCAGTAAATCCTGCTAATATTGCCGAAATGCACTGGGTCCCTGACAAGACGTTCACCATCTATTAGTCAGCCATCGCTAGAAACTAATGGGCCGCTCAATCTAGTGGTAAAACTGTCAAGACTGTTGCCACAGCCATCCAATAGCCATTCTCCATACTATACTGTACATGTGATTTATAAAATTGCCATTATGTTATGTACTTCTCTGTTACCAATGCAATGCTATAGGGAACGTCTATCAAACATATTTTAAAAGACAAGCAACTCTTTCAGTTGGAATCGAATGAATGGAATGAAACAAAAACATTGACATTATGGGGGGTCTATTCTGTAGTATTTTGACCAGACAATAAATTCAACAATGTACAATATTTATATATAAATATATAAAAACGGTTATGATCCACTCTTTTATGGTGTGAATATTATGCGGATCACATTACAGATCCCTGTCTACAGACCTTGGAGATCCACTGTTAGGCTAACCATTGTTGCCTCTGTTACCTCTATGCCCTCAGAGCTGTGTTGAGAGAGAGCGATGAACCTGCCAGTGACATGCTTCTGGCCTTGGACTTTATCTGTCACCACAACCTCAGGCTGCTCATAACCGCATGGCGATGTGGGTCGGCATTATGCTATCAGGTTGTCAGCTTGGACAGGGACTGAAACTAATTAGATGAGGATGTTCGTAATTGAATGGCCTACTAATTGATGGCCAGGTCAGCAGCTTGTGTTCGGATTATGAGGGTCTTATTTTCTTCACTCATTCTTTGACTATCTCATTTAGACCCACAAGTATAAAAGCCTATGTATTTTGGTAAGATACGTCCCTTTCAATTGTTGGTCATGGAACTAACACTGCATCTGCTCTGCCCTACAGTATCTTATCTATAGGTCAAGGAGAAAGTTGTGTGTAAACAGAGTTTCTGCTATTATTGTAGCTCTAGAAGAGACTATCCATAAAACGTGCAGGTGAAAGTAGACCTTTAGGAGAGGCAGAACCCCCCCGAGCTCCACACAAAGAAGGGGGTAATCAAGATAATAAAAAGCACTAGATACTCATAAAAAGCGACGAGAAAAGGTCAAGAGGGGTCCATTGTCCTATTCTCCTTCCTACCTGGCAGAGTTTAGCTATGATAAGACTGATATGGCTCACATAAGGTTGATAAGTCACAGACAAATATAGTTTAAGCAAATAATAATGATTTTCCATATCCTCCTTTTGATGTTAACATTTTGCATAATGTAAAACTCTAATATCTGTAGCAGAGATCTACATATTATCATATTCTGCGAATTCATATAAAATATGGTGACCTAAGTTGATATAAAAGTAAAAACTATATGATTAATACCAGAGTAATTCTACATAAACAGTTTACTGCCGGGGATCATTTGAAATGATTTCGATCTACCTACTAATTCTTGTTCACATGATAATCTTTCAAGGTTTTTAAATTAGTAGTGAGGGATGCTGTCCCCTCCTTCCTTAACCATCCAGAGAGGCAGAGGCAGAGGCAGAGGCACACACAGTCCTTAGCCCTCAGCCCTCTGAGGGGGTCAGCTCAGATCAAAGGTGCTGGTCACAGCCATTAGGCCCAGCAGTGAAGACCCAACATGAAAAGCTTGTGTTTTGAAAAGGAGGGCAGAGAAAAAAACAGGGCCCTCTCCATTTAAAAGGCAAACTGTGAAATAATTGAAAAGGTATGTCAGTCAAGAGCAGGCGCCCAGCGGGAGTGCCCAGATTCCCAGGCTCTCTCCTGGTCGAGCACCAGGCCATGGAGGGCTGCTGAAGGGGCAACCCAAGAAATTAAAGACCCAAAAAGAAGGTATTTCACTCGACTCTGCTCCTTCCTTATCCCCTGCTTTTTAATTGTGATGGGAGGGAAAGTCCCCACCCCCCTCCCCCAAGTCCAACAAAAAGCTTAGTCATTAATAAGATCTTGTCTCCCCTCCACCTCTCAGGTACTGTAAGTAACAAAAACGTACTGGGGGACAGAGGGACATAGTTGTATGACCCCCCCCCCCCCCCTTCTTATTACCAGCACCTACACCCTGTACCCACTCCCTCCTCCTCCTATAGCATGAGTCTGACCAAAGGAACCCGGTGAGAGTGTCTCTCGCTTTCCTTCCTGCGTTTTTTTTTTTTTTTTTCAAGGTCAGAAAAGGCTGAATGATCTGACGAGTGGCTCACTTCCACAAAAGGGGGAAAGAAAGGAAAGAGAAAGAGTAAAAGAAGACTGGGGAAAAGGCTTCTTCTATGCTTTAAGAAAAACCCCACAGAAGATAGAAGAATGGTCAGTCCACACTTGACTGGTGCTGTATAGGGTAGGATTTGCTTGTAATAGCAGCTTCGGCTTATTGACAGCTCTGGCCAAAACATATCAAAGGTTGGCAGATTCTGCCAAGGGAAAGAAAGAAGCAAAAAGTACTTTTCTAATCAATATTAACAGCATGATTACAAATAGTTTCCTTTTCTTTCATAATTGATTTCTTTATTGCATGGCCACATGCAACAATTGGTTAATATTGCATTGAAAAAAAGCAGAAACACTCATTGCATAATATGACACAACACATTGTCACACATTACATGTGGGTCTACCGTAATGTGAGTACAATTTTAAAGGTTTGTTAATACTAGCTCTGCCGCCAGCTTTGAACACAATGGCCTGACTTTTTGAAGGTGCGTAAGAGTTATAGTATATGGATCTAAGAAGCCTTTATGGATGTCTGGTCAGGTGTCCAGAGACCAAGCGCTTTTCAAACAATGTCCAATCCCCATCTTATGTCCTTAGATGTTGGTTCTGCTGGCAGCTACACTGCCATGTATGGATGAAATAACAGGTAATGAGAAGACAGGGAATGGGGAAAACCGATTTGACCATGGGTGTCAATGGAAGTCTTCCTCTCTCTGATATCAAAACAATCGCCCGTACAAAACTATTCTCACACGTGAGATATCCACGTGCCTGCATTTGATAATTGTAACCACTCTATCCACTCCATGCCTTTAGTACATAATGTAGTGTACATATCAGAGTGAGGAATATCGTAGCACCTACTGTGCCTGGAGCTCGGAGCAGCAAATTATGGCAATTAGAGGCAGCAGTACTTTCAGGCACCAGCGGTTTTCATTGGACTGGACAAGTCACCATAAACCCACAGTGAGCTCCAATCACCAGCCTGCCTGGGTCTATTTGCTTATGAGTCGCTTGCACGCTCCCTGCCACCAAAACGCCCAGTGTTCGTAAACACAGCTCATAAAGGGGATGTTGCCATCAAAGTGCTAATGTGCCCTTAAAGGCTCTGGGCTGTCCTCACCACTGCAGCTGTGTGAAGAATGTCAGAGAAGAAAGACTCAACAGGCCCTGTATTTATTCACCCTCTCTGTCTCTCTCTGTGTGTGTCTGATGTGAATGACTTAACCTGGTAAGCATGGATACTGGTGTTAGCAGCTGGGAGTCTGTGTATCGCTCCATGCTGACAGGAAAGACAGGAAGGAAGGAGACGCTGACACCGTCTTTGGATATCTCATTTAGAGAGAGGTTGGTTTCACAATGTCACTTAAAGGGGAAGTTCACCCAAATTATAAAATTACATATTGGTTTTCGGCACAAATCCTATTCAAGTCATGGGACAGATATTAGCATTTTTACCGCATCATGTTCAAATCATCTATACAGTGCCTTCAGAAAGTATTCACACCTCTTGACTTTTTCCACATTTTTGTTGTGTTAGAGCCTGAATGTAGCATTTATTAAATCTAGAGGTTTGTTTTTATCACTGGCCTACACACAATACCCCATAATGTCAAAATGGAATTCTTCTTGCAAAGAATTGCACATATTGGTAGTTGAGGGGAAAAAAGCAGACATTGAATATCCCTTTGAGCATGGTGAAGTAATTAATTACACTTTGAATGGTGTATCAATACACCCAGTCACTACAAAGATACAGGCGTCCTTCCTAATTCAGTTGCCAGAAAGGAAGGAAACCGCTCAGGGATTTCACCATGAGACCAATTCCGACTTTAAAACAGTTTAATGGCTGTGATAGGGGAAAACTTAGGATGGATAAACAACATTGTAGTTACTCCACAATACTAACCTAAGTCAATACTTTCTGAAGGCACTGTAAGTGACTTTGTTGAGCTTCACAATCAATAGCGGGGGCTGTATTTTAACAAGTGGTAGCCAGGGGCGCCGTATGGGGGGGAAAAGTTAGGATGATTCTAAGGGCCTGTGACTGACAGGGGCCCTAAAATATTATTCCAGCATTAGGTAAAAACATTTTGGAGCCCAATGTTATATATTTTCATGGGGCCCAAAATCCCTGGAGGCTCCCCTGGTGGTAGCGTTATAGGTTCAGGGGTGTGTCAGAAATATTTTTTCACAATTATCGGCGCACTTGCTGGCTTTGTTGCGGAAGGGCTGGATTTTGATGAATAAACAAGTTGTGGGTTTGTCGAGGCTTAGCCCCTCACTGGCCAGTCAGAACGTGCTCCATGGCAAAATATGTGTTTGCTTCAAGTTGTGTATTTATGGTGTTTTGTGTATTTTCTTGGAATCAACTCCAATTACAATGTTAGTCCGTTATAGTTTGTTAAATGGCTTACGGAAATTAAATAACAAAACATAGACTTATCCCACATTGTTCTAAGTAATTCCATGGCTTCAATAGCATTCACACTGATATAGGGGCTAGGCCTACTATGAATTGCATTATGGCTGAGCATGGACATGCCAAACATTGTCAATAAGCAAGATTGAATTCATTATTGATAAGGCCTAAAAAGAGAATGAATAATTCTAATAAAATTCTAAACAAAATGAAACAACAACTGGGCTATGTCACACTTACAGGCGCCATCTTTTATCCCCGTGTAATTTTGTTAAGTTACAGCCTTATTAAAAATATATATATGTTTCACACAATACCCCATAATAACATAATGAAAACGGGTTTTAAGAAATGTTTGCAAATGTATAAAAAATCAAAAACAGAAATACCTTATTTGCATAAGTATTCAGACCCTTTGCTATGAGACTCGAAATAAAATTTACATTTCTTATTTTATTTAACCAGGCAGGTCAGTTAAGAACACATTCTCAGGTGCATCCTGTTTTCATTGATCATCCTTGAGATGTTTCTACAACTTGGCTAAACTGAGCAATTGGGGGAGAAGGGCCTTGGTCAGGGAGGTGACCAAGAACCCGATGGTCACTGACAGAGCTCCAGAGTTCCTCTGTGGAGATGGGAGAACCTTCCAGAAGGACAACCGTCTCTGCAGCACTCCACCAATCAGGCCTTTATGGTAGAGTGGACAGACGGAAGCCGCTTGGAGTTTGGCAAAAGGCACCTAAAGACCTATCGAATATCTCTGGAGAGACCTGAAAATCCCCATCCAACCTGACAGAGCTTGAGAGGATCTGCAGAGAAGAATGGGAGAAACTCCCCAAATACAGGTGTGCTACGCTTGTAGTGTCAAACCCAAGAAGACTTAATGCTGTAATCACTGCCAAAGGTGCTTCAACAAAGTACTGAGTAAAGTTAATTTTTAATACATTTCTAAAAACCTGTTTTTGCTTTGTCATTATGGGGTATTGTGTGTAGATTGATGAGGTGGAAAAAAACATTGAATACATTTTTGAATAAGGCTGTAACATAAAGAAAATGTGGAAAAAGTCAAGGGGTCTGAATACTTCCCGAATGCACGGTATAATATTGAAGCAAGGCATACTATGGAGGTTTTTACGCGCATCCAAACTTTTCACAGTAGCTGGACAAAGATCCAATATAAAGAGAAAGGGAGAATGTCCACACACCATTATACTGCTCCCAAATAGGCCTATGTTTTATGAACCTAATCGGAACCATCTTACAGATCAAATCGCATTCACACATCTCCAGAAGTTGCATTGCAAGCGTGCCACGGACGTTGTCACCAAAAAAACAGGAAGGTGAATAATTCTAATAAGTTTGGTTGTAATAAAATTCTATGGAAAACAAGCTATTTTTATAGGTTACAAAAAACATCTAAATACGAGGTTCACCGGTATTCACAGAGGTTCTCATCTTTCGTTTCATGATGGGTATGGACACGTAGCCTACATCATGGAGGTGGTTTTACACTCGTCCAAAACGGGACCTGCATGGCTAAAATCATGCAGGCCTGCTTACAATGCATAGATAAAAAGGGAATGTCAGATCACTGTTTTACTCCTCTCAAACTTGATATTTGAATAAAGCTTTGGTGATTAAGATTTAATTCCAAGCGGTCTCAGTAACCAAACCCTTTATCGACAGTCTTGACTACTTCACGATTGCATTGGGCAATCCGTAGTAAAAACCGTCAGTGGATAGTGCTAAAACAATGAAGTTATATCTGAATTCTGCCAGTATAGATACTGTATCTTTTAGATGATTTGGACATGATGCACGGAAAATGCTAATATTGGTCCCATGACTTCAATGGGCTTTTTTCCTACAAATGCTTAAACATAAGCATGTGAAAACAGTGCCAGGGAAACTAAACCAAGGCATGAATTTCTGTCATACCTTGTCCATAGACTGCTTACAGGCTAAGGAAACCAATGTGTACTTTTGTAATCTGGTTTAACTATCTCTTTAAGTGGGACCATAAGGATTTCCCCTGAACAAGGATTTCCTCTGTCCCTAAGACCATTACCCCTCTCTGCTATTATCATACAATACCTTTGTATGATCTATCCAGATACAGGCAGGTGGAACTAGAAAATACAGTACAGCAGTTTGAATTCTGATTTGAGACTGATTATTTAATCCACAAACATATTAAGTCAACCATTGCTGCAAAGTACAGCTTTTTCCAAACAAAGTCTGGATTTACATAAATAAATGGGTGAAAGATGGCAGTGGCGGGAGAGTAGCACCTGCTCGGACCCTGGTGAGGGCGTTTATTTTTCATTGCTGGATGGGTTTAACCAGGAACCCTGCTCGGAAACTCACTCGCTGCCCCCTTCAGCACATGTTGTTCTGCATGAGCAACACTGCACCTCTGGTCTGGGCACTTTGTGAGTTTACGGCTCCTGCTTCATTTCCTACTGGCATGGGGTCCACATCTCCTTCAGCACCTTGATGTGTTACAGTGTTTACAGGCCCTGTCCAAAGGCAACAGCCCATTTATTAGCCTTGTTTCCTTTTTCAGCAACATCCAGAGGTGCCCATAGGAGGAGAAAAAACCCATCATGTTTCTCAAGATGTTTTCTCCTCCAAACCGGGTTTCCATGGCTGGTGGTGTCTGTTGGGAGGGATGTGTGCTCAGATCAGATAGCTGGCCACATAAGGGTGCCTTTGAAGGTGAGGCTGTGCAAATAAAGCCAGGAGGAGTTATCCAAGGGAAATGCATATCCAGCAATTAGCTCCTATTCAGGCCCCCACTATAAGACCCTCAGGTCATCTCCAAAACATTTTAGTCTATTGTCATGGCAATGGCTAAGGGCTTCTTGTGCAGACTAAAACCAGATCAAGACCAAGCTACATGAGACTTGTTTGCAATCAGCGCCCAGAGGAAACAATTAGCCCGCAGCATTGCCAGGTCTTTCATGGTAAAAGTGGGTAAGAGGTTGGTTTAAGTGGCCATCAGACGCAGCTTTGTGTCCCCCTGGTAAACAACACTGGGTGGATTGTCAGTGTCAGGTCTGGGATGATGGCACTCCTTCCCTGTGCAGGCTGGGACCCAGCACATAATTCCCTTTGTGCTATATGCTGCAGTCAGTCTACTGAGATTGTGTATACTGAGTGTACAAATAATTATTTTCATGACAGACTGACCAGGTGAATCCAGGTGAAATGGCCCCTTATTGATGTCACTTTTTAAATCCACTTCAATCAGTTTAGATGAAAGGGAGAAGACAGGTTAAATAATTATTTTTAAGCCTTGAGACAATTGACACATGGATTGTGTATGTGTACCATTCAGAGGGTGAATGGGAAAGACTCAAGTGCCTTTGAACAAGGTATGGTAATAGGCACACCGGTTTGAGTGTGTTGAGAACTGCAACGCTGCTGGGTTTCCCACGCTCAACAGGCTGATTTCAATCATATCAATGTATTTCTGTATGACATACACATTTTTTTATGTATTTATTTCTCTGCAGTCTAGTAGTTCTTAGTGAGCCGATTGTTGAGGAACTGCGTTGTAGATGTCTCTTCACGAAGGGAATGGTTTAAATGGGCCATTGTGCATATGTTTCTCTCATGTCTTGGGAAAATAATCTCCCCAGAGCACACGGCCGTCTAGTTTCCTAATCGGTAATGAATGGCTTTTGATGGGGAAACTCCCCTGTTCTAACAGAGACTCCTCTTCCTTCTTTTTCAGGCCTAATGGAAATCCGATCTGTCAGTGTGGGGGTCGTCGCAATCAAATCTGTCAGCACCGGGCTGTATTTAGCCATGTCCAAAAAAGGCACACTCTTTGGATCGGTAGGTACACCTGGCAACGTTGTTTCACAAGACACCCTGGGGGGCCAGGATCTAGCTAGGAGACCCCGATGGTTCCTCCAAACACGGATCATTCCATTCAAGTGAGCCTTCGAGGTATCCACTAGGTGATGCTCGCATGCGTGACTTGAAGAGAGGCTTGCCAAGAAAACGGAGATGACAAAAGAGGCAAATGTGAAGGTCTAGAGTGACGTCTGCTAGTTGTTATGCTCACACACAGCCAGCTCTCTCTTTCTTTCCCTCCCTCTCTTTCAATCTCTCTTTCTCTCTCTCTCTCTCTCTCTCTCTCTCTCTCTCTCTCTCTCTCTCTCTCTCTCTCTCTCTCTCTCTGTCATGTAATCAGGCTGCCTATGGCGTGGTGTCTAAGGGCTCTATTCAATCTGTATTGCGGAAGTTCAGCGTTACAGGGTGATTGAAATTTAAAGGCAATGTTCCCGCTTCATCAGAGACTGCTTTCCGGGTAAACGCTGCACATGTCGGCTCAACCAGAAATTACCTTTACATGTCTATCGCACAATCTGTAACGCTTCAGCGATACAGATTGAATAGAGCCCTAAGTGTTTTACAGCTCAGAGAGAGAGAGCACATCTGGAGCTGGCAATCCGTCAGTACTGTGAAGCTGTGATGAGACGAGTTGCAGATAGTTATTTCACCCTGCCATCATTGTAAACAGGACATAGATTAACTCAATCAGCCTACCAAAGTCTCTCCATTCACCTAACACTGAATCCTCCCTTAATGACCATTAAGCAGAAGAATCACGCTAGGCTGATGCTATCTCCATAAGGGACCTGTGATCTCGGTTTGATAAAGGCCAACAGAGGGGATTGCTCTAGAATCCGTTGTCACGGTCACATCTTTTAAGTCATACCTACTTACAGATAAGAAGCTCAACCACCCATGGCAAAGTGGAGAGGGATTTGTTGGCTAGGCTGTGCATGTATATCGACACAAATCACTGCTTCTGTTTTACAGAAGTGGATAAAGGAAGAAAAAAACAACATGAAAAAGCATGTACTATTTTGTGATAGCCATCTATCTGATTGTTTGTTATGCTTTTTCATGTTGGTTGTTTTTTTTAACTACTTTCAGTAACATCCGACTATCTTCTTGACCATGATCCAACCATAACAATCACCTAATTATATATATTTTTGCCATTCACTGTTAATGGCCGTTCACTTTGAACACGCAACAAATAACTCTATAACAACACAGCAACATATGGAACATTTGAGTGCAACAACAAACATAGACCTTTGTCCCTAGCTCAGAGGTGTGTCCATGCTGCTGCTGTTAGTTAGTCCTTCTGGTCATAATAAACACTTGCCTCTCCCTCTCTCCCATCTCTCTGTCTCTCTCTTGCTTTCTCTCTCACCTGCAGATGAAGTACAACCCTAACTGTAAGTTCAAGGAGCGCATCGAGGAGAATGGCTACAACACGTACGCCTCCCTGCGCTGGAAACACGGCGGCAGGCAGATGTTTGTGTCTCTGAACGGCAGGGGGAAGCCCCGGCGAGGTCACAAAGCTCGGAGGAGACACCCCTCCACCCACTTCCTCCCCATGCTACCCTCATAGCTGGACAACTGGGCTCTGCTTTGCAACCAGCCCACCACAGTCCCAGTCCCTCCTCCTAGTGTTGTGATTATCAAGATAATTATTGAATATATTATTATTATTATTCTATCAATCCCCTCTCCCATATATGTACATTTGTTGGGGTATTATAAACTATTTTGTTTGTCGAGATCGCAGTGTGGGCATAATATAGTACGTTTAAGTTATTCATACACCCCTTTTTTAGTGTAAGGTCCAGAAGTAAAGCTGCTAATATTATGTAAATACAGTATGTCTATTATTATTATGATTGGTTATCAAGCTGAGGGATGATATTGATGACGCTCTTCTTTGTCAAGGAGTAATTTTGACACCACAGTCTTCTGAGAAAGTGTGTTATTTAAACATATCCCCCTTTTAAAGGGTACGAGTATTGTCTATATATTGTCCTCCACCCATCCCTTCATTTCTGTGACTCTACAGGAGACAATGCTTTTCCTTGAGTGACCTTACAATATGCTATTAAAGCAAATAATTGGTGAAAGTAACCTGACAAACAGTGAACAGGTTTGAAAATTGATTTAGGTTGTCAAATACGTTCGTCTGAGCAAAGTAACTAAAGCATTTGAGAGTGGACTCTCTAAAGATACTGAAAAGCCTTTACAATACAAGGACTCTTGCACTTGACTGGACTTCAGAGGGGACAGAATTCCCTGCTGAAGAAAACATTTGGACTGAACATTGATTCCCATGGATGTCTGCTACAAGACAAAAACATAAACTGACGACGTCTGGCTCTTCTGGGTTTCTGAAATGAATGTGTGAGCTCTGCAGAAGTCCCACTGGGCAAAAACTAGTTGAAACAACATTGTTTCCACATAATTTCAACAAAATAATTCAATGTGATGACGTTGAATCAACATGAAAACGGAATGGATTTGCAAAAAGTCATCAACGTAAGGGAAATTTGTCCTTTTCCACCTACATTTTAATCTAAATTCTATGACGTGGTGACTCAACCAAATGTAAATCAAAACTAGACGTAGAAATTACATCTGTGCCCAGTGGGGTGTCCTTTAGCCTGCTTCTAGACCACTAGCTCAGGGGTCATTCTTTGAAAGTGGGACTCCTGACATTGTCTCTGATATGTTAGTTCCAGAATTCAGTAGTTAAATGCATACGCTACTCCCTTTGAAACATGTTGTGCATTTGAGGCTGTATGTACACTTTTTCACAGTGCTAAGACCACCCATAAATCTCTAACGTATGGTAACTGGTTATTGCATTATCTTGTCATGTCTTGTTAACATTTTCAGAAACCTGTTGCAAATAGAACTTTTAATATATTTAAGCCTTTTTGTACCGTATAACATTTGAAGTTGATGTTATTGCCTCCATTTTGTGTCTAGTCCGAAAATCCTAATTGTATTCTATTCCATATTCTAGTCTATACTGTATGTTACTGTAATATGGCACCTCTTGACATCGCAATCATCACGTTTCAACTATCAGAAAATATTGGCCTGTCAATTGAATACGGTCATCATAACAACATAAGCGAGTGCCTTGGTTCATGTTCAGCTTGGTGAACTTCAATAAAATGCACATACATTACCCAATGTTCAAGGAGTCACTTATAGTAACACGCTTCACATCTCCTCAATTAGCTCCATAAAAAAAAAGTATATGTTTTTCGCTCATGTAATGTACTGTACTTGCCTTGATTGTTTTGCATTGTCAACATCTGCATTATCATCAAAACCACATGAACATTCAATGCGGGAGTGGAATAGCTGTAGTGGACCTCCCCTGAATTGTGAAAGACTTGTGCTGATGAGCTCTTCAATGGGCTATCATGGATCTTTAATCACAATGAAGGCCTGGTAGCATGGGAGGCCATAAAATATATTCACTCTGCAGACTGGAGAGATGGGGATGAATGGCCTCTATTGGGGGGAGAAAGGCTAACCTTTCAGCCTGTCAATGTGAAATTGCTTTGATGGGAAACATGTCTAGTCAAAATAGCTTTATGTCGCTCTGCCGTTCCATCTAAAGGCCTGCCAAACAATTGGATGTTGGTGTGAGGGTCTAAGAAGACTTGAGAAGGCCCTTAGAGTTTTACATTTTTTGATTTGAAGACTTGGCCAAAGGTTTTCTGTGTATTAGTGGGGGAGTTTCGGCAATGACCCCTACTGAATCTTTAAAGTGTCACATGCCAAATCTATAAGGTCTTCCCAGCAAACCCAAAATTGGTTCTGTGAAAGAACATTTGTTAGGCCGCTGCAAATATTGCCATAACACATAAACTGTCCAGTCGAGGTGAAGATTATAAAATGTTTGTATAAAACATTTGCCTGATGTTACATTCCCAGAACACATTTAGTCTGTTCTCTAAAAGTTACCAGAATGTTTCATTAGGTTGTAGGAACAGTCTGGTGAGAAACTTGTGGGGACATCACAAAAGATATGTTCCCAAAACACAAAATCTGTCTAGTGCGGATGATTCTACAATGTTTATTTGAGGGTGCAAAATACATTCCCCTGATGTTATAACAATGTTCTCAGAACACATGTTGTGTGTTCTTTAATGGATCCCATAATGTTTAATTAGGTTGTGGTAACATTGTGGGGACATGACAAAAGATATGTTCCCAGTCCCCAAAAATAATATTTGTATTAGGGTGCATAAAACATTCCTTTGATGCTGCAGGAATGTTGACAGAACAGCCTTTCTGAGTTCTTTATAAATCTTGAAGAAATAAAGATATCCTCTCTTTTAGTAGAGTATACATGAGCCTCAATTACACCGTTTTTTTGTTTTCTCTGGTCGCTGGGAGGGGGGGCCGAAGGGTGGGGGGTCTGGGGGTGACTGACAAGCAA
Organism: Thymallus thymallus; assembly: GCA_023634145.1. Taxonomy (NCBI): domain Eukaryota; kingdom Metazoa; phylum Chordata; class Actinopteri; order Salmoniformes; family Salmonidae; genus Thymallus; species Thymallus thymallus. The sequence goes on along the minus strand of CM042393.1, from coordinate 26,620,702 downwards.
ACTTAGTTGGGGTGGAAGGGGTGGGAGCATGGTTTCTGGGAGTGGGGGGTGAGGGGGCTCCACACCAAACATGGAGACATGTTGGCTGGGTGGGGTTGGGGGATGGGATGGGATGGGATGGGATGGGATGGAATGGGATGGGATGGGAGGTTGGGGATGGGATGGGATGGGATGGGAGGTTGGGGATGGGATGGGATGGGATGGAATGGGAGGTTGGGGATGGGATGGGATGGGATGGGATGGGATGGGATGGGATGGGATGGGATGGGATGGGATGGGAGGTTGGGGATGGGATGGAATGGGATGGGAGGTTGGGGATGGGAGGTTGGGGATGGGATGGGAGGTTGGGGATGGGATGGGATGGGATGGAATGGGAGGTTGGGGATGGGATGGGATGGGATGGGATGGGATGGGATGGGAGGTTGGGGATGGGATGGAATGGGAGGTTGGGGATGGGATGGGATGGGATGGGATGGGATGGGATGGGATGGGATGGGATGGGATGGGAGGTTGGGGATGGAGGCCCATTTCTTTTTAGTTTTCTTTTCCTGTTTACACTGAATTTATTATTACATAAGCTCTGCATGTATTTCTTACTTGCTTCCCACAGGTACATTTGATATAAACTGAATATATAATTGACATCGATATTGTACCTGTTGTCCCTCCCATCAACAAATTACAAAAAAAGGAAAAGATTGGGATTGAACATGCAATAGTCAGTTCTGAAGACAGATCCTTAAACCTCTGCACCACCAGGGGACAGCTTCAGCCTTGCGGTTTTTTCAAAGTCAAATATGGTCAATCGGGACAATTTCTGAGTTATTTAAATGTTTCCATTCTTTTCTTAGAGGCAAGTGGCCCTAGTGGTTAGAGCATCAAGCCAGTAACTGAAAGGTTGCTAAATTGAATCCCTGAGCCGACAAGATAAATCTTGTTCTTCTTCTCTCTTGCACAAGGCAGTTAACCTCCCCAAAACAGTGCCCAATGTGGCAGCCCCTAACACCTATTTCATTCAGAGAGGTTGGTTGAAAGCCGAAGTCAAGTTCCGGTTGGACCTTGTGCGCAAATTACGCTAAAAATAAATTGTATACTTTTAATTTAATCCTTTAATATGCTGTATACTTGCAACACTGTATTTTATGATTTTCTTTCTTCATCACGTGTGAAATACCTTGTACTCTTGAGTATTCATATGTTTCTTAAATACATTTTACATTTACATTAGTCATTTTGCAGACACTTATCCAGAGCGACTTACAGTAGTGAGTGAATATATTTCTAACAGAAATACAGTGTATACATTATTTTATAACTCGTTCTGTGTCCTTATTGACCATATATAAAAACAATCAAAGAATAAACACAAGGCCACAGCTATTCCCTGGTTGTGGAGAGGCTTATGTATCTGAACGCAGATCTGAAAATTGCAGGTTTAATCCCACATATTTTTTAACCATGTTTCTTTTGGAGAAAAAAAACAGTGAAATTGAGGCTCAGATATACTCTACTAAATCCGGTCAAATGCTACATTTAGGTTGTAAAAAATAAAACATTGTGTACTGATCCTGATCAGTACTCATACTCTTGGATACCATCCGGGATGCTGGCCTTCTAGGCAGAGTTGCAAAGAAAAAGACATATCTCAGACTGGCCAATAAAAATAAAAGATTAAGATGGGCAAAATAAAACAGACACTGGACAGAGAAATATATGGCTTTTTCTATGCAATTCTGCCTAGAAGTCCAGCATCCCGGAGTCGCCTCTTCACTGTTGTTTTGCGGGTACTATTTATTGAAGCTGCCAGCTGAGGACTTTAATGAAGCTGCCAGTGAGGTGTCCGTTTCTCAAACTAGACACTCTAATGTACTTGTCCTCTTGCTCAGTTGTGCACCGGGCCTCCCACTCCTCTTTCTATTCTGGTTAGAGCCAGTTTGTGCTGTTCTGTGTAGGGAGTAGTACACAGCGTTGTACGAGATCTTCAGTTTCTTGGCAATTTCTCACATGGAACAGCCTTCATTTCTCAGAACAAGAATAGACTGACGAGTTTCAGAAGAAAGTTCTTTGTTTCTGGACATTTTTAGCCTGTAATCAAACCCATAAATGCTGATGCTCCAGATACTCAACTAGTCTAAAGAAGGCCAGTTTTATTGCTTCTTTAATCAACAGTTTTCAGCTGCGCTAACATAATTGCAAAATGGTTTTCTAATGATCAATTAGCCTTTTAAAATGATAAACTTGGATTAGCTAACACAACGTGCCATTGGAACACAGGAGTGATTTCCAGCTACAAAAGTCATTTACAACATTAACAATGTCTACACTATATTTCTGATCAATTTGATGTTATTTTAATGGACAAAAAATTGCTTTTCTTTCAAAAACAAGGACATTTTTAAGCATGCATAGATAATAAACAGCGAGTAGCAGCTGTGTAAAAAAAAGGGGGGAGGGTCAATGCAAATTGTCCGGGTAGCCATTTGATTAACTGTTCAGCAGTGTTATGGATTGGGGGGTAGAAGCTGTTAAGGAGCCTTTTGGACCTAGACTTGGTGCTCCGGTACCGCTTGCCATGCAGTAGCAGAGAGAACAGTCTATGACTTGGGTGGCTGGAGTCTTTGACAATTTTTAAGGCCTTCCTCTGACACCGCCTGGTATACAGGTCCTGGATGGCAGGAAGCTTGGCTCCAGTGATGTACTCGGCCGTACGCACTACCCTTTGTAGCGCCTTGCGGTCGGATGCCGAGCAGTTGCCATTGCAGGCGGTGATGCAACCAGTCACGATGCTCTCGATGGTGCAGCTGTAGAACTTTTAGAGGACCTGAGGACCCATGCCAAATCTTTTCAGTCTCTTGAGGGGGAATAGGCTTTGTCGTGCCCTCTTCAGGACTGTCTTGGTGTGTCTGGACCATGATAGTTTGTTGGTGATGTGGACACCAAGGAACTTGAAGCTCTCAACCTGCTCCACTACAGCCCTGTCAATGTGAATGAGGGCGTGCTCGGCCCTCCTTTTCCTTTAGTCCACGATCAGTTCCTCGGTCTTGATCACGTTGAGGGAGAGGATGTTGTCCTGGCACCACACGGCCAGGTCTCTGACCTCCTCCCTATAGGCTTTCAGATCGTTGTGGGTGATCAGGCCTACCACCGTTGTGTCGTCGGCAAACTGAATGATGGTGTTGGAGTCGTGCTTGACCACGCAATCGTGGGTGAACAGGGAGTACATGAGGGCACTAAGCACGCACCCCTGTCCCCATGTTGAGGAACAGTGTGGCAGATGTGTTGTTGCCTACCCTTACCACCTGAGGGCGGCCCGTCAGGAAGTCCAGGATCCAGTTGGAGAGGGAGGTGTTTAGTCCCAGGGTCATTAGCTTAGTAATGAGCTTTGTGGGCACTATGGTGAACGCTGAGGTGTAGTCAATTAACAGCATTTTCACATAGGTGTTCCTTTTGTCCAGGTGGGAAAGGGCAGTGTGGAGTGCAATTGAGATTGCGTCATCTGTGGATCTGTTGGGGCAGTATGTGAATTGGAGTGGGTCTAGGGTTTCCGGGATGATGGTGTTACTGTGAACCATGACCAGCCTTTCAAAGCACTTCATGGCTACCGGCGTGAGTGCTACGGGCGGTAGTCATTTCCCTGGGTTAGTTATGTCTATGAAGGCATAACTAACCAAGGGAAATGACTACCGCCCGTAGCGGTAGTCATACTGCCATGGCTATATAGTGAAAAAAATAGGGTGTAAAATAGGATAAAATACCTGTCTTGAGGTAACAAACATTGCAGGTTCAAACTCCACATGTGCAGATTGTCAATATATGATTTGTATAACATATGGTTGTGTTTCTATGATTAAATGTTGTTCAAATGTCTTATGAAATAAAGAATGTTCAGATACTCAACATGTGTTCGTAAGATTAAATGCTGTTCAAATTACCTATGACTGAAATTAAAATCCTATGTGTCTCTACATCACCTACAATACAGTCCTCAAATGAGAATTTCCATTAAATCGGGAGAGAAACATAAAAGGGATGTATTTGAATGTTGTGTTAATATTAGGAAAAAATGTAATAAAATACATCCTTGAAATGTTCTGAGGATGTCCAAGACAAGGTAAAATGTATATTGCGTCAACATCAATGGAATATTATGTTAAACCTAAAACAAATATGCTATGAACTTCATAAAATCATTAAGGGAATGCCCTGTGCAACCTAACTTAAACATTGAATGAACATCATCACAACTAAGAATATTTTGGGTTTTGGGAACCTATCTTTTGTAATGTACCCACACTGTTCCCACAACCCAATTACATGTTCTGGGAACCTTTAAAGAACTTAGATAAGCTGTTCTGTTAACATTCCTGCAACATCAAAGGAATGTTGTGTGCCACCTGCTAAAACATTATCTGAATAACAGCAAAATATATTTATTTATTATAAAAAATACAATCTTTTGTTATATTAATGTTTTTGGGATGTTATCATCCTATTGTTAAATAAAACGCTAACTAGAACTTAATAGGAATCTTAGCTAATGTTCTGGGAATGTTCCTGGTTTGCCGGGTTCACCAAAAATAGCGGAAAGCACTGAAACTCCACTTAGGTTCTGTATTTTATAGACAGTTAAGTTGGGAAATAAAGTTTAGTAGATAATAGACAGATATTATTAACTATAAGCATAGAAGTAAGTGTAGTTTTTGGGGTGTTTCTCGACTAATGCATCCTGGTCTATTTTTCAGCAGGCACAGGAACTCCTAAAAACATGCAAGACTACAAAGTAAAGTAATCCCATTTTCTGCTTGTTCTGTTGAATGGCTCGCCTCATCGTCAAATTGTCTCCACCTCTCCACTCATCTAACAGTCCAAGAATTTCTCCTTTCTTTCTTGGCTTTAAGGTGAGGCTGCCTGTTTATGCCAGACACAGCTCAGAGCACAGGGACACTAAATGGGAGTCTGTAATTATCATTGTTCTTCTACTGTCCTGTCAGTGCGCTCGCCAGAAAAACCAGAGGGATCCCTTGGCAACGCTCATCAAAGCAACGGCCTTTGATCAGCAGAAAAGCCCAAAATGCTGTACAAAATCAAGGTGGAATGCTCCAAACATAGTAAAAGGGAATGGGAATAGATATCCATCCAAGGACATCTCCCACTCCCCCTCTCCTATTGCCTGTTGATGCCATATGCACAGGTGCTTGGTCCTAAATATGGGTTGTGTCTGATCAGCTGTGTCTGAACAAAAGACTGAAATAACTTTAATGAGAGGACAGGAGTCATGCAATGTTGTTGTGAAAAAGGGTCGACCACCACATTTGAAAGAGATTGATCAGTTGCGTGCTATGTGTTGATGCACTCATACGGGGTGGTTTCATGGTTTGGCAAAGTGCATAGAAAATATAAGCAAAATCAGTTAGTGGTCCACACCCTACACTTGGCCTTATAGCGATGGATAGCTCAATGTTCCAGTGATTTGTCCTGAGTCTTTACAGCAGAGCTCTGTACTGACCTCAAGATGTTAGGGCAGTACTGTGGGAATTATTCCAACCTCCAACAGTGAACTGTCTGCCTATTGCCCTACTTTACAGACACATACTGGATGTAGATAATTGGACTCAAAAGCAATTTATTTGTATCTATACATGCTTTGTCATCAGTAAAAGTTTCATAACAATGGTTTCTTCCAGATTAATTGCAACTGGGGGACAAAAGCAATAATAAATGCTCCAGAAAGCCCATTTGGAAGGCCCTTGGCCAAAATCTATGGGGGCACAAGTCATGCTGCTTTAGCGACAATGACCTAAAGCTTCAGGGACCTTTGAAACCTGTGTGGTCATTTTCTCTCAGAGGAGTGAAAAGAACTGTGGTTGGCGGGAGAAAAAAGAAACCTTGCCACTCATAATACCGATGTATGCATTGTAGACGAAAAGGGAGGAGGGAAGAGGGCACCATTTTAAAGCGCTTATTGAATTGCTATTACAGCCCCTGAGACTAATTGTGGCTGTTGTGTCTCTCGGTGGCCGAGGGGGTTCTGGAGTGGCCCTGCATGCTCTTACCCAGTGGGGTTTTCAGACAGAAAGGCCCTGAGAGAGACCAGGACCACCGAAGATCAATAGCAAACCCTTCACTCTTTCACAGGCAGACTCTAATCCTTCTCATTTGTCTGCCATTTTGTTCAGGGCCATTCACAGCTCCTCGAATTTGGGATTAGGGTCTTGTTTTTTTTTACAAAAACAGCCCAAGTTATTACGGTGAATGGACCGAGGGACAGACGATGAATGTGTGAGTGCATGTGCACATCTGTGTACCTGTGTGTGTTAGAAGAATATGAGAATATGCCCAATGTGTCAGAAAAAGCTCAACGTTTCTTTTCTTTCTCATAGAACTCTGTTAGAATGAGTTCAGTTAGAGTGGGTTAAGTTCCATAACTTTTGTGTTCCTTCTGTGGCTGCCTGGCCGAACTCCCTCTGTCGGAGTCTTGGCAGCATCCATCAGACGGGTGGATCAGTCTGTGTGTCTGCAGCCACATGAGACAGGGCTGCTGAGTGGCACACGCGCCAGCACCATTACCCCCAAAGCCCTGCCATGCCACTCCACAGGTATGCAGTTCCACAGAGGCCTCCGTCCAGCCTCACCCGTGTGTGGCATTCCCCAGACGCCTGCGTGCATGTCAGACACCGCAGGATGGGAAGGGAAGGCTAGGAGAATGGGGAGAGGGTTGGAGGGGCTGAGGCTAGTCTCCGTCTAGATAGTTTGGCCAAACGAAGCAGCCAGATTTTGGATGAAGTCCCAGTCAACATCATAAGGTTGTAAAAGGCCTAAGTTGGGACAGGTTCATGCGAAGCCTGAGGCTTTTCAAACCTCTGTCTTTTGACACCATCTGAGGCTAAGGCTACAGTGGCACACTCCGGCCTTTTCTGCTCAAAGACTAGCAGGTGGGTGCTCTTCCTTAAAGATGAATTTTTCCATGTAAATGTTTTCGTCACAGCTTTTTTTTCCTTCTTAGGAGTTTAAAAAAATAAGCTGGTCTCTGTGTGGTGAGAATGTTTTTATTGGAATACCCTCGCAGGCTGTATCAGACGCATAAAATAACCATGACCAGAAAGTGTCAGTTTCCTCTGTCAAGTCTTGTCATCATCCGATTCTCAAGAACAGAACACAGATAACTTGACACTGTTGGCAAAGGGAGAGGAATACAAAGTTCGTTTACAGTTCAGTTTGATGGGGCTCATTTTTCCTATGGAGAGCTACAAATGAGGAGTTGAAATTAAACAGCCTTTGAAATGTAATCATTTTCTCAGTACCCAGGAGAAATATAGAGACAGGCTGTGGAATCAAAGAGTGGCAATGACATGTAGCCTTCGCTAGGAGGGTGTACTGTTTGGACCAGACTGCCGCAAGTCTAGACAGGCTATGAACGTATACTATAGTTCCCTCTGGAGCCTAATGAATCAATTTCCCCTTCTAGTCCCACATCTTTGTGTGTGTCCTTCATCTCTGCCTCCACTTCACTAGTTCTCCATTCTCCTCCATAAGAACTGTGACATTAGGTGGGCATCCTCTTCTAAAGCTAGCTGAAGTAAAATGAGTAATGTTTCAGTTGTGGTCCACACAAAGTTTGAGTAATGTCTGGTACTGTGTAACTGCTGTAGGTATGAAACCTCTTGGTACAGTATACTGTAGGTATGACCCTGGGTAATCATAAAAAGGGTATAACACATGAGAAGAAAGAAACATATGTAAGATTCAAGAAAAGTGTAACCTTATCATAGAAGCGCTGCTGCTGTACCGAGGTTACATTTTGCTTGCTCATCTGAACCCGGGGCCTCTTGCAACATTACAGAGAGTTAAGATATTACATTTTAATAATACATTTTCGTGTTTGTTGCTTTTGTCTGTGTGTTCTAGATAGATAGATAGATAGATAGATAGATAGATAGATAGATAGATAGATAGATAGATAGATAGATAGATAGATAGATAGATAGATAGATAGATAGATAGATAGATAGATAGGTACTTTATTGATCCCCCAGGGGGGAAATTTCATTGTCAAGCATCTACAACAGAACACAGGGCAGGTGCAAAATGTCACAACAAAAGTACACAAAAGACAGATACACGGTACATGATACATAGAGCGGCAGTATGAAAAAGTATAGAAATACAAGATATCTGGAGTGCAAAAAAAAGATATTGAATAGTATGGGTGGTTGGCTGAATATGTACACTATACATTGGTGGATGTTGGATGGTTAACTATACTATACAGAGAAATACTTCAGTAGCTAAAAATACGTATGATATGAGCGAGGGTAATAATAATAGTTTACTTAATAGACAGACTGGCTAAATGAACAGGTAAGTGAAAATGTTGCATGGTTAAATTAGCTGTACAGGTAAGTATACAGTTATATTTACAGATAAGTGAATACTTGCATGGTTACACAAACTGTACAGGTAAATGACAGGAAGAGATACTTTAATAGCTAAATGTGTGTATGATATAATTTGGTGTAATAATAGTAATTCCCTTAAAATACAGTCCTTAGTGCGCAGGGTTTAATTACAGACAACTGCACGTATTGCACATTCAATATACTAAAAACGATGAGAAAAGGTGCAACTGACAGGATACTAATATGCATTCCTGAGTGAATGCCTACGTAGGTTAGGTCCAAGAATTACTAGCAATATTGCACGTGATATGATATAACAACTGTACATGAGTATGTATATACAGACCTGCATGAATAAATAGGTCCTGAGTGAATGAGTGCTGACGGACCAGAGTTAATCACGGATGGATGCATTATTGTTAAACTAGGTCCTAGCACCCCAACAGTTCCAGATCTATGTTGCCGACGGCACGGCACCCCGGTGAGGCATTATATAGTCTAATAGCCGCTGGCAGGAAGGACCTCCTGTAGCGCTCTCTGGCACACCGTGGTGGGATCAGTCTTATGACTGAAAGTGCTCCTCTGCGTCATAACCATAGCGTGCAGAGGGTGGGTGACGTTGTCCATGATGGCCAGCAGTTTGGCCAGGATCCGTCTCACAGCCACCTCCTCTAGAGTGTCAAGGCTCATCCCCAGGACAGAGCTAGCCTTCCTGATCAGCTTATTTACCCGAGAAGCATCACCGGCTTTGATGTTTGCTCCTCAGCACACCACTGCAAAAAAGATGGTATTGGCCACCACAGACTGGTAGAAGGTATGCAGTAGTTTACTGCACACGTTGAAGGACCTGAGCGACCTTCTATTCACAGGTGCAAACACTTACATTATATGAATTGCCTCATCCAACCCCATTATAAACAGTCATGTAAAAAAGTAAGTACACCCCCTGGAAAGTTCATATATTTGACATATTTGGACAGATGGATATGTAATCTTCACTTCAACACTATTGACAGATAAAGGTTACCCAATTTAACAAATCACACAAAAAAAAAAAACTTTGAACAGTGGAATTATGTACTTCGAATTGCTTGGAAATGGATTTGTAACCCCTCCCAGACTCATGGGCATCAATAATCGGGTAGGTTTTTTTATCTTTGAATGTTGTGTTACCACACATCATATGGTTAAGACCAAACCAGACCAATTTTCTTATCTTTATGGAAGGCTGGACCCTCCTAAGTTTCTCTCTAATATTTTCTAATCATTTGCACTTGTTTTGGTACACCTAATTCTACTTTTTGCCATTTTATGTGATGGTAAAGGTAGGAGTGTACTAACATTTTCCCCATAAGGAAAAGGCAATTTTGTTCATTTTAATTGCATAACATTTTCAAAGTATTTTTTTTTGGTGTGTGATTTGTTAAATTGGGTAAAATCATCTGCCAATAGTGTTGAAGTGAAGATTACATATCCATCTGTCCAAATATGTAAAATAAAAAAAAAGAGAACTTTCCAGGGGGTGTACTTACTTTTTCACATGACCTCATCCAAGTGTGAATTACTCCATGCGTTAGAGGCATGTTCTTCTGATACCTGATGGTACAACCCATCCTGAGCTGAGCTACACGTTCCCAGTTCACACTGCTGAGCTGCATTCATCAGCCCTCTCAGCCCCTCATGTCAAACATGATCCAGGGCTCCCCTAACATGACACAGAAAGAGAGCCCCTCCACAGCAATGGGCCAAACGTTAGAGATATTTGAGTTGGGGGAGCTCGAGTGGGAAGGGGGTTTCTCTCTGACCTTGGGTAAGCACACTGAGTAACAGTGGCTGATCTCCCCCATGCACTGCTGACTGCATGGGTCCGTCTGCCATTAACTCCAATGTGAGAGGTAAGAGCTAAAGGCAGGCTACTCTGGAGGAGCCGACCTGTTGTCTTGATAATGATGGAGAGGACAAGAGGTTGGAGTTACTTCCTTAGTTAAAGTGGCTTCCTCAATCCAAGTGATCATTGCAATTAACCTCAATTGATGACAAAAACTAGGGGAGTAAGATGAAGGGACAAGAGCAACAACAAACATAAAAACCTTCTTCCTGAACAGGTTCATTACTCTGTAGAGGCCCTCATTTGTCAACAATTTGCCCTAAAAAGCACACCAAAGAAGGTCATCACAAGAGACTAATACCCACAAGCACACATGCGCTATGGCTACTACTATGGCTGAACCAGATCTGTTATTTTATTCTGGGGAAGCTGCTTCATCTCTTGGTTAGAAGACTGCATAACTTTCAGCGGCAGCTCATATTTTTCTGACTCTCTTGCCCCCTCCACTGGATATACTGCAGTACCTGATATACTTTTAAAGGCTCAAATCTATTATAGTTTAATCCTAATTTGAGATCTCTGCACATGAGAGGAAGCTGGTGGGAGGAGCTCTAGGAGGACGGGCTCATTCTAATAGCTGGACTGAAATCAATGGAACGGTATCAAACACATCAAACATATGGAAACCATGTTTGACTCCGTTCCATTACTTCCATTCCAGCCATTACAATGAGCCCGTCCTCCTAGAGCTCCTCCCACCAGCTTCCTCTGGCACACATCACTAGGACTTGGAATCAAACGATGAATCTCTTGAGTCAGATTGTGAGAAATTGTGTTGGTTTACCTTTTGTAAGACCATGTCTGCTTGTGGTGACCTACAGTGAGTGTTCAAAACATTAGGAACACCTGCTTTTTCCATGACATAGACCTTTCGGTTACTGGCCCAACCCTAACTGCTAGGCTGCCTGCTGCCCTCTAACCACTAGGCTATTAACGAATTGCAAATATATATATATATATATATATATATATATATATATATATATATATATATACAACAAAAAAACATTGAATGTGGGAAATCAGCACCATGTCTATTCTTTAAACTGGGGAGGCTGCACCATCTCTTGGTTGTAAGACGGAATAACTATACTGGATATACTACAGTACCTGAGACACATGGCCTGACAAAATGAGTCTACAAGCATTTCTAAACTATACTTAACAAAAATATAAACGCAACATTTAAAGTGTTGGTCCCATGAGCTGAAATAAAAGATCCCAGAAACGTTCCATATGCACAAAAAGCTTATTTATCTGAAATTGTGTGCACAAATTTGTTTAAATCCCTGTTAGTGAGCATTTCTCATTTGCCAAGACAATACATCCACCTGACGGGTGTGGCATATCAAGAAGCTGATTAAACAGCATTTTCATTACACAGGTGCACCTTGTGCTGGGTACAATAAAAGGCTACTCTAAAATGTGCAGTTTTGTCACACAACACAATGCCACGGATGTCTCAAGTTTCAGAGAGAGCGTGCAATTGACATGCTGACTGTAGGAATGTCCATCAAAGCTGTTGCCAGATAATTGAATGCTCATGGTTACATTCATGTGTGTATGCAAAATATTACTGTAATCACGCCAGCCCAAGACCTCCACATCCGGCTTCTTCACCTGCGGGACCAGCAACCAAAACAGCTGATGAAATTTAGGAATATTTCTGTCTGTAATAAAGCCCTTTTGTGGTGAAACAGTCATTCTGATTGGCTGGTTAATGTCCCAGTAATGTGAAACCCAAAGATCAGGGCCTAATGAATTTATTTCAATTGACTGATTTCCTTATATGAACTGTAACTTGAAATTATTGCATGTTGCATTTATATTTTTGTTCAGTATAAATACAAGCATTACATTAATATTTATGTAAATGAGAATGTGTTCTCAGTCAACTTACCTGGTAAAATAAGGGTTAAATAATACATTAAAAGCATGAATACTATCTGTAATTTCAAAATCAGCATTAAAAAAAATTCTGCATTAAAACTGTCCATGTTTGATCAAAGAAAGCTCCTGCACATAGTCCCGTGTAGCTCAGATGGTAGAACATGGCGCTTGCAACGTCAGGGTTGTGGATTCAATTCCCATGGGGGACCAGTATAAAAAAGTATGAGCATGTATGCATTAACAACTGTAAGTTGCTCTGGATAAGAGTGTCTGCTAAATGACTTGAAATGTAAACTAGGTAAGAAATATTTATATCTTAGGGCTGTATTCACAGCAAATTGTCACATTGTGGTGGATGATCTAGGCCTATACAAGGTGTTTATCGATAGTACGAATGGAAAGTTCACACTCTTATAGGTGAGATCCTGTAAAGTTATCAGGTGGCACATGCGGTGAAGGAGTTTAGAGAGACACTCAGCACTTCTAAACCCACCAGTCTGAGAAGACAAAAGACTCCATCACATAGTCTCAAACACGCTCTCTGACAACATGGCTGCCACATCTCTCCTGCTTCTGCTCATCACTCTCCTGCCTGCTCCAGGGCTCACAGGTAAGACCAAACTTCACCTTTGACCTCTACTCACTCTGGGGTCAGAGAGCAGCAGAGTGGGACATTTGCCCTTCTCACCCTCATCTATTCTCTAGAACAGCAAAGGGACGCTAGGGACATAGACACACAGAAGGTCTTCTTTCTGGTTTTACAATGTAACCTGACAATTATGGTACGATTAATCAATCAATTAGTACGGTAAAGAGCATAACAATTGATGTGATGAAAAACAATTATCAGGGGTGTGAATCTGACGGTTATGGTTGGTGCTCATGACATTTCAAGACAGGAAAGCTTTCTTACATGAATGATGAAATATTACCACATACATCCTGGTTACAATGCTAAGACATTGGAGAACGACATCATGCTGTTGCAGCTACGTGACAGAGAAAGTAATCATAATGTGAGAATGTCTCTTAGCTTAGCATTAGCACACTATTACCCAAATAATAAATGCCAATAGACCTTAGATCTAATAGAGAGAGAAAAAAAACAAGCAGTTAGGTTTGCTCAAATCCGGTGCAACAGTCATGTATGAAAACCTTTGAAGATGTGTATAATAATATTTTGTATATATAGACAGAACGTCTTCTTTCTGGTTTTACAATGTAACCTGACAATTATGGTACGATTAATCAATCAATTAGTACGGTAAAGAGCATAACAATTGATGTGATGAAAAACAATTATCAGGGGTGTGAATCTGAAGGTTATGGTTGGTGCTCATGACATTTCAAGACAGGAAAGCTTTCTTACATGTATGATGAAATACATCCTGGTTACAATGCTAAGACATTGGAGAACGACATCATGCTGTTGCAGCTACGTGACAGAGAAAGTAATCATAATGTGAGAATGTCTCTTAGCTTAGCATTAGCACACTATTACCCAAATAATAAATGCCAATAGACCTTAGATCTAATAGAGAGAGAAAAAAAACAAGCAGTTAGGTTTGCTCAAATCCGGTGCAGCAGTCATGTATGAAAACCTTTGAAGATGTGTATAATAATATTTTGTATATACAGACAGAAAGACTTATTTCTGGTTTTACAATGTAACCTGACAATTATGGTACAGTTAATCAATTAGTTGTATGGTAAAGAGCATAATAATTGATAATTGAAAAACAATTCAATATCTTGTATCAACGTGATATCCCACCACTGCTTGCATTTCATTAGTGAAAATCTCTCTGTCCCAGCCTACCAAGACTCTGGCATAGTGAATGGAGCAGAATCCAGACACAACTCCAAACCCTACATGGTCTCTGTACAAAATGAGACTGGACATATCTGTGGAGGGTTCCTTGTGTCTGAGAGCTTTGTCATGACAGCCGCCCACTGCTACAAATGGTAATTGTGTTTTACTCTTATCCTGTTGAACTATTTAGGTAAGAAAATGACTTCTACAACTTTAAGTAAAGTCATAAATTGTTCTCTGGTATCTGTTAAAAATGGCATATTTGTATTATGCTGTAGAGTGTTCTGTGTGCTTAGGTGCTCAGTAAGTAGACTGTGGTTTCCTCTTCACAGGGGTGTGAATCTGACGGTTATAGTTGGTGCTCATGACATTAAAAGACGGAAAAGTTCTTCTTACAATATTGATGTGAAATATTACCACATACATCCTGGTTACAATGCTAAGACATTGGAGAACGACATCATGCTGTTGCAGGTACGTGACAGAGAAAGTATTCACAATGTGAGAATGTCTCTTAGCTTAGCATTAGCACACTATTACCCAAATAATAAATGCCAATAGACCTTAGTTCTAATGGAGAGAAAAGAAAAACCAAGCAGTTAGGTTTTGCTCAAATCCGGTGCAGCAGTCATGTCTGAAAACCTTTGAAGATGTGTATAATAATATTTTGTATAATATCATGTAGCTCATTGGAGAATCAACAGTATAGTCATGTGCTCCAAATGTAGCTTGCCAAAACTACCCCGAAGAGCGAAGCTGTGAAGCAAATCCCTCTCCCTAAGAAAGACCAGGACATCAAGGCCAAATCTTTCTGTACCGTGGCAGGGTGGGGTGCCACCAAAACGGACGGTCCTGCAAACCCACACCTTCTGGAGGTGAATGTCACTGTAGTAGACAGAAGTTCCTGCCAGAGATCTTGGGGGAAAACCGTTCCCATAACCCCGTCTATGATATGTGCTGGTGGTACTGCTCCTGATTATAAAGGCGTTTGCCAGGTGTGGTCATGGAATGTCTTTAATTCTAATAATGCATTAATTATAAAGTGACTTGCTTTGCAAATGTAGAGTAATTTAGTTGTTTAATTCCCTGTTTTCATCTATAATCGCAGGGAGATTCAGGAGGTCCTCTGGTGTGTAAGGGGACAGCAGTGGGAGTTGTGTCCTTTAACCAGAAAGGAAACTGCAATGAGCCACAGATGCCCAACGTCTACACCAAAATATCCAAGTATCTTTCCTGGATCAAGTGCATCATTAAGTATTAAGGAATTAGACATCAATTGAGTTAGTAATATATGAAGTGTTTATTTCTAAAACACTATATCCACCAATTTTTCACATTTGTGTTTTTTCATCAGAAATGATTGCTTATGGTTACATTCATGTGTGTATGCAAAATATTACTGTATATAATAAACCTGGTATGACTTAACTCGCTAGGGAAAAAACAGAGACCAGGGTTCTTACCTACAGATAGGTAAGAAAGTGCCCTGCATGCAACCCGAAAAAACGATGTCCAGGGTCAACGAAGCCATCAAATTCCCTCAGCCCAAACCGTCCTCTTCAGCTACCGAGCCGACAAACCCAAGGAACTAGCTTCCAAAGCAACTGGAACCTTTGTTAAGCCAAGCAATTAAAACCAATTCAAGAAACAACTATTTTAGTACACAAAATGTTATTTTTCACTCCACAAGAGCATCTCTCCCCCTTTCTTTCTCTCCTCAGCAACAACGGAAAAACAAGTAACAGTACATAATAATAATTTAACCAACATAGGCCCAACAGCGAAGGCTGTAGTAAAATGTAGAGCTTATGAAAATAAAACAAATCTGATTAAATGTATACAAGGTATACAAAATATACATCAACATATTATTATTATTGGAAACCATAGTTCTAAATACATAGTTTAACAGGGTATTACATACTCCCCCTACCAAAAAATAGGCATGTCCTCATGACAAGTAAACCAGGGAAAAGAACATAGTATGTACAAACACAGGAAATGCGTTAACCCTTCTGTTCTGTTCCTTAGAATAACTAAAAGGAGATAAGGGATAGGGCTACACATTGTACTAGCCAATCGGCTTGTATGCAGCTTGCAACTATTTCCTGACACATACTTCAGGTAAGTCTTCTCTGATGCTCCATCACTTTAGACTCCAAAAAATAAGTCTATAGGTAACCTTGCTTCAAGGTCAAACATGAGAAAGTACAGAGAGTATCCGTTTGCTTGATTCTGAGTGCGAATATACAATTGTACGAACATGACAACGAGAGTATGCAGGTCGCAGTGGTGGGTAGTATATGAGGCTTTGGTAACTTAACAGATGGCACTGTGATAGACTAAATCCAATTTGCTATGTATTGTTGCAACCCCTATTACTAGCCTGTTCAACCTCTCTTTCGTATCAATTGATGTGATGAAAAACAATTATCAGGGGTGTGAATCTGACGGTTATGGTTGGTGCTCATGACATTTCAAGACAGGAAAGCTTTCTTACATGAATGATGAAATATCACCACATACATCCTGGTTACAATGCTAAGACATTGGAGAACGACATCATGCTGTTGCAGCTACGTGACAGAGAAAGTAATCATAATGTGAGAATGTCTCTTAGCTTAGCATTAGCACACTATTACCCAAATAATAAATGCCAATAGACCTTAGATCTAATAGAGAGAGAAAAAAAACAAGCAGTTAGGTTTGCTCAAATCCGGTGCAGCAGTCATGTATGAAAACCTTTGAAGATGTGTATAATAATATTTTGTATATACAGACAGAAAGACTTATTTCTGGTTTTACAATGTAACCTGACAATTATGGTACAGTTAATCAATTAGTTGTATGGTAAAGAGCATAATAATTGATAATTGAAAAACAATTCAATATCTTGTATCAACGTGATATCCCACCACTGCTTGCATTTCATTAGTGAAAATCTCTCTGTCCCAGCCTACCAAGACTCTGGCATAGTGAATGGAGCAGAATCCAGACACAACTCCAAACCCTACATGGTCTCTGTACAAAATGAGACTGGACATATCTGTGGAGGGTTCCTTGTGTCTGAGAGCTTTGTCATGACAGCCGCCCACTGCTACAAATGGTAATTGTGTTTTACTCTTATCCTGTTGAACTATTTAGGTAAGAAAATGACTTCTACAACTTTAAGTAAAGTCATAAATTGTTCTCTGGTATCTGTTAAAAATGGCATATTTGTATTATGCTGTAGAGTGTTCTGTGTGCTTAGGTGCTCAGTAAGTAGACTGTGGTTTCCTCTTCACAGGGGTGTGAATCTGACGGTTATAGTTGGTGCTCATGACATTAAAAGACGGAAAAGTTCTTCTTACAATATTGATGTGAAATATTACCACATACATCCTGGTTACAATGCTAAGACATTGGAGAACGACATCATGCTGTTGCAGGTACGTGACAGAGAAAGTATTCACAATGTGAGAATGTCTCTTAGCTTAGCATTAGCACACTATTACCCAAATAATAAATGCCAATAGACCTTAGTTCTAATGGAGAGAAAAGAAAAACCAAGCAGTTAGGTTTTGCTCAAATCCGGTGCAGCAGTCATGTCTGAAAACCTTTGAAGATGTGTATAATAATATTTTGTATAATATCATGTAGCTCATTGGAGAATCAACAGTATAGTCATGTGCTCCAAATGTAGCTTGCCAAAACTACCCCGAAGAGCGAAGCTGTGAAGCAAATCCCTCTCCCTAAGAAAGACCAGGACATCAAGGCCAAATCTTTCTGTACCGTGGCAGGGTGGGGTGCCACCAAAACGGACGGTCCTGCAAACCCACACCTTCTGGAGGTGAATGTCACTGTAGTAGACAGAAGTTCCTGCCAGAGATCTTGGGGGAAAACCGTTCCCATAACCCCGTCTATGATATGTGCTGGTGGTACTGCTCCTGATTATAAAGGCGTTTGCCAGGTGTGGTCATAGAATGTCTTTAATTCTAATAATGCATTAATTATAAAGTGACTTGCTTTGCAAATGTAGAGTAATTTAGTTGTTTAATTCCCTGTTTTCATCTATAATCGCAGGGAGATTCAGGAGGTCCTCTGGTGTGTAAGGGGACAGCAGTGGGAGTTGTGTCCTTTAACCAGAAAGGAAACTGCAATGAGCCACAGATGCCCAACGTCTACACCAAAATATCCAAGTATCTTTCCTGGATCAAGTGTATCATTAAGTATTAAGGAATGAAACATAAATTGAGTTAGTAATATATGAAGTGTTTATTTCTAAAACACTATATCCACCAATTTTTCACATTTGTGTTTTTTCATCAGAAATGATTGCTTATGGTTACATTCATGTGTGTATGCAAAATATTACTGTATATAATAAACCTGGTATGACTTAACTCGCTAGGGAAAAAACAGAGACCAGGGTTCTTACCTACAGATAGGTAAGAAAGTGCCCTGCATGCAACCCGAAAAAACGATGTCCAGGGTCAACGAAGCCATCAAATTCCCTCAGCCCAAGCCGTCCTCTTCAGCTACCGATCCGACAAACCCAAGGAACTAGCTTCCAAAGCAACTGGAACCTTTGTTAAGCCAAGCAATTAAAACCAATTCAAGAAACAACTATTTTAGTACACAAAATGTTATTTTTCACTCCACAAGAGCATCTCTCCCCCTTTCTTTCTCTCCTCAGCAACAACGGAAAAACAAGTAACAGTACATAATAATAATTTAACCAACATAGGCCCAACAGCGAAGGCTGTAGTAAAATGTAGAGCTTATGAAAATAAAACAAATCTGATTAAATGTATACAAGGTATACAAAATATACATCAACATATTATTATTATTGGAAACCATAGTTCTAAATACATAGTTTAACAGGGTATTACATACTCCTCCTACCAAAAAATAGGCATGTCCTCATGACAAGTAAACCAGGGAAAAGAACATAGTATGTACAAACACAGGAAATGCGTTAACCCTTCTGTTCTGTTCCTTAGAATAACTAAAAGGAGATAAGGGATAGGGCTACACATTGTACTAGCCAATCGGCTTGTATGCAGCTTGCAACTATTTCCTGACACATACTTCAGGTAAGTCTTCTCTGATGCTCCATCACTTTAGACTCCAAAAAATAAGTCTATAGGTAACCTTGCTTCAAGGTCAAACATGAGAAAGTACAGAGAGTATCCGTTTGCTTGATTCTGAGTGCAATTGTACGAATATACAATTGTACGAACATGACAACGAGAGCATGCAGGTCGCAGTGGTGGGTAGTATATGAGGCTTTGGTAACTTAACAGATGGCACTGTGATAGACTAAATCCAATTTGCTATGTATTGTTGCAACCCCTATTACTAGCCTGTTCAACCTCTCTTTCGTATCGTCTGAGATCCCTAGAGATTGGAAAGCTGCCGCGGTCATCCCCCTCTTCAAAGGGGGACCCAAACTGTTACAGACCTATATCCATCCTGCCCTGCCTTTCTAAAGCCTTCAAAAGCCAAATTAACAAACAGATCACTGACCACTTCGAATCCCACCGTACCTTCTCTGCTATGCAATCTGGTTTCCGAGCTGGTCATGGGTGCACCTCAGCTACGCTCAAGGTACTGAACGATATCATAACCGCCATCGATAAAAGACAGTACTGTGCAGCCGTCTTCATCGACCTGGCCAAGGCTTTCGACTCAGTCAATCACCTCATTCTTAATGGCAGACTCAACAGCCTTGGTTTCTCAAGTGACTGCCTTGCCTAGTTCTCCAACTACTTCGCAGACAGAGTTCAGTGTGTCAAAAAGGAGGGCCTATTGTCCGATCCTCTGACAGTTTCTATGGGGGTGCCACAGGGTTCAATTCTTGGGCCAACCCTTTTCTCTATATACATCAACGATGTCGCTCTCGCTGCTGGTGACTCTCTGATCCATCTCGACGCAGACGACACCATTCTGTATACATCTGGCCCCTCTTTGGACACTGTGTTTACTAACCTTCAAACAAGCTTCAATGCCATACAACACTCCTTCCGTGGCCTCCAACTGCTCTTAAACGCTAGTAAAACTAAATGCATGCTTTTCTATCGAACGCTGCCCGCACACGCCCACCGGACTATCATCACTATTCTCGACGGGTCCGACTTAGAATACGTGGACTCCTACAAATACCTAGGTCACATTAGCATATAACGTCTGGTTAGACTGTAAACTCAACTTCCAGACTCACATCAACCATCTCCAATCCCAAATTAAATCCAGAATTGGCTTCCTATTTCGCAACAAAGCCTCCTTCACTCATGCTGCCAAACATGCCCTTGTAAAACTGACTATCCTACCGATCCTTGATTTCGGCGATGTCATTTACAAATTAGCCTCCAACACTCTACTTAGCAAATTGGATGTAGTCTATCACAGTGCCATCCGTTTTGTTACCAAAGCCCCATACACTACCCACCACTGCGACCTGTATGCTCTCGTTGGCTGGCCTTCATTATATATTCGTCGCCAAACCCACTGGTTTGGCTTCTAATCATTTGCACTTGTTTTGGTACACCTAATTCAAATTTTTGCCATTTTATGTGATGGTAAAGGTAGGGGTGTACTAACATTTTCCTCATAAGGAAAAGGCAATTTTGTTCATTTTAATTGCATAACATTTTCAAAGTATTTTTTTTGGGTGTGTGATTTGTTAAATTGGGTAAAATCATCTGCCAATAGTGTTGAAGTGAAGATTACATATCCATCTGTCCAAATATGTAAAATAAAAAAAAGAGAACTTTCCAGGGGGTGTACTTACTTTTTCACATGACCTCATCCAAGTGTGAATTACTCCATGCGTTAGAGGCATGTTCTTCTGATACCTGATGGTACAACCCATCCTGAGCTGAGCTACACGTTCCCAGTTCACACTGCTGAGCTGCATTCATCAGCCCTCTCAGCCCCTCATGTCAAACATGATCCAGGGCTCCCCTAACATGACACAGAAAGAGAGCCCCTCCACAGCAATGGGCCAAACGTTAGAGATATTTGAGTTGGGGGAGCTCGAGGGGGAAGGGGGTTTCTCTCTGACCTTGGGTAAGCACACTGAGTAACAGTGGCTGATCTCCCCATGCACTGCTGACTGCATGGGTCCGTCTGCCAGTAACTTCAATGTGAGAGGTAAGAGCTAAAGGCAGGCTACTCTGGAGGAGCCGACCTGTTGTCTTGATAATGATGGAGAGGACAAGAGGTTGGAGTTACTTCCTTAGTTAGAGTGGCTTCCTCAATCCAAGTGATCATTGCAATTAACCTCAATTGATGACAAAAACTAGGGGAGTAAGATGAAGGGACAAGAGCAACAACAAACATAAAAACCTTATTCCTGAACAGGTTCATTACTCTGTAGAGGCCCTCATTTGAAAACAATTTGCCCTAAAAAGCACACCAAAGAAGGTCATCACAAGAGACTAATACCCACAAGCACACATGCGCTATGGCTACTACTATGGCTGAACCAGATCTGTTATTTTATTCTGGGGAAGCTGCTTCATCTCTTGGGGACCAGCAACCAAAACAGCTGATGAAATTTAGGAATATTTCTGTCTGTAATAAAGCCCTTTTGTGGTGAAACAGTCATTCTGATTGGCTGGGTAATGTCCCAGTAATGTGAAACCCAAAGATCAGGGCCTAATGAATTTATTTCAATTGACTGATTTCCTTATATGAACTGTAACTTGAAATTATTGCATGTTGCGTTTATATTTTTGTTCAGTATAAATACAAGCATTACATTAATATTTATGTAAATGAGAATGTGTTCTCAGTCAACTTACCTGGTAAAATAAGGGTTAAATAATACATTAAAAGCATGAATACTATCTGTAATTTCAAAATCAGCATTAAAAAAAATTCTGCATTAAAACTGTCCATGTTTGATCAAAGAAAGCTCCTGCACATAGTCCCGTGTAGCTCAGATGGTAGAACATGGCGCTTGCAACGTCAGGGTTGTGGATTCAATTCCCATGGGGGACCAGTATAAAAAAGTATGAGCATGTATGCATTAACAACTGTAAGTTGCTCTGGATAAGAGTGTCTGCTAAATGACTTGAAATGTAAACTAGGTAAGAAATATTTATATCTTAGGGCTGTATTCACAGCAAATTGTCACATTGTGGTGGATGATCTAGGCCTATACAAGGTGTTTATCGATAGTACGAATGGAAAGTTCACACTCTTATAGGTGAGATCCTGTAAAGTTATCAGGTGGCACATGCGGTGAAGGAGTTTAGAGAGACACTCAGCACTTCTAAACCCACCAGTCTGAGAAGACAAAAGACTCCATCACATAGTCTCAAACACATTCTCAGACACGCTCTCTGACAACATGGCTGCCACATCTCTCCTGCTTCTGCTCATCACTCTCCTGCCTGCTCCAGGGCTCACAGGTAAGACCAAACTTCACCTTTGACCTCTACTCACTCTGGGGTCAGAGAGCAGCAGAGTGGGACATTTGCCCTTCTCACCCTCATCTATTCTCTAGAACAGCAAAGGGACGCTAGGGACATAGACACACAGAAGGTCTTCTTTCTGGTTTTACAATGTAACCTGACAATTATGGTACGATTAATCAATCAATTAGTTCGGTAAAGAGCATAACAATTGATGTGATGAAAAACAATTATCAGGGGTGTGAATCTGACGGTTATGGTTGGTGCTCATGACATTTCAAGACAGGAAAGCTTTCTTACATGAATGATGAAATATTACCACATACATCCTGGTTACAATGCTAAGACATTGGAGAACGACATCATGCTGTTGCAGCTACGTGACAGAGAAAGTAATCATAATGTGAGAATGTCTCTTAGCTTAGCATTAGCACACTATTACCCAAATAATAAATGCCAATAGACCTTAGATCTAATAGAGAGAGAAAAAAAACAAGCAGTTAGGTTTGCTCAAATCCGGTGCAGCAGTCATGTATGAAAACCTTTGAAGATGTGTATAATAATATGTTGTATATACAGACTGTCAGGCTCTGGCCATAGAGAAGCTTTGCTTCTCTATATTTCTATGGTCAGAGTCTGGCAGATCTATCATTTCTATTTCTGTCTGGTGTGTGTGTGTAGGATCCCTAATTAGAGGCAGCTGCTATGCATTACCTCTAATTAGGGATCTTACTTATATGTCTGTGTTCCACTCCGTTGGCGTGGTTCATTGTTGTTATGTTATGTCTCGTGTCGTGCTACGTGTGTCGTTATATATATATCATTTGTTATTTTGTATGGTTCGTCAGTTCGTATAAATAAAGATGTCGAACTATCGTTACGCTGCGCCTTGGTCTCTCTACACACCCGAACGTGACAGAATGAACCACCAACCGACCAAGCAGTGTAAAACTGGAGCAACGGAGAGGAAGAAAGGAAGACAGCGGAGAAAAGGAGGAAACGGAGCCCGTAGTCAACCCCAGGAACATTTCGGGGGGGGGCTATGGGGGTGGTCTGGTAAGGAAGAGGACGCACCAGTACCACTCTCCATGTGGGATGCACTGTGCCCAACATATAAATGGGGGGCGAAAAGTGAAGAAGAGGAGAATTATTTGGAGAGCCAGTTTGGAGACGTGTTGGAGGAAATGTGGGAGATAGCGGAGGAAGTTGAACGGGAAATGTCGGAGTGGAATGATCCGTGTCCTGTCGCCTACTCCACTCCCGTGAAAGAGCAGTCCGCTTTACCGGTACCCAGTCGGGGTCCGGCCGTCTGCTCTACTCCAGTGCCAGAGCAGTCCGCTCCACCGGTGCCCAGTCTGGGTCCGGCAGTCTGCTACACTCCAGTGAGCCTCTCCAGTCCGGTACGTCATGTGCCTGCTCCTCGCACTCGCCCTGAGGTGCGTGTCACCAGTCCGGCGCCATCAGTGCCGACTCCACGCACCATGCCTCCAGTGCGCCTCTCCAGTTCGGTACGTCATGTGCCTGTTCCCCGCACTAGCCCTGAGGTGCGTGTTGTTAGTCCTGTGCCACATGTGCCGACTTCACGCACCAGGCTTCCAGTGCGCCTCCCCAGTCCGGTACGTCCCGTGCCGACTCCCCGCACTCAACCTCCAGTGCGCCTCCCTAGCCCGGTACGTCCCGTGCCGACTCCCCGCACTCGACCTCCAGTGCGTGTGCCCAGCCAGGTTCCTCCAGTGCCAGCTCCACGCACCAGGCCTCCAGTGCGCCTCCCCAGTCCGGTACGTCCCGTGCCGACTCCCCGCACTCTACCTCCAGTGCGTGTGCAAAGTCCGGTACGTCCCGTGCCGACTCCCCGCACTCAACCTCCAGTGCGCCTCCCTAGCTCGGTACGTCCCGTGCCGACTCCCCGCACTCGACCTCCAGTGCGTGTGCCCAGCCAGGTTCCTCCAGTGCCAGCTCCACGCACCAGGCCTCCAGTGCGCCTCCCCAGTCCGGTACGTCCCGTGCCGACTCCCCGCACTCTACCTCCAGTGCGTGTGCAAAGTCCGGTACGTCCCGTGCCGACTCCCCGCACTCGACCTCCAGTGCGTGTGCCCAGCCAGGTTCCTCCAGTACCAGCTCCACGCACCAGGCCTCCAGTGCGCCTCTACAGTCCGGTACGTCCCGTGCCGACTCCCCGCACTCGACTTCCAGTGCGTGAGCCCAGCCAGGTGCCTCCAGTGCCAGCTCTACGCATCAGACCGTCGGTGCGCCTCGACATCCCGGAGCCTCTCGTGATGATCGACAGCCCAGAGCCTCTCGTGATGGTCGACAGCCCGGAGCCTCCCGTGATGGTCGAAAGCCCGGAGCCTTCCGTGACGATCGACAGCCCGGAGCCTCCCGTGATGGTCGACAGCCCGGAGCCTCCCGTGACGCTCGACAGCCCGGAGCCTCCCGTGACGCTCGACAGCCCGGAGCCTCCCGTGACGCTCGACAGCCCGGAGCCTCCCGTGACGCTCGACAGCCCGGAGCCTCCCGTGACGCTCGACAGCCCGGAGCCTCCCGTGACGCTCGACAGCCCGGAGCCTCCCGTGACGCTCGACAGCCCGGAGCCTCCCGTGACGCTCGACAGCCCGGAGCCTCCCGTGACGCTCGACAGCCCGGAGCCTCCCGTGACGCTCGACAGCCCGGAGCCTCCCGTGACGCTCGACAGCCCGGAGCCTCCCGTGAAGCTCGACAGCCCGGAACCTCCCGTGACGCACGACAGCCCGGAACCTTCCGTGAAAATCGACAGCCCGGAACCTTCCGTGAAGATCGACAGCCCGGAACCTTCCGTGACGATTGACAGCCCGGAACCTTCCGTGACGATTATATGGCCGGAGTCGCCTGCCACACCGGTGCTCAGTCCTGGCCCGGTTATTTGCCCCGCTCCATGGCCTGAACTTATTTCCCCACTATTGTTGTATCCAGGACCGGTGGGTTGCCCCTTTACATGGCCGGAGTCGCCTGCCACACCGGTGCCCAGTCCTGGCCCGGTTATTTGCCCCGCTCCATGGCCTGAGCCTTTTTCCCCACCATGGTCATTTCTAGGACTGGTGGGTTGCCCCTTTATATGGCCGGAGTCGCCTGTTACACCGATGCCCAGTCCTGGCCCGGTTATTTGCCCCGCTCCTTGGCCTGAGCCTTTTCCCCACCATGGTCATTTCCAGGACCAGTGGGTTGCCCCTTTAAATGGCCTGAGTCGCCAGCCACACCGGGCCCAGTAGAAATGGGGAGGAAGCTAGCCACTTCGCCGGGGCCGGAACCGCCACCTGCGATCGTGTGA
This sequence comes from Thymallus thymallus, assembly GCA_023634145.1. NCBI lineage: Eukaryota > Metazoa > Chordata > Actinopteri > Salmoniformes > Salmonidae > Thymallus > Thymallus thymallus. Next base: position 26,595,006 of record CM042393.1, on the reverse strand, counting down.
TGTTTTTTTTTCCTCCCTTACCCTTCCCTCATGTTTGTGTTTATTTTCTTGCGGCCGGGAGTCCGCGCCTTTGGGGGGGGGTACTGTCAGGCTCTGGCCATAGAGAAGCTTTGCTTCTCTATATTTCTATGGTCAGAGTCTGGCAGATCTATCATTTCTATTTCTGTCTGGTGTGTGTGTGTAGGATCCCTAATTAGAGGCAGCTGCTATGCATTACCTCTAATTAGGGATCTTACTTATATGTCTGTGTTCCACTCCGTTGGCGTGGTTCATTGTTGTTATGTTGTTATGTTATGTCTCGTGTCGTGCTACGTGTGTCGTTATATATATATCATTTGTTATTTTGTATGGTTCGTCAGTTCGTATAAATAAAGATGTCGAACTATCGTTACGCTGCGCCTTGGTCTCTCTACACACCCGAACGTGACACAGACAGAAAGACTTCTTTCTGGTTTTACAATGTAACCTGACAATTATGGTACAGTTAATCAATTAGTTGTATGGTAAAGAGCATAATAATTGATAATTGAAAAACAATTCAATATCTTGTATCAACGTGATATCCCACCACTGCTTGCATTTCATTAGTGAAAATCTCTCTGTCCCAGCCTACCAAGACTCTGGCATAGTGAATGGAGCAGAATCCAGACACAACTCCAAACCCTACATGGTCTCTGTACAAAATGAGACTGGACATATCTGTGGAGGGTTCCTTGTGTCTGAGAGCTTTGTCATGACAGCCGCCCACTGCTACAAATGGTAATTGTGTTTTACTCTTATCCTGTTGAACTATTTAGGTAAGAAAATGACTTCTACAACTTTAAGTAAAGTCATAAATTGTTCTCTGGTATCTGTTAAAAATGGCATATTTGTATTATGCTGTAGAGTGTTCTGTGTGCTTAGGTGCTCAGTAAGTAGACTGTGGTTTCCTCTTCACAGGGGTGTGAATCTGACGGTTATAGTTGGTGCTCATGACATTAAAAGACGGAAAAGTTCTTCTTACAATATTGATGTGAAATATTACCACATACATCCTGGTTACAATGCTAAGACATTGGAGAACGACATCATGCTGTTGCAGGTACGTGACAGAGAAAGTATTCACAATGTGAGAATGTCTGTTAGCTTAGCATTAGCACACTATTACCCAAATAATAAATGCCAATAGACCTTAGTTCTAATGGAGAGAAAAGAAAAACCAAGCAGTTAGGTTTTGCTCAAATCCGGTGCAGCAGTCATGTCTGAAAACCTTTGAAGATGTGTATAATAATATTTTGTATAATATCATGTAGCTCATTGGAGAATCAACAGTATAGTCATGTGCTCCAAATGTAGCTTGCCAAAACTACCCCGAAGAGCGAAGCTGTGAAGCAAATCCCTCTCCCTAAGAAAGACCAGGACATCAAGGCCAAATCTTTCTGTACCGTGGCAGGGTGGGGTGCCACCAAAACGGACGGTCCTGCAAACCCACACCTTCTGGAGGTGAATGTCACTGTAGTAGACAGAAGTTCCTGCCAGAGATCTTGGGGGAAAACCGTTCCCATAACCCCGTCTATGATATGTGCTGGTGGTACTGCTCCTGATTATAAAGGCGTTTGCCAGGTATGGTCATAGAATGTCTTTAATTCTAATAATGCATTAATTATAAAGTGACTTGCTTTGCAAATGTAGAGTAATTTAGTTGTTTAATTCCCTGTTTTCATCTATAATCGCAGGGAGATTCAGGAGGTCCTCTGGTGTGTAAGGGGACAGCAGTGGGAGTTGTGTCCTTTAACCAGAAAGGAAACTGCAATGAGCCACAGATGCCCAACGTCTACACCAAAATATCCAAGTATCTTTCCTGGATCAAGTGTATCATTAAGTATTAAGGAATGAAACATAAATTGAGTTAGTAATATATGAAGTGTTTATTTCTAAAACACTATATCCACCAATTTTTCACATTTGTGTTTTTTCATCAGAAATGATTGCTTATGGTTACATTCATGTGTGTATGCAAAATATTACTGTATATAATAAACCTGGTATGACTTAACTCGCTAGGGAAAAAACAGAGACCAGGGTTCTTACCTACAGATAGGTAAGAAAGTGCCCTGCATGCAACCCGAAAAAACGATGTCCAGGGTCAACGAAGCCATCAAATTCCCTCAGCCCAAGCCGTCCTCTTCAGCTACCGATCCGACAAACCCAAGGAACTAGCTTCCAAAGCAACTGGAACCTTTGTTAAGCCAAGCAATTAAAACCAATTCAAGAAACAACTATTTTAGTACACAAAATGTTATTTTTCACTCCACAAGAGCATCTCTCCCCCTTTCTTTCTCTCCTCAGCAACAACGGAAAAACAAGTAACAGTACATAATAATAATTTAACCAACATAGGCCCAACAGCGAAGGCTGTAGTAAAATGTAGAGCTTATGAAAATAAAACAAATCTGATTAAATGTATACAAGGTATACAAAATATACATCAACATATTATTATTATTGGAAACCATAGTTCTAAATACATAGTTTAACAGGGTATTACATACTCCCCCTACCAAAAAATAGGCATGTCCTCATGACAAGTAAACCAGGGAAAAGAACATAGTATGTACAAACACAGGAAATGCGTTAACCCTTCTGTTCTGTTCCTTAGAATAACTAAAAGGAGATAAGGGATAGGGCTACACATTGTACTAGCCAATCGGCTTGTATGCAGCTTGCAACTATTTCCTGACACATACTTCAGGTAAGTCTTCTCTGATGCTCCATCACTTTAGACTCCAAAAAATAAGTCTATAGGTAACCTTGCTTCAAGGTCAAACATGAGAAAGTACAGAGAGTATCCGTTTGCTTGATTCTGAGTGCAATTGTACGAATATACAATTGTACGAACATGACAACGAGAGCATGCAGGTCGCAGTGGTGGGTAGTATATGAGGCTTTGGTAACTTAACAGATGGCACTGTGATAGACTAAATCCAATTTGCTATGTATTGTTGCAACCCCTATTACTAGCCTGTTCAACCTCTCTTTCGTATCGTCTGAGATCCCTAGAGATTGGAAAGCTGCCGCGGTCATCCCCCTCTTCAAAGGGGGACCCAAACTGTTACAGACCTATATCCATCCTGCCCTGCCTTTCTAAAGCCTTCAAAAGCCAAATTAACAAACAGATCACTGACCACTTCGAATCCCACCGTACCTTCTCTGCTATGCAATCTGGTTTCCGAGCTGGTCATGGGTGCACCTCAGCTACGCTCAAGGTACTGAACGATATCATAACCGCCATCGATAAAAGACAGTACTGTGCAGCCGTCTTCATCGACCTGGCCAAGGCTTTCGACTCAGTCAATCACCTCATTCTTAATGGCAGACTCAACAGCCTTGGTTTCTCAAGTGACTGCCTTGCCTAGTTCTCCAACTACTTCGCAGACAGAGTTCAGTGTGTCAAAAAGGAGGGCCTATTGTCCGATCCTCTGACAGTTTCTATGGGGGTGCCACAGGGTTCAATTCTTGGGCCAACCCTTTTCTCTATATACATCAACGATGTCGCTCTCGCTGCTGGTGACTCTCTGATCCATCTCGACGCAGACGACACCATTCTGTATACATCTGGCCCCTCTTTGGACACTGTGTTTACTAACCTTCAAACAAGCTTCAATGCCATACAACACTCCTTCCGTGGCCTCCAACTGCTCTTAAACGCTAGTAAAACTAAATGCATGCTTTTCTATCGAACGCTGCCCGCACCCGCCCACCGGACTATCATCACTATTCTCGACGGGTCCGACTTAGAATACGTGGACTCCTACAAATACCTAGGTCACATTAGCATATAACGTCTGGTTAGACTGTAAACTCAACTTCCAGACTCACATCAACCATCTCCAATCCCAAATTAAATCCAGAATTGGCTTCCTATTTCGCAACAAAGCCTCCTTCACTCATGCTGCCAAACATGCCCTTGTAAAACTGACTATCCTACCGATCCTTGATTTCGGCGATGTCATTTACAAATTAGCCTCCAACACTCTACTTAGCAAATTGGATGTAGTCTATCACAGTGCCATCCGTTTTGTTACCAAAGCCCCATACACTACCCACCACTGCGACCTGTATGCTCTCGTTGGCTGGCCTTCATTATATATTCGTCGCCAAACCCACTGGTTTGGCTTCTAATCATTTGCACTTGTTTTGGTACACCTAATTCAAATTTTTGCCATTTTATGTGATGGTAAAGGTAGGGGTGTACTAACATTTTCCTCATAAGGAAAAGGCAATTTTGTTCATTTTAATTGCATAACATTTTCAAAGTATTTTTTTTGGGTGTGTGATTTGTTAAATTGGGTAAAATCATCTGCCAATAGTGTTGAAGTGAAGATTACATATCCATCTGTCCAAATATGTAAAATAAAAAAAAGAGAACTTTCCAGGGGGTGTACTTACTTTTTCACATGACCTCATCCAAGTGTGAATTACTCCATGCGTTAGAGGCATGTTCTTCTGATACCTGATGGTACAACCCATCCTGAGCTGAGCTACACGTTCCCAGTTCACACTGCTGAGCTGCATTCATCAGCCCTCTCAGCCCCTCATGTCAAACATGATCCAGGGCTCCCCTAACATGACACAGAAAGAGAGCCCCTCCACAGCAATGGGCCAAACGTTAGAGATATTTGAGTTGGGGGAGCTCGAGGGGGAAGGGGGTTTCTCTCTGACCTTGGGTAAGCACACTGAGTAACAGTGGCTGATCTCCCCATGCACTGCTGACTGCATGGGTCCGTCTGCCAGTAACTTCAATGTGAGAGGTAAGAGCTAAAGGCAGGCTACTCTGGAGGAGCCGACCTGTTGTCTTGATAATGATGGAGAGGACAAGAGGTTGGAGTTACTTCCTTAGTTAGAGTGGCTTCCTCAATCCAAGTGATCATTGCAATTAACCTCAATTGATGACAAAAACTAGGGGAGTAAGATGAAGGGACAAGAGCAACAACAAACATAAAAACCTTATTCCTGAACAGGTTCATTACTCTGTAGAGGCCCTCATTTGAAAACAATTTGCCCTAAAAAGCACACCAAAGAAGGTCATCACAAGAGACTAATACCCACAAGCACACATGCGCTATGGCTACTACTATGGCTGAACCAGATCTGTTATTTTATTCTGGGGAAGCTGCTTCATCTCTTGGGGACCAGCAACCAAAACAGCTGATGAAATTTAGGAATATTTCTGTCTGTAATAAAGCCCTTTTGTGGTGAAACAGTCATTCTGATTGGCTGGGTAATGTCCCAGTAATGTGAAACCCAAAGATCAGGGCCTAATGAATTTATTTCAATTGACTGATTTCCTTATATGAACTGTAACTTGAAATTATTGCATGTTGCGTTTATATTTTTGTTCAGTATAAATACAAGCATTACATTAATATTTATGTAAATGAGAATGTGTTCTCAGTCAACTTACCTGGTAAAATAAGGGTTAAATAATACATTAAAAGCATGAATACTATCTGTAATTTCAAAATCAGCATTAAAAAAAATTCTGCATTAAAACTGTCCATGTTTGATCAAAGAAAGCTCCTGCACATAGTCCCGTGTAGCTCAGATGGTAGAACATGGCGCTTGCAACGTCAGGGTTGTGGATTCAATTCCCATGGGGGACCAGTATAAAAAAGTATGAGCATGTATGCATTAACAACTGTAAGTTGCTCTGGATAAGAGTGTCTGCTAAATGACTTGAAATGTAAACTAGGTAAGAAATATTTATATCTTAGGGCTGTATTCACAGCAAATTGTCACATTGTGGTGGATGATCTAGGCCTATACAAGGTGTTTATCGATAGTACGAATGGAAAGTTCACACTCTTATAGGTGAGATCCTGTAAAGTTATCAGGTGGCACATGCGGTGAAGGAGTTTAGAGAGACACTCAGCACTTCTAAACCCACCAGTCTGAGAAGACAAAAGACTCCATCACATAGTCTCAAACACATTCTCAGACACGCTCTCTGACAACATGGCTGCCACATCTCTCCTGCTTCTGCTCATCACTCTCCTGCCTGCTCCAGGGCTCACAGGTAAGACCAAACTTCACCTTTGACCTCTACTCACTCTGGGGTCAGAGAGCAGCAGAGTGGGACATTTGCCCTTCTCACCCTCATCTATTCTCTAGAACAGCAAAGGGACGCTAGGGACATAGACACACAGAAGGTCTTCTTTCTGGTTTTACAATGTAACCTGACAATTATGGTACGATTAATCAATCAATTAGTTCGGTAAAGAGCATAACAATTGATGTGATGAAAAACAATTATCAGGGGTGTGAATCTGACGGTTATGGTTGGTGCTCATGACATTTCAAGACAGGAAAGCTTTCTTACATGAATGATGAAATATTACCACATACATCCTGGTTACAATGCTAAGACATTGGAGAACGACATCATGCTGTTGCAGCTACGTGACAGAGAAAGTAATCATAATGTGAGAATGTCTCTTAGCTTAGCATTAGCACACTATTACCCAAATAATAAATGCCAATAGACCTTAGATCTAATAGAGAGAGAAAAAAAACAAGCAGTTAGGTTTGCTCAAATCCGGTGCAGCAGTCATGTATGAAAACCTTTGAAGATGTGTATAATAATATGTTGTATATACAGACTGTCAGGCTCTGGCCATAGAGAAGCTTTGCTTCTCTATATTTCTATGGTCAGAGTCTGGCAGATCTATCATTTCTATTTCTGTCTGGTGTGTGTGTGTAGGATCCCTAATTAGAGGCAGCTGCTATGCATTACCTCTAATTAGGGATCTTACTTATATGTCTGTGTTCCACTCCGTTGGCGTGGTTCATTGTTGTTATGTTATGTCTCGTGTCGTGCTACGTGTGTCGTTATATATATATCATTTGTTATTTTGTATGGTTCGTCAGTTCATATAAATAAAGATGTCGAACTATCGTTACGCTGCGCCTTGGTCTCTCTACACACCCGAACGTGACAGAATGAACCACCAACCGACCAAGCAGTGTAAAACTGGAGCAACGGAGAGGAAGAAAGGAAGACAGCGGAGAAAAGGAGGAAACGGAGCCCGTAGTCAACCCCAGGAACATTTCGGGGGGGGGCTATGGGGGTGGTCTGGTAAGGAAGAGGACGCACCAGTACCACTCTCCATGTGGGATGCACTGTGCCCAACATATAAATGGGGGGCGAAAAGTGAAGAAGAGGAGAATTATTTGGAGAGCCAGTTTGGAGACGTGTTGGAGGAAATGTGGGAGATAGCGGAGGAAGTTGAACGGGAAATGTCGGAGTGGAATGATCCGTGTCCTGTCGCCTACTCCACTCCCGTGAAAGAGCAGTCCGCTTTACCGGTACCCAGTCGGGGTCCGGCCGTCTGCTCTACTCCAGTGCCAGAGCAGTCCGCTCCACCGGTGCCCAGTCTGGGTCCGGCAGTCTGCTACACTCCAGTGAGCCTCTCCAGTCCGGTACGTCATGTGCCTGCTCCTCGCACTCGCCCTGAGGTGCGTGTCACCAGTCCGGCGCCATCAGTGCCGACTCCACGCACCATGCCTCCAGTGCGCCTCTCCAGTTCGGTACGTCATGTGCCTGTTCCCCGCACTAGCCCTGAGGTGCGTGTTGTTAGTCCTGTGCCACATGTGCCGACTTCACGCACCAGGCTTCCAGTGCGCCTCCCCAGTCCGGTACGTCCCGTGCCGACTCCCCGCACTCAACCTCCAGTGCGCCTCCCTAGCCCGGTACGTCCCGTGCCGACTCCCCGCACTCGACCTCCAGTGCGTGTGCCCAGCCAGGTTCCTCCAGTGCCAGCTCCACGCACCAGGCCTCCAGTGCGCCTCCCCAGTCCGGTACGTCCCGTGCCGACTCCCCGCACTCTACCTCCAGTGCGTGTGCAAAGTCCGGTACGTCCCGTGCCGACTCCCCGCACTCAACCTCCAGTGCGCCTCCCTAGCTCGGTACGTCCCGTGCCGACTCCCCGCACTCGACCTCCAGTGCGTGTGCCCAGCCAGGTTCCTCCAGTGCCAGCTCCACGCACCAGGCCTCCAGTGCGCCTCCCCAGTCCGGTACGTCCCGTGCCGACTCCCCGCACTCTACCTCCAGTGCGTGTGCAAAGTCCGGTACGTCCCGTGCCGACTCCCCGCACTCGACCTCCAGTGCGTGTGCCCAGCCAGGTTCCTCCAGTACCAGCTCCACGCACCAGGCCTCCAGTGCGCCTCTACAGTCCGGTACGTCCCGTGCCGACTCCCCGCACTCGACTTCCAGTGCGTGAGCCCAGCCAGGTGCCTCCAGTGCCAGCTCTACGCATCAGACCGTCGGTGCGCCTCGACATCCCGGAGCCTCTCGTGATGATCGACAGCCCAGAGCCTCTCGTGATGGTCGACAGCCCGGAGCCTCCCGTGATGGTCGAAAGCCCGGAGCCTTCCGTGACGATCGACAGCCCGGAGCCTCCCGTGATGGTCGACAGCCCGGAGCCTCCCGTGACGCTCGACAGCCCGGAGCCTCCCGTGACGCTCGACAGCCCGGAGCCTCCCGTGACGCTCGACAGCCCGGAGCCTCCCGTGACGCTCGACAGCCCGGAGCCTCCCGTGACGCTCGACAGCCCGGAGCCTCCCGTGACGCTCGACAGCCCGGAGCCTCCCGTGACGCTCGACAGCCCGGAGCCTCCCGTGACGCTCGACAGCCCGGAGCCTCCCGTGACGCTCGACAGCCCGGAGCCTCCCGTGACGCTCGACAGCCCGGAGCCTCCCGTGACGCTCGACAGCCCGGAGCCTCCCGTGACGCTCGACAGCCCGGAACCTCCCGTGACGCACGACAGCCCGGAACCTTCCGTGAAAATCGACAGCCCGGAACCTTCCGTGAAGATCGACAGCCCGGAACCTTCCGTGACGATTGACAGCCCGGAACCTTCCGTGACGATTATATGGCCGGAGTCGCCTGCCACACCGGTGCTCAGTCCTGGCCCGGTTATTTGCCCCGCTCCATGGCCTGAACTTATTTCCCCACCATTGTTGTATCCAGGACCGGTGGGTTGCCCCTTTACATGGCCGGAGTCGCCTGCCACACCGGTGCCCAGTCCTGGCCCGGTTATTTGCCCCGCTCCATGGCCTGAGCCTTTTTCCCCACCATGGTCATTTCTAGGACTGGTGGGTTGCCCCTTTATATGGCCGGAGTCGCCTGTTACACCGATGCCCAGTCCTGGCCCGGTTATTTGCCCCGCTCCTTGGCCTGAGCCTTTTCCCCACCATGGTCATTTCCAGGACCAGTGGGTTGCCCCTTTAAATGGCCTGAGTCGCCAGCCACACCGGGCCCAGTAGAAATGGGGAGGAAGCTAGCCACTTCGCCGGGGCCGGAACCGCCACCTGCGATCGTGTGATGTTTTTTTTTCCTCCCTTACCCTTCCCTCATGTTTGTGTTTATTTTCTTGCGGCCGGGAGTCCGCGCCTTTGGGGGGGGGTACTGTCAGGCTCTGGCCATAGAGAAGCTTTGCTTCTCTATATTTCTATGGTCAGAGTCTGGCAGATCTATCATTTCTATTTCTGTCTGGTGTGTGTGTGTAGGATCCCTAATTAGAGGCAGCTGCTATGCATTACCTCTAATTAGGGATCTTACTTATATGTCTGTGTTCCACTCCGTTGGCGTGGTTCATTGTTGTTATGTTGTTATGTTATGTCTCGTGTCGTGCTACGTGTGTCGTTATATATATATCATTTGTTATTTTGTATGGTTCGTCAGTTCGTATAAATAAAGATGTCGAACTATCGTTACGCTGCGCCTTGGTCTCTCTACACACCCGAACGTGACACAGACAGAAAGACTTCTTTCTGGTTTTACAATGTAACCTGACAATTATGGTACAGTTAATCAATTAGTTGTATGGTAAAGAGCATAATAATTGATAATTGAAAAACAATTCAATATCTTGTATCAACGTGATATCCCACCACTGCTTGCATTTCATTAGTGAAAATCTCTCTGTCCCAGCCTACCAAGACTCTGGCATAGTGAATGGAGCAGAATCCAGACACAACTCCAAACCCTACATGGTCTCTGTACAAAATGAGACTGGACATATCTGTGGAGGGTTCCTTGTGTCTGAGAGCTTTGTCATGACAGCCGCCCACTGCTACAAATGGTAATTGTGTTTTACTCTTATCCTGTTGAACTATTTAGGTAAGAAAATGACTTCTACAACTTTAAGTAAAGTCATAAATTGTTCTCTGGTATCTGTTAAAAATGGCATATTTGTATTATGCTGTAGAGTGTTCTGTGTGCTTAGGTGCTCAGTAAGTAGACTGTGGTTTCCTCTTCACAGGGGTGTGAATCTGACGGTTATAGTTGGTGCTCATGACATTAAAAGACGGAAAAGTTCTTCTTACAATATTGATGTGAAATATTACCACATACATCCTGGTTACAATGCTAAGACATTGGAGAACGACATCATGCTGTTGCAGGTACGTGACAGAGAAAGTATTCACAATGTGAGAATGTCTCTTAGCTTAGCATTAGCACACTATTACCCAAATAATAAATGCCAATAGACCTTAGTTCTAATGGAGAGAAAAGAAAAACCAAGCAGTTAGGTTTTGCTCAAATCCGGTGCAGCAGTCATGTCTGAAAACCTTTGAAGATGTGTATAATAATATTTTGTATAATATCATGTAGCTCATTGGAGAATCAACAGTATAGTCATGTGCTCCAAATGTAGCTTGCCAAAACTACCCCGAAGAGCGAAGCTGTGAAGCAAATCCCTCTCCCTAAGAAAGACCAGGACATCAAGGCCAAATCTTTCTGTACCGTGGCAGGGTGGGGTGCCACCAAAACGGACGGTCCTGCAAACCCACACCTTCTGGAGGTGAATGTCACTGTAGTAGACAGAAGTTCCTGCCAGAGATCTTGGGGGAAAACCGTTCCCATAACCCCGTCTATGATATGTGCTGGTGGTACTGCTCCTGATTATAAAGGCGTTTGCCAGGTGTGGTCATGGAATGTCTTTAATTCTAATAATGCATTAATTATAAAGTGACTTGCTTTGCAAATGTAGAGTAATTTAGTTGTTTAATTCCCTGTTTTCATCTATAATCGCAGGGAGATTCAGGAGGTCCTCTGGTGTGTAAGGGGACAGCAGTGGGAGTTGTGTCCTTTAACCAGAAAGGAAACTGCAATGAGCCACAGATGCCCAACGTCTACACCAAAATATCCAAGTATCTTTCCTGGATCAAGTGCATCATTAAGTATTAAGGAATGAAACATAAATTGAGTTAGTAATATATGAAGTGTTTATTTCTAAAACACTATATCCACCAATTTTTCACATTTGTGTTTTTTCATCAGAAATGATTGCTTATGGTTACATTCATGTGTGTATGCAAAATATTACTGTATATAATAAACCTGGTATGACTTAACTCGCTAGGGAAAAAACAGAGACCAGGGTTCTTACCTACAGATAGGTAAGAAAGTGCCCTGCATGCAACCCGAAAAAACGATGTCCAGGGTCAACGAAGCCATCAAATTCCCTCAGCCCAAGCCGTCCTCTTCAGCTACCGATCCGACAAACCCAAGGAACTAGCTTCCAAAGCAACTGGAACCTTTGTTAAGCCAAGCAATTAAAACCAATTCAAGAAACAACTATTTTAGTACACAAAATGTTTTTTTTCACTCCACAAGAGCATCTCTCCCCCTTTCTTTCTCTCCTCAGCAACAACGGAAAAACAAGTAACAGTACATAATAATAATTTAACCAACATAGGCCCAACAGCGAAGGCTGTAGTAAAATGTAGAGCTTATGAGAATAAAACAAATCTGATTAAATGTATACAAGGTATACAAAATATACATCAACATATTATTATTATTGGAAGCCATAGTTCTAAATACATAGTTTAACAGGGTATTACATACTCCCCCTACCAAAAAATAGGCATGTCCTCATGACAAGTAAACCAGGGAAAAGAACATAGTATGTACAAACACAGGAAATGCGTTAACCCTTCTGTTCTGTTCCTTAGAATAACTAAAAGGAGATAAGGGATAGGGCTACACATTGTACTAGCCAATCGGCTTGTATGCAGCTTGCAACTATTTCCTGACACATACTTCAGGTAAGTCTTCTCTGATGCTCCATCACTTTAGACTCCAAAAAATAAGTCTATAGGTAACCTTGCTTCAAGGTCAAACATGAGAAAGTACAGAGAGTATCCGTTTGCTTGATTCTGAGTGCAATTGTACGAATACACTACCCACCACTGCGACCTGTATGCTCTCGTTGGCTGGCCTTCATTATATATTCGTCGCCAATCCCACTGGCTCCAGGTCATCTATAAGTCTTTATTAGGTAAATCCCCGCCCTATCTCAGCTCACTGGTCACCATAGCAACACCCACCCGTAGCATGCGCTCCAGCAGGTATATCTCACTGGTCACCCCCAAAGCCAACACCTTTTTTGGCTGCCATTCCTTCCAGTTCGCTGCTGCCAATGACTGGAACGAATTGCAAAAATCATTGTAAATAGCCCTCACTACTACCTCATCCCCATATTTATTTTTATTATTTTCGCTAATCTTGCACTCCAGTATCTCTATTTGCACATCATAATTTGCACATCCTTCATTCCTGTGTTAATGCTAATCTGTAATTTATATCACCACTATGGTCTATTTGTTGTCCTACCTCCTAACCTTACTGCATTTTGCACTACATTTGCACTCTGTATATAGATTTTCTATTATGTTTTTGACTATGTTTGTTTACTGTGTAACTCTGTGTTGTTGTTTTTGTCGCACTGCTTTGCTTTGTCTTGGCCAGGTCGCAGTTGCAAATGAAAACTTGTTCTCAACTGACCTACCTGGTTAAATAAAGGTGAAAAAAATATATATATAAATATATAAATAGTCAATGACAGGAGAAAAGCTGGTGTGATTCTCTGATGTTATACAATACACTCTGGGTTAATGTTTCATATAGTAAAAATGCATTGTACTTAAAGAAATGAATGCAACAAAAACAGATTGGATGTGGGAAACCAGTCCGATGTCTATTATTTAAACTGGGGACGCTGCACCACCTCTTGGTTGTTAGACTGAATAACTTTCAGAAATATTTCTGACTCTCTTGTCCCCTCTGCTGGATATACTACAGTACCTGAGACACATTGTCTGACAAAATGAGTCTTCAAGCCTTTCTAAACTAAATACATGCATTACAGTAATATCAAGCATGAATACTATCTGGAATTACAAATACTTAAAGATGTTTTTCTAGTGAAAAAGTCTAGATTAAAACTGTCCATCTGTTTGATTAACAAAAGTTAACTAACACTGCAGTTCCACTAAACACTTGGTTGGGGTATGTATCTAGAAACACAAAGGGTTCTTCAGATGTCCCCATAAGAGAACCCTTTGAAGAACCCCTTTTGGTTCCAGGTAGAACCCCTTTGGGTTCCATGTTTAACTCTTTTGGGTTCCACAGAGGGTTCTACATGGAACCCAAAAGAGTTATACATGGAACTAAAAAGGGTTCTACCTAGAACCAAAAAGGGTTTTCCTATGGGGACAGCCGCAGAACCCTTTTGAAACCCTTTTTTCTAACAGTGTAGCTAGGAAAATATATATAATCTTAAGGCTGTTTTCCAGCTAATATTAACAGTCACAATGTAGTGGATGATCTAGGCCTATAAGAGGTGTCAATCGATAGAACATATGCAAAGTTCACACTCTGAGAAGTTCCATTCCTGCTTACAAGCAAAAACTAAAACAGGAAGTACCAGTGACTTGGTCAATAAAGAAGTGGTCAGATGACGCAGATGCTAAGCTACAGGACTGTTTTGCTAGCACAGACTGGAATATGTTCCGGGATTCTTCTGATGGCATTGAGGAGTACACCACATCAGTCATTGGCTTCATCAATAAGTGCATCGATGACGTTGTCCCCACAGTGACTGTACGTACATACCCCAACCAAAAACCATGGATTACAGGCAACATCCGCACTGAGCTAAAGGGTAGAGCTGCCGCCTTCAAGAAGCGGGACTCTAACCCGGACGCTTATAAGAAATCCCGCTACACCTTCAGACAAACCATCAAACAGGCAAAGCGAAAATACAGGACTAAGATTGAATCGTACTACACCGGCTCCGACGCTCGTCAGATGTGGCAGGGCCTGCAAACTATTACAGCCTACAAAGGGAAGCACAGCCGCGAGCTGCCAAGTGACACGAGCCTACCAGACAAGCTAAATCCCTTCTATGCTCGCTTCAAGGCAAGCAACACTGAGGCATGCACAACACTGAGGCTGTCCGGGCAACTGTGTGATCACACTCTCCGTAGTAAGAGCTTTAAACAGGTCAACAGATTAACAGGACGTGTACTCCGAGCATGCGCTGACCAACTGGCAAGTGTCTTCACTGACATTTTCAACATGTCCCTGATTGAGTCTGTAATACCAACATGTTTCAAGCAGACCACCATAGTCCCTGTACCCAAGAAGACTAGGGTAACCTGCCTAAATGACTACCGACACATAGCACTCACGTCTGTAGCCATGAAGTGCTTTGAAAGGCTGGTCATGGCTCACATTAACACCATTATCCCAGAAACCCTAGACTCACTCCAATTTGCATTCCGCTCAGATCCACAGATGATGCAATCTCTGATGCACTCCACACTGCCCTTTCCCACCTGGACAAAAGAAACACCTACGTGAGAATGCTATTCATTGACTACAGCTCAGCGTTCAACTCCATAGTGCCCTCAAAGCTCATCACTAAGCTGTTGACGACGCATGGCACCCCGGTGAGGCATTAAATAGTCTAATAGCCGCCAGCAGGAAGGACCTCCTGTAGCTCTCTCTGGCACACAGTGGTGGGATCAGTGTGTGACTGACGTTGCTCCTCTGCATCATAACCATGGCATGCAGAGGGTGGGTGACTTTGTCCATGATGGCCAGCAGTTTGGCCAGGATCCGTCTCTCCGCCACCTCCTCTAGAGTGTCAAGGCTAATCCCCAGAACAGAGCTAGCCTTCCTGATCAGCTTATTTACCCGAGAAGCATCACCAGCTTTTATGTTGCCACCCCAGCACACCACTGCAAAAAAGATGGCACCACAGACTGGTAGAAGGTATGCAGTAGTTTACTGCACACGTTGAAGGACCTAAGCCTCCTCAGAAAGTAGAGTCGGCTTTGGCCCTTTTTGTACAGAGCCCTGGTGTTACCAGCCCATTCCAGCCTGTTGTCCATATGGACTCCCAGGAACTTGTATGACCCAACCATTTCCACATCCATCCCCTGTATAGGGACTGCAGTCAGTTGTGCCTTGGTTCTCCTGAAGTCCAACACCATCTCCTTTGTTTTGCTGATGTTGAGCTGAAGGTGGTTCTGCTCACACCACAACACAAAGTCATTGATTGGGCTCCTGTACTCCTCCTCCTGCCCACACCTGATGCACCCTACAATTGTGGAGTCATCCGAGAACTTCTGTAGGTGGCTTGTTTCAGAGTTATATCTGAAGTCCGAGGTGTAGAGGGTGAACAGGAAGGGGGACAGGACCATTCCCTGGGATGGCCCCTGTGTTGCTCACAGCCCGTTCTGACACACAGCTCTGTAGTAGAACAAATTGTGGCCTACCGGTCAGGTAGTCCGTGACCCAGGAGACTAAGGGTGCTTCCACTTTCATCCTCTTCATCTTCTCACCCAGTAGCAGGGGCTGAATGGTGTTGAAGGCACTGGAGAAGTCAAAAAACATAACCCTCATAGTGCAACCTGCGTTGTCCAGGTGAGAGTAGGCCCTCTGCAGAAGGTAGATGATTGCATCATCCACCCCGCTGATATGCAAACTGAACTACAGTCCAGTGATGTACACACCAGGGGTCTGAGGTGAGCGAGGACTAACCTTTCCAGGGTCTTCATGATGTGGGATGTTAGCGCTACAGGTCTGAAGTCATTCAGGACAGTGGGGTGTGCCTTCTTGGGCACTGGGATGAGGCAGGATGTTTTCCACAGCACAGGGACCCTTTCTAGGCTCAGGCTAAGGTTGAAGGGTCGCTGGAGTATTCCACACAGTTGGTCAGCACAGATCCTAAGCACCCTTGGGCTGATGCCATCAGGGCCCGCCGCTTTCCACTGATGTAGTCTGTCCAGCTCTCTCTTCACTTGGTTGGTGGTGAAAGCCAGCCCAGGTGGGGAGGTGGGGGGAAGGGGGGTGTTGAGGATCAATCCAGAAGGAGCAGGGACGGAGGTGGAGTCGCTGATTGTCTTAACAGAGGTGTTGTGAGAAAAGTGGGGGTGGGACAGCCGTGCAGGTGTGGGGCCGGGGGAGCTGGAGGGGAGGTGGACAGGGCCAGTATCATTGGCTCTGTCCTGGGTCCCCTCAGTCTGCCCACTGTTTGACTTTTTGAAGCCAGTGATATTTCTCATACCCTTCCACACCTCTCTCACCTGGCTCTGCCTCAGCTTATCCTCCATCTCTCCTTATACCTCTCTTCCCCTCAGCAATCCGCAACTTCAGCTCCCTCTGGACGCATTTCAATTTGTCCCTGACCCCCTCCTTGAAGGCTCTCTTCTTCTCATTCAGCAGGGCCTTCAGGTCGCTGGTGACCCAGGGTTTATTATTTGGAAAACAGCATACCTTCCTTGTGGGTACAGTGTTGTCTACACAAAAATTGATATAGTCCGTTATGCAGTCAGTAAGTCCATCGATGTCCTCCCCATGAGCTTCACAGAGCACATCCCAGTCTGTTGTTTCAAAGCAGTCCTGTTGGGCCTCATTCGCCTCCAGGGACCATCTCTTAATGGTCCTAGTGGTCGCAGGCTGCTGTTGGACCATAGGCCTGTAGAGTGGGGTGAGGTGGACAAGGTTGTGATCCGATCTACCGAGGGGAGGGAGTGCAGTGGAGTTGTATGCATCCTTCAGATTAGCATATAACAAGTTCAGAGTTTTATTATTCCTGGTTGGGCACTTCACAAACTGTTTGAACGTGAGCAGCGTTGAAGAGAGAGATGCATGGTTAAAATCCCCCAAAATGGCAAAGAAAGCACTGGGATGCGCTGTCTATAACCTCGCGATAACAGAGTGGATGACGTCACACGCTGTGTTTGCGTCAGCGAAGGGCGGGATGTAAACAATAACAGCAATGGCTGCCGTGAAATCCCTCGGCAAATAGTAGGGTCTCAGGCTAACGGCTAACAGCTCAATGTCCGGGCTACAAAACTGTTCCTTAAGAGTAATATGGCTCGGATTACACCATCTGTTGTTAACTAATAAAGGAAAGCCCCCTCCCTTACTCTTACCGGAAGAAACGCTATCCCTGTCCGCTCTGATGGTCCGGAACCCGCCGATAGTTACGTTCTCTATGGGGATGTTATCATTCAGCCATGTCTCAGCAAAAAACAATAGGCTAGCTTCCCGTAGTCTCTTTGAAAACTCTTGAATGAGTAGGTGTGTCCAAAATTTTCACTGGTACTGTATGTATAGTATGCATTTGGATTACTGTTACAGAGCTATTTCAGTTAATTGTATTCATTCCGACATTTCTTTTTTAATTGTTTTAATTTTTTGGAGGGGGGTACTTGTTGGACAGTTTATCTGCACCCACTATAACAACTGCTAAACTGTGTACGCGACCAACAAACCTTGATTTGATTTGAGTATACATCTTTAGATAGCTAGCTCTTCTTGCATGTTCAGCTGTCATCACCAAACACCACCACACATGGAAGCTTATGATCAAGATAACAGAGTAGCTCTGGTTTCATGAAGACGTCACAACTCTTTGAAAACAAACAAAAGCTTATTTTTTCCAGACCAGAGGACATGATGATCACTGTGGTCTGTCTGTCTGGCGTCTGTCTGTCTGCTGTCAGTCTCTTTGTCTCTCTGTTTCTGTCACGCTCGGGTGTGTATAAGGACCAAGGCGCAGCACAGCGATAGTTCGACATCATTTATTAACTAATAAACTAGACTTAGTATTGAACTATCCAAAACAACAACGATACAGATACAAACGGAAAACACACTTACATCGAACACAGACATGTAGACAATGAACCACGCCTATGGAGTGTGACATACACATATAAGTAGGATCCCTAATTAGAGACAATGCAATGCAGCTGCCTCTAATTAGGGATCCCACACACAACACCACACAGACGTAGAACATATAGAACTGCCAGACTCTGACCATAGAATTAAAGAGAAGTAATAGGCTTCTCTATGGCCAGAGCCTGACAGTTTCTTTGTGCTGAGAAACACTCAGATGTAGTTTCACAGAAGAATACCACCAAGGACCAAGATTAGTCAACAAGGTTCCATTTCAATGATCACAACACAACTTCCCCTTAATCTTAAACTAACATTGCATTAAATGTTTTACTGTTGTTTCTATTGAATATGGCACTTTCGTAGTTTACATTTTGTTTCTGAATAGGTGCGCTGTGTAGGCCTATATCTATCTCAACTAGTTTTTCATTGTGAGCACCACCCCATTCCCCCCGTCCCAGTCCCCCGTCCCCACTCTCTTGCCCCCTCTGCTAGATTTAACCGCACCTGAGAGTCTTGACACAGCTGACATGAGTCAAGACAAAAGCATTTACCACTATGAAGAAGTGGTAGTAGTGCTGTTTTCACTGTAAATGTGAATACTCACAATGTGATAATCACAATTACAGGACTCCGGCATGGTGAATGGTGTAGAGGCCAGGCACAACTCCAAACCCTATATGGTCTCTGTACAGGCAAAGACACATATCTGTGGAGTGTATGTGTGTGTGCATGTGTGTGCTGATTTCCAGCAAAAGCCTCAAGTCATTTTCCACAAGTCACTACTGAAATGGACAACATAGGGTTATAGAGTCTTTAGACACATAGGCTACATGGGAACAAGTGGTGAACACAACAAAGTAGCTCTGGTTTCATGAAAGTGACACAGTACTCTGAAACTACACCACTGCTTCCTCTGAATGCCAGAAGACTTGGTCACTGTGGTTAATCTATCTGGTTCTGAGTGCTGATAGCACGGAGGTAATGCAGTGCAAATTTAGCAGATGCAAAAAGTGGTGCACAGCCACTGGAGAACAGACTGAGATTACAATAGCAAGGTCTGCCACATTCAATTTTATTTTATTAAGATCTCTTTAAGTCCTCATTCGGACTAATCTTCCAAGAGTCCTTAAACATTTAAATACAATTTAACACACTGTTACAAACAACAGATGTAAAACACTGAATTATGGACCAGATAAATACTCTGACAGATTATTTAGCTTTAGATAGATTGGTCCCTTCATCTACCATAGTCATGCACAACCTTCCAATGTATTATGTTTAAGTGGTTCTAAAGTATTGTATAAATGTATATATTGAAAGGTTTCTGGTTTGCTCAGATAAATTATTCAATTTCTTTATTGCTCTGAATCAAAATGTTATTTTTCCCATTTCTCTTCTCTGCCGGGATAAGACATACTGTAGATGGTAGACAATCTATATCTAGTATTGACTGAATGTCCGTCTCTTACCAACTTGTCATGTCTTGAGTATCATTAATGTGGCGACTGCTATTTATCAAATAATTATCTACTACGTTTAATTATTATTTGATTAAATTAATCAGCCAATAATTCACTCATTAGGAATTCTGGGGCACCACGGAATAGTTGGTTTATAGAGCTGCTATCTCCCTTACCAACTCTTAAAGATCTTTTATATCAATAGCAGTCAATTATTAATTGTTACCATGTCAGTCTCATTCTGATTGTCGTAAAATCTATCTGCACGAACCCTAGTCTACATGATGAATCAGCGATACACATATCGGCTTAATTATTTATTTACTAACTACCTAAATAATCACACAGAATTACATACATACACAGGATAGATTACACATAGATTACTAATCATGCCATGAAAAGTCCCTAGTGGACTAACCTGATATGACGGCTGGTTACACAAAGGAAGGGGGTGGGGTGGTATAAGAGCTGGAGGAGTAGAGACAAAGGAATGGGTCTCTATCGGACCTTGAGAAGCTATGCTCATGTAAATACCAAATCTTATGCCCTCTAATAACCGCCTATTCTGAAAATATATTTACGATTGAGCTGGGCTTCGATAGAAGGGTCGATGATGTAAGACTGGTTTGCCCAGTAGAGATCCTCATCGTCCTTTCTAGAGTCTTATTGTTGATTAGAGCGGATACGTTGAAATACCCTATAGTTCTTAGAGGAGTGTCTGTGTCCTCGTCCTAGGCCATGTACGTTCTCAGCTGCATACTGATAACCGTGACGAATAGGATTTAATCACTTCTTTCATGTAGTGATCGATAGTTCAGAGTTCATACCATTTTGCCATACTCAGCTCGCGCTGAGTTCTTTAAGTACCAATGGACACTTTCAACTGGTTGGATTACAGAAATATTGTTCCATTCTCCAACCTTTTGATGTTAACATACTGCAAAGTCTTTATCTGTGGTAACAAAGGCTTTCCAAACTTCCATTTTGGTAGAGCGGTTTAAAAGAGTCTAGGTATTTACGACTGTCATAAAACTGTGTGTCCAGTTTTGTCTCCATGAAAGTCAAATAAATCAAATCAAATTTTATATAGGGCTCTCCAGAGGGTGGTGCAGGGTTGAGTAACCGGGTGGTAGACGGCTAGTGATGGCTATTTAACAATCTGATGGCCTTGAGATATAAGCTGTGACATTGGGTGCTGTAGGTGTCCTGGAGGGCAGGCAGTGTGCCCCCAGTGATGCGTTGGGCAGATCGCACCACCCTCTGGAGAGCCCTGCGGTTGCAGGCGGTGCATTTGCCATACCAGGCGGTGACAGGATGCTCTCAAATGTGCATCTGTAGAAGTTTGTGTGGGTCTTAGGGGCCAAGACAAATTTCTTTAGCCTACTGAGGTTGAAGAGGCGCTGTTGCACCTTCTTTCCAACATTGTCTTTGTGGGTGGACCATTTCAGATTGTCCCGTCGATGTGGATAGAGGCGTGCTTCCTCTGCTGTTTCCTGAAGTCCACAATCAACTCCTTCTCTTTGTTGACTTTGAGGGAGAGGTCAGGTAGCTGGTCTGCGCATGCTCTGAGGAGGCAGCTAGGGATGACGTCTAGGCTGAAAGCCTTGTGAGGGTTAACACGCTTAAACGTCATATTCACATCAGCCAAAGAGAACGAGAGCCCACAGTCCTTGGGAGCGGCCCGCTCCTGTTTGATTGCCTTACGGAGGGAATAACTACACTGTTTGTTTTCGACCATATTCACAGTCACCTTGCCATGATTAAATGCGGTTCTTCGCGCTTTCAGTTTTGCGCAAATGCTGCCATCTGGATAGGTTTTAATAGAACAACATCCCCTGTACGAACAACATCCCCTGTACACTTCCTGATGAACTCAGTCACCGTGTCCGTGTATACATCAATGTTATTCTCAGAGTCTACCCGGAACATATCCTGATTGTTCCGGATTCCGATTGGTCAAACCAGCGTTGAATAGACCTTTTTTTTTTTTTTTTTTATTTCACCTTTATTTAACCAGGTAGATCAGTTGAGAACAAGTTCTCATTTACAACTGCGACCTGGCCAAGACAAAGCAAAGCCGTGCGACAAAAAACAACACAGAGTTACACAGTAAACAAATGTACAGTCAATAACACAATAGAAGATCTATATACAGAGTGCAAATGTAGTGCAAAATGCAGTAAGGTTAGGAAGGTAGGACAATAAATAGGCCATAGTGGTGAGATAAATTACAGATTAGTATTAACACTGGAATGATGGATGTGCAAATTATGATGTGCAAATAGAGATACTGGAGTGCAAAATTAGCGAAAATAATAAAATAAATATGGGGATGAGGTAGTAGGGTGGGCTATTTACAGAAGAGCTATATAATGAGGAGTGTCTGTGTCCTCGTCCTAGGCCATGTACGTATGTAATGAGGGCCAGCCAACGAGAGCATACAGGTCGCAGTGGTTGGTAGTATATGGGGCTTTGGTAAGAAAACGGATGGCACTGTGATAGATTACATCCAATTTGCTGAGCAGAGTGTTGGAGGCTATTTTGTAAATGACATCGCCGAAGTCAAGGATCGGTAGGATAGTCAGTTTTACAAGGGCATGTTTGGCAGCATGAGTGAAGGAGGCTTTGTTGCGAAATAGGAAGCCGATTCTAGATTTAATTTTGGATTGGAGTCCACGTATTCTAAGTCGGACCCGTCGGACCCACCTTAGCATGGGTACTTCCTGTTTGAGTTTCTGCCTATAGGAAGGGAGGAGCAAAATGGAGTCGTGATCTGATTTGCCGAAGGGCAACAGTCTTAATCCAGTGCCAGTTCCCAGCCCGGTGCCTTCAGCGCCGGTCCAGAGTCGGAGGAGGAGGAAACCGACTCAGCGCACCCAAACATCGGTGCGCAACAAAAGTCCGGTGCGACCCGTGCCAGCTCAGCGCACCAGCCAAACGGTGCGTCTGCCCAGTCCGGTACGCCCAGTGCCGGCTCCTCGCACCCGACCTCCAGTGAAGGTCTGCAACCCTGAGCCTCCAGTGAAGGTCTGCAACCCTGAGCCTCCAGTGAAGGTCTGCAACCCTGAGCCTCCAGTGAAGGTCTGCAACCCTGAGCCTCCAGTGAAGGTCTGCAACCCTGAGCCTCCAGTGAAGGTCTGCAACCCTGAGCCTCCAGTGAAGGTCTGCAACCCTGAGCCTCCAGTGAAGGTCAGCAACCCTGAGCCTCCAGTGAAGGTCAGCAACCCTGAGCCTCCAGTGAAGGTCTGCAACCCTGAGCCTCCAGTGAAGGTCTGCAACCCTGAGCCTGCAGTGAAGGTCTGCAGCCCGAGGCCTGCAGTGAAGGTCAGCAGCCCGAGGCCTGCAGTGAAGGTCAGCAGCCTGAGGCCTGCAGTGAAGGTCAGCAGCCCGAGGCCTGCAGTGAAGGTCAGCAGCCCGAGGCCTGCAGTGAAGGTCAGGCCTGCAGCGAAGGTCAGCGTCCCGAGGCCTGCAGCGAAGGTCAGCGTCCCGAGGCCTGCAGCGAAGGTCAGCGTCCCGAGGCCTGCAGCGAAGGTCAGCGTCCCGAGGCCTGCAGCGAAGGTCAGCGTCCCGAGGCCTGCAGCGAAGGTCAGCGTCCCGAGGCCTGCAGCGAAGGTCAGCGTCCCGAGGCCTGCAGCGAAGGTCAGCGTCCCGAGGCCTCCAGCAAAGGTCAGCGTCCCGCCACCTCCAGCGAAGGTCAGCGTCCCTCCAGCGAAGGTCAGCGTCCCTCCAGCGAAGGTCAGCGTCCCTCCAGCGAAGTTCAGCGTCCCTCCAGCGAAGGTCAGCGTCCCTCCAGCGAAGGGCAGCGTCCCTCCAGCGAAGGGCAGCGTCCCTCCAGCGAAGGTCAGCGTCCCTCCAGCGAAGGTCAGCGTCCCTCCAGCGAAGGTCAGCGTCCCTCCAGCGAAGGTCAGCGTCCCTCCAGCGAAGGTCAGCGTCCCTCCAGCGAAGGTCAGCGTCCCTCCACCTCCAGCGAAGGTCAGCGTCCCGCCACCTCCAGTGAAGGTCAGCGTCCCGCCACCTCCAGCGAAGGTCAGCGTCCCGCCACCTCGAGCGAAGGTCAGCAGCCCGGAGCCTCCAGCCACAGCTCAAGGCCTGGAGCCTCCTCCACCGGTGCCCAGTCCGGGGCCGGTCGTCTGCGTCGCTCCAGCGCCGGAGCAGTCCGCTCCACCGGTGCCCAGTCCGGGGCCGGTCGTCTGCGTCGCTCCAGCGCCGGAGCAGTCCGCTCCACCGGTGCCCAGTCCGGGGCCGGTCGTCTGCGTCGCTCCAGCGCCGGAGCAGTCCGCTCCACCGGTGCCCAGTCCGGGGTCCGGACCGGACCAGGCGTGCAACAGGGAGGTAGGAGGAGAGCAGCTTTCACGGCCTGCGTCACGCCCGAGGCCGGAACCGGAACCCCCACCAACAACCACCTCAGTACCCCGCCATTTCCCCTCCTGTTTTTGTGTATTTTTTTTGGGAGAGGGGGAGATATCGCGGTCGGGAGCCCGCGCCTTGGGGGGGGGGTACTGTAAGGGCTGGATTGTGGTAACCTTTATGTCCATTCAGGGGAAGCCACAACCCAGTCCTTACATCAGGGAGGGAAGGTGAATGATCCCCAATCAGAGACAGCTGTCTAGCGTTGTCTCTGATTGGGAATGGTATTTAGCCTTCTCTCCCATCCACCTGCATGTGGATCATTGTTCGTGTCTGCATGTTGCGCTAGACCGTAAGTCACTTTGCTTTATGTTTATAAGTGTATTCAGACTCTCCTTTGTTATTTTATGCTTTGTGGATCTATCTCATAAAATAAAAGGATGACACTCCACGAGCGCTCCGTTTACCGTCCCTTCACTAATCAGCATCGTGACACTTTGAGGTTAGCATGTGATACATCCTGTGAAGGAGTTCATAGAGACACTCAGTACTTCTAAACCCACCAGTCTGAGAAGACAAAGACCCCCTCACACACTTTCTTACACTCTCTCAAACACGTTCTCAGACACGCTCTCTGATAACATGGCTGCCACATCTCTCCTGCTCCTGCTCATCACTCTCCTACCTGCTCCAGGGCTCACAGGTAAGACCAAACTTCACCTTTGACCTCTACTCACTCTTTGGTCAGCAGAGTGGGACATTTTTGACCTTCTCACCCTCATCTATTCTCTAGAACAGCAAAGGGACACTAGGGACATAGACACACAGAAGGTCTTCTTTCTGGTTTTACAATGTAACCTGACATGCCACAATTAATAAATTAGTTGTATGGTAAAGTATAGTAAACACACAAATATGGAAAACCTGGTGCCGAAATTACAATTGAAAATATTTAGCTTTCCATCGAGACAGTCTTTAAACAAATTTGAATTGAACAGAAAAGGAGAAGAACCAATGAAACGAAACGTGGAGACGGTGAACGATGGGAAGTTCTTGACTTTTGATTCCCTTAATGTCACGGATCCCCCTGGTACTGCTGCTCCATCCATGCACCAGCTCCAAAGGTCTACGTCACCGGTTTTCTATGTGTCAGGCTCTGGCCATAGAGAAGCCTATTTGCTTCTCTATGTAGCCATGGTCAGAGTCTGAAAGTTTCTATTCCTTTCTGTGTGGGTTTTGGGTTGGATCCCTAATTAGAGGCAGCTGCACCGCATTGTCTCTAATTAGGGATCCTATATGTGTCTGTATGTCTTGGTCTCTCCATACCCAAACATGTGACACTATGTGTCACTGAACTGTCTCATCCTCAATACCAACGTGACACAAAATCATTCTCAATCTTTCTTTATTACGAAATGTAAATGTGATATAATGTATGGCATTGATGTTAATCCTCTGTCTTTTTCAGCCACAAACTAGCAAATGTAAAATAATATTAATACAAAATATATAGTGAATTGAATGCATTTCAAGCATTAAAAAAATATATAATAATAATAAAGTAACAAAACAAGAGATGATGCAAACTGTCTGTATATCATGAAAGAGAAAAAGTAAAGAACAGAAAGTTACGAAAAATAATTCAATATCTTGTATCGATGTGATAGCCTACCACTGCCTACGTTTCTTTAAGTAAAATGTCTCTGTCCCAGCCTACCAGGACTCTGGCATAGTGAATGGAGCAGAATCCAGACTTAACTCCAAACCCTACATGGTCTCTGTACAAGCAAAGTCACATATCTGTGGAGGGTTCCTTGTCTCTGAGAGCTTTGTCATGACAGCCGCCCACTGCTACAAATGGTAATTGTGTTTTACTCTTATCCTGTTTAACTATTTAGGTAAGAAAATTACATCTACAACTTCAACAACTCACACCAAAATGTCCACCAAAATTGTTCTCTGGTATCTGTTAAACATTGCAGATTTGTTTTATGCTGTAGAATGTTCTGTGCTTAGGTGCTCAGTAAGTAGACTGTGGTTTCCTCTTCACAGGGGTGTGAATCTAACCGTTATGGTTGGTGCTCATGACATTACAAGACAGGAAAGTTCTTCTTACAGGATTGATGTGAAATATTACCACATACATCCTGGTTACAACGCTGATACATTGGAGAACGACATCATGCTGTTGCAGGTACATGACAGAGGAAGTATTCACAATGTGAGAATGTCTCTTAGCATTAGCACCCTATTCGCCAAATATACTGTTATAAATAACATATATTAACATTTCATTTTATCAAATGACATGTCATTTAAATAACTTAGCAGATGTTCTTATGCAGAGTAACTTGCAATAGCATGCGCATACATTTTCATTTTATACTGGTCTTCCATGGGAATCAAACCCACAACCTTCACAAAGCATGCACCATGATTAACCAACTGAGCCACACAAGACCCATAGTCATGTATGAAAACCTTGTGCATACATAGTAGCCTATTACTGTTGCATAATATATCATATAGCTGGTTAGAAAACCTAACTACAGTCATGTACTCTAACTGTAGCTTGTCAAACCTACCCTGAAGAGCAAAGCTGTGCAGAAGATCCCTCTCCCTAAGAAAGACAAGGTCATCAAGGCCAAAACTTTCTGTACCGTGGCAGGGTGGGGTGCCACCAAAACGGGCGGTCCTGCAAACCCACGCCTTCTGGAGGTGAATGTCACCGTTGTAGACAGAGGTTCCTGCCAGAGATCTTGGGGGAAAAATGTCCCCATAACCCCGTCTAGGATATGTGCTGGTGGTACTGCTGTTGATTATAAAGGCTTTTGCCAGGTATGGTCATGGAATGTAGTTAAAGGGCAACTCCACCACTTTTCAAACTCATGTTCATTAACTCCAGCAAATACCAGCGTCAACATTTGTCAAAATGGCGCATTCCTACAAAGTTCTACCCAATGACATCATCAAAAGTTAAAACATTTTTAGTCACTGTGTGATTCATGGTGACATGGGGAGCAAGGAAAATTACTTAAAAATCACATTGTATGATTTTTAAGTAATTAATTTGCATTTTATTGCATGACATAAGTATTTGATACATCAGAAAAGCAGAACTTAATATTTGGTACAGAAACCTTTGTTTGCAATTACAGAGATCATACGTTTCCTGTAGTTCTTGACCAGGGATTTTGGCCCACTCCTCCATACAGACCTTCTCCAGATCCTTCAGGTTTCGGGGCTGTCGCTGGGCAATACAGACTTTCAGCTCCCTCCAAAGATTTTCTATTGGGTTCAGGTCTGGAGACTGGCTAGGCCACTCCAGGACCTTGAGATGCTTCTTACGGAGCCACTCCTTAGTTGCCCTGGCTGTGTGTTTCGGGTCGTTGTCATGCTGGAAGACCCAGCCACGACCCATCTTCAATGCTCTTACTGAGGGAAGGAGGTTGTTGGCCAAGATCTCGCGATACATGGCCCCATCCATCCTCCCTTCAATACGGTGCAGTCGTCCTGTCCCCTTTGCAGAAAAGCATCCCCAAAGAATGATGTTTCCACCTCCATGCTTCACAGTTGGGATGGTGTTCTTGGGGTTGTACTCATCCTTCTTCTTCCTCCAAACACGGCGAGTGGAGTTTAGACCAAAAAGCTCTATTTTTGTCTCATCAGACCACATGACCTTCTCCCATTCCTCCTCTGGATCATCCAGATGGTCATTGGCAAACTTCAGACGGGCCTGGACATGCAATGGCTTGAGCAGGGGGACCTTGCGTGCGCTGCAGGATATTAATCCATGACGGCGTAGTGTGTTACTAATGGTTTTCTTTGAGACTGTGGTCCCAACTCTCTTCAGGTCATTGACCAGGTCCTGCCGTGTAGTTCTGGGCTGATCCCTCACCTTCCTCATGATCATTGATGCCCCACGAGGTGAGATTTTGCATGGTGCCCCAGTCCGAGGGAGATTGACCGTCATCTTGAACTTCTTCCATTTTCTAATAATTGCACCAAGAGTTGTTGCCTTCTCACCAAGCTGCTTGCCTATTGTCCTGTAGCCCATCCCATCCCAATTTAATCCCTGATGTCCTTACACAGCTCTCTGGTCTTGGCCATTGTGGAGAGGTTGGAGTCTGTTTGATTGAGTGTGTGGACAGGTGTCTTTTATACAGGTAACGAGTTCAAACAGGTGCAGTTAATACAGGTAATGAGTGGAGAACACGAGGGCTTCTTAAAGAAAAACTAACAGGTCTGTGAGAGCCGGAATTCTTACTGGTTGGTAGGTGATCAAATACTTATGTCATGCAAATTAATTATTTAAAAATCATACAATGTGAATTTCTGGATTTTGGTTTTAGATTCCGTCTCTCACAGTTGAAGAGTACCTATGATAAAAATTACAGACCTCTACCTGCTTTGTAAGTAGGAAAACCTGCAAAATCAGCATTGTATCAAATACTTGTTCTCCCCACTGTACGTCTGTCATTGAACAACCCATGCCTTGATTAGATAGTGAAACAACACAACAATCTCTTTCCATGTATTCTTTAAACAATAAAAGCTAATTTACCAACATTTCTGAAAATGGATATACAGCGTTTTGGAATGAAACTCTTCATATGTAGACACTGGTTTGGTACTGGAGATAATGAGTATGAGTTTGACAAGTGTTTGAATTGCCCTTTAATTCTAATAATGCATTAATTATAAAGTGACTTGCTTTGCAAATGTAGAGTAATTTAGTTGTTTAATTCCCTGTTTTCATCTATAATCGCAGGGAGATTCAGGAGGTCCTCTGGTGTGTAAGGGGACAGCAGTGGGAGTTGTGTCCTTTAACCAGAAAGGAAACTGCAATGAGCCACAGATGCCCAACGTCTACACCAAAATATCCAAGTATCTTTCCTGGATCAAGTGTATCATTCATTATTAAGGAATTAGACATCAATTGAGTTTAGTAAAAAATATATATAATTGTATAAAACAATAAAGGCTGTCCGTTCTTCAATGAGCTCTGTACCGTGTCTGTTTGCGTGTGAGACTGTGTATGCTCGAGTAGGAGAGAGTGTATATGAATACACGTGTATGTGTGTATTTTAGTTGATTTCCATTAACAGCCTTGCCGTTGAATAACAAATTATTCATACCCCTTGACTTATAATCTATTTCATAGATTGTTTTCTTTCATCTACACACAATACCCCATAATCCCAAAGTGAAAATATGTTTTTAGAAATTTGTGCAAATGTATTGAAAATGAAAAACATAAATATCTAATTTACATAAGTAATCACACCCCTGAGTCAATACTTTGTAGAAGCACCTTTGGCAGCAATTACATCTGTGAGTCTTTCTGGTTAAGTCTCTAATTGCTTTCCACACCTGGATTGTGCATTATTATTTTCAAAATTCTTCAAGCTCTGTCAACATGGTTGTTGATCATTGCTAGACAACAATTTTCTTGTTGCCAAAGTCTTGCCAAAGATGTTCAAGTATATTTAAGTCAAGACTGTAACTCGACCATTCAGGAACATTCACTGTTTTCTTGGTAAGCAACTCCAGTGTAGATTTGTATTTTAGGTTATATTCCAGCTGAAAGGTGAATTAATTTCCCACTGTCTGGTGGAAAGCTGACTGAACCAGGTTTCCTCCATTTTGCCTGTGCTTAGCTCCGTTCCGTTTCTTTTTTATCCTGAAAACCTCCCCAGTCCTTAAAGATTACAATTATACCCATAACATGATACAGCCACCACTATGCTTGAAAATATGGAGAGTGGTACTCAGTAATGTGTTGTATTGGATTTGCCCCAAACAAAACCCTTTCTATTCAGGACAAAAAATGAATTGCTTTGCCACATTTTTTGCAGTATTAGTTTAGTGCCTTGTTGCAAACTGCATGCATGGGGTGGCAGGTAGCCTAATGGGTAGAGCATTGGGCAAATACAGCAAATACAGCATTGAGCAAATACAGAGAGCATTGCACTCTGTATTTAGATTTTCTATTGTGTTTTTACCATGTTTGTTTACTGTATAACTCTGTTGTTTTTGTCGCACTGCTTTGCTTTGTCTTGGCCAGGTCGCAGTTGCAAATGAGAACTTGTTCTCAACTGACCTACCTGGTTAAATAAAGGTGAAATAAAAAAAAATAGGGCCAGTGACTGAAAGGTCACCTGTTGATGTGTTCTTGAGCAAGGCACTTAACCCTAATTTGCTCCAGGGGCTGACCATGTAGGTAGGCTGTCATTGTAAATAAGAATTTGTTCTTAACTGACTTGCCTAGTTAAATAAAAATATTTTTATTCTGTACAGGCCTCCTTTTTTTACTCTGTCAGTTAGGTTAGTATTGCGAAGTAACTACAATGCTGTTGATCCATTCTTTTCTCCTATCACAGCCATTAAACTTTGTAACTGTTTTAAAGTCAGAATTGGTCTCATGGTGAAATTAGTGGTTTCCTTCCTTTCCATCAAATGAATTAGGAAGGAGGCCTGTATCTTAGTAGTGACTGAGTGTATTGATACCACCATCCAAAGTGTAATTAATAACTTCACCATGTTCAAAGGGATATTCAAAGTCTGCTTATTCTATTTTTACCCATCTACCAATAGGATCCCTTCTTTGCGAGGCATTGGAAAACCTCAGAGATGAGGTAGTCATTCTCTCCTTATTAGTTAGAATTTCCACGACACCATACATGCCCAATGTCTATAGTCAGATATCTAAGTTCTTAACCTGGATAAAGAAGGCCATCAATAAGAAAACATGTTAGGATTTATCCAGCAAAATGCATGTGCTAATCCACTGGTTTTTATATTAATACCTACTGGTACTCCTGATGTTTTTGTTACATTGTATAATATTTCCCTCTTTATTGTCTATGTTCAATGCATAACAATGACCATGTATGTAGTGTAAGGAAAATAAATGTGTGCTTAACAGAACAGAGTGAAATGGCTCCTGTGATCAGTATAAAGTATTGCACACACATCAGATAGAATGTAATGTTTGTTATACCTAAACAGTTTTGCAGGCTACTCAAACCAGCGAATGCTGGGCAAGGTTTACATGAGCGAATCCTGGTAAACCCCACAATGTCCCAACAATGCCAACAACGGTTAGTGGTAGATTTTCATTACACAAGTGTTCGCTGTAATACCACAACATGTAGCCTTTTTAATTTGCTTTCCAACATAATGCTTCTGCATGTTTAAGTATCATCACAAATAAATTACATAAACTTTAACTGATGCTTGCTCTAATGTTTAGAGATAAAATATTGAAATCTCGATACAATCAGACCAGCCAGCAGAGTCTAGACATGATTTCCTAATATCACAACCATCTTTCCTAAGAGTTCACCATCAAGCAACACTTGAAGCCATAAAGCCACAGTGAAATATTGGTGAACACTGTCTGTGTGTGGCAACAAATACCCAGCGATAGATTGAGAAAGTAACCCCCCCCCCCCCCCCCCCCCAACCCACCCTACATTTTTATAACTGAGAGGAACACCATGCCATTTGCCCATATGCACTATGGCAATCCACTCAGTGGTTCTTCATATACTGCTAATCATCGCCTTGAATGGTAAGACATGTTTAAATTCTATAACACACTAACTTCCATTAGCACTTAACTGACTGCACCATGCAGACTAATATTCAAAAGTATAGTACTAGCTATGAAAAGCATATTTGTCTAATTTCAATGTTTCTGCATACAGCTCTAAATGCAGTTCATATTCTATTTGGCAGTAATGAATACTGACATACCATTTGTTGTAAGCTGTGCAGATACAGTAACAATGCAGAGCTATAGACAAAAGCTATAGAAAAGGTATTCTCTACTTTCTGTTCAAAGGCATTGATGGGTACAAGGTGCCGAAGGTGGGTATTGTTGGTGGAAGAGAGGCAGCTCGCAACTCTCGTCCCTACATGGCTTCCTTACAGTCCCGAGGTCAACATATCTGTGGAGGAGTTCTGGTGAGAGAGGATTTTGTCCTCACTGCGGCTCACTGTGATGGGTGAGCATATATATTAAACATATACAAGTCTCTCAGAATCTCTCAAATTAATTTATTTCAGTGTTGTTGTTTTTTAAATATTTTATTTAACTTTTTTTTGACAATAACCAAAAAGCATACATACACAAATTGAAATTGTGTGCAAATTGAAATTGCACACAAAAACAATAGACAACTTAACATTTACATACATTCCAACAAACATTAATGAAATCACACTTGCTCAGACCCACATTTTCCCAATGTGTCCACACCCAATGTTGTTTCTAATGTTTGTAAGACTCTGCACCATTCAGATTGTGTTAT
The DNA here is from genome assembly GCA_023634145.1 of Thymallus thymallus. Taxonomy (NCBI): domain Eukaryota; kingdom Metazoa; phylum Chordata; class Actinopteri; order Salmoniformes; family Salmonidae; genus Thymallus; species Thymallus thymallus. The sequence continues at coordinate 26,562,847 of CM042393.1, read as the reverse complement.
GTTGTTTCTGTCTGTAGCCAGATTTTTTTCAATATTTAAATAAAGCATTTGATTCTCCCATTCTCTTAACGATGGAGTATAATTTGATTTCCAGTATTTAAGTAATAGCTTCTTCAATGAAAGTGACAAAAATAATACTGTCCAACCCATTGGGTATCTTACCACACCATCGAGGATCTATCTATCTAGCTATCTATCATTTACGGTTTCAGTTTACCATGTGGGCCAATTTATCAGTGAATTCTGCTTTCATGTTGTTGAGTAATGGGATAAAATTATCGTTATATATTTGTTGTTTGTTGTCACTTATTAAGCATCCTAATTATTTACAGTAAGGTCTGCTCGTCCAGTTAAAGGATTGCTGTAAATCATGAGTTTCGATTTATTGCATTACATTTTTTTTTTCTCTGTTTTTTCCACATTTATTTTATATTTTGAGATTTTAAAGTGTATTCTGTTTTTAACAAAGGGGGCTTTGAGTTTCCCATATTTGTCAGGTACATCAGGAGATTGTCGGCAAATACATTTAGATTATACCCATGTTAACCAATTCTGATACCTGTTACATTTGGGTCCTGTCAAATTCTTTCTGCAAGTTGATGAATCTACATCTTGTTTTTTAGCATATAGTATTATACTGAAACATGTTATTGTATTTGTTATTAATTTATTGTCACAATTTATTAAACTTATGGGTCTGTAATCTGCAAGGAGCTCTCCAGACTTTCCTGGTTTTAATGTAACTGAGATAACTGTTTGATACATCCGGTCCGGCCGTATGCTCCGCTCCAGTGCCTGAGCAGTCCGCTCCACCGGTGCCGATTCCGGGTCCAGCCGTCCGCTCCGCTCCAGAGCCAGAGCAGTCCGCTCCAGTGCCCATTCCGGGCCCGGTTAATGGTCTCGCTCCATGGCCGGAGCCGTTTGCCCCACCTGTACACAGTCCGGGCCCGGTCATAAAGAAGCGGCACAGGAAGAAACTCCACTTCGCCGGAGCCAGAACCGCCACCGACGGACTAATCTTCCCTCCCTATTAACCCCCCCCATGTATTTGTGTTTTTTTTGTTGGCGTCCGGGAGTCCGCACCTTGGGGGGTGGGTACTGTCAGGCTCTGGCCATAGAGAAGCCTATCGTGTGGTAGTTCGTACATTTTTCATTGAAAATTCTGTAAATAAATATGTCAAACTACTATCCCTGCGCTGCGTTTTGGTCTCTCGCTGCACCCTCTCGTGACATACATGGAGCTAGGAAGCACTGAATTGAGTGACATGTGTTGTCAATTGAGTAAATAGGGGTGTTACTTTGTCCCAGAATGTTAAGAACAATTCTATGGGAAAGCCATGCATACCTGGTGCTTTTCTCTGAGCTAATGCTTTAACAGTGTCTAACAGTGTCTATTTATTTTTTGAAGATTTCTATTTTTTATTATTATTTTTTGTCTGCTGATAGTTGCTTCAGGGTTGTTGAGTCCAACAATGCTGTAGGATCAGTCCAAATGTATTTCAATGTTATTACACTAGTCTCTCAAGTTAAATGCACAAGTAAATTATTTCATGTACTGATTTGCAGGCGTTATAGGGTGGTTCTTGGGGCTCACGACTTGTCAGAGGATGAAAACTCACAACAAGAATTGGATGTGGTTAAGTACATTCCACACCCCAGGTATGGGGAAAACCTGGAGAATGACATCATGCTTCTCAAGGTGAGTGCCAACAATGACATAGCCTATAATAATCTCCATGGTGATACTAACTTCATTGTAGGTTTAAATCCCATGAAAAATACATACAAAATAATATATATAATCATAGCCTATATACACACCGTGGCCAGTTCATTAGGTACACCCTTCTAGTACCGGGTCAGACCCCCCCTTTGCCTCCATAACATAGGGCTCCCAAGTGGCACTGTGGTCTAAGCCACAGCATCTCAATGCTAGAGGTGTTTGAATCCAGACAACTTGGTTCAAATCCAGACTGTATCACAACCTGCCATGATTGGGAGTCCCATAGGGTTGTGAACAACTGGCCCAGTGTCGTCACTTGTTTTGCCCATTCTAACACTTAATCGAACAGTAACTGAATGCCTAGATGTCCATCTGCCTGCTTTATATAGCAAGCCACGGCAACGTGACTCACTGTCTGTAGGAGCAATCCATTTTCTTGAATTCGATAAACTGACCTCTGAGTGAATATTTACAACATACAGTGGGGAGAACAAGTATTTGATACACTGCCGATTTTGCAGGTTTTCCCACTTACAAAGCATGTAGAAGTCTGTAATTTTTATCATAGGTACACTTCAACTGTGAGTGACGGAATCTAAAACAAAAATCCAGAAAATCACAGTGTATGATTTTTAAGTAATTAATTTGCATTTTATTGCATGACATAAGTATTTGATACATCAGAAAAGCAGAACTTAATATTTGGTACAGAAACCTTTGTTTGCAATTACAGAGATCATACGTTTCCTGTAGTTTTTGACCAGGTGTGAACCGCTCTCTTGAGGTCATTCAACTTTAGTTTAATCTCTCCACAGAATATTTTGCCAGTAGCGCTGTGGAACATCTAGGTGCTCTTTTGCGAACTTCAGATGTGCAGCAATGTTTTTTTATTTTTACATCAGTGGCTTCTTCCATGGTGTCTTCCCATGAACACCATTCTTGTTTAGTGTTTTACGTATCGTAGACTCATCAACAGAGACGCTAGCATGTAAGTCTTTAGCTGACACTAGAATTCTTCTTAACCTCATTGAGCATTCTGCGCTGTGCTCTTGCAGTCATCTTTGCAGGATGGCCACTCCTAGGGAGAGTAGCAACAGTGCTGAACTTTCTCTATTTTAAAGACATTTAGTCTTACTGTGGACTGATGAACATCAAGGCTTTTAGACATACTTTTGTAACCCTTTCCAGCTTTATGCAAGTCAACAATTCTTAATCTTAGGTAATCTGAGATCTCTTTTGTTAGAGGCATAGTTCACATCAGGCAATGCTTCTTGTGAATAGCAAAATCAAATTTTGTGAGTGTTTTTTATAGGGCAGGGTAGCTCTAACCAACATCTTAAATCTTGTCTCATTGATTGGACTCCAGGTTAGCTGACTCCTGACTCCAATTAGCTTTGGAGAAGTCATTAGCCAAGTGCTTCACATACTTTTTCCAACCTACACTGTGAATGTTTTAAATTATGTATTCAAAAATACAATCATTTGTGTTTTATTAGTTCAAGCACACTGTGTTTGTCTATTGTTGTGACTTGAAGATCAGATCAAATGTTATGACCAATTTATTCAGAAATCCAGGTAAATTCCCAAGAGTTCACATACTTGTTCTTGCCACTGTACAGATGATGAATATAGTGTGCTATCTCTGTGATCTTTCTTAGTTGAGAGGGAGGGCCACCCTGAACAGAGCAGTGCAGTTGATCCCTCTGATGAATGGTTCGATGGCTGAGGGAAGCATGTGCACCACGGCCGGCTGGGGGGACATAGATGATAACAACAACCCACCAGACAAGCTGCAGGAGGTCAACGCCACCATCATCCCACCCAGCGAGTGTGCCCGCCGGTGGAGTGGCGTCAACATCTCCAACCGCATGGTGTGCGCAACAGGCCCAAAAGCTTTCCAAGGCTTCTGCTCGGTATGACTGCACTGTTATAGGCTGTAACTGAGTTTTTCCCTGGCCAGGATAGGCTATTATTGGCTATAACTATAATTTATCTTGGTCTAAGCACTAACTATGATACAATACGTTTTTTTTCTGAAATGCATTGTTTGCTATTGCAGGGGGATTCAGGAGGTCCATTGGTGTGTAACGGGATGTCAGCGGGCATTGTCTCTTTCTCAGGGCAGAGGTGTGCAAACCCTAGTACCCCTGATGTGTACACACGAGTGACTTCGTACTGCCGATGGATTAAGGGGGAGTTAGCTAGAAACCCTTAAGGTTATGGGCATGTAAGCCGCCAGCAGGGTTGTCCAAAATTGTAATCAGCAACGTAATTTTTGGATTAGCTAAACTCAGTAACGTAATCTGATTACATTACGTTACTTTTAGATTACTTTCCCCTTAAGAGGCATTAGAAGAAGACAAAAATATATGTTACCAATTGAACTACATCTATTGCAGGATAAATCAATGTTTATGTTTACATAGCTGGCCATATATGGATGTTACATTTTACTTTATGGGTTGGTTATGTAGGCTTCTTCTAACCCATCTCTTTCTACTACATATAATAATAATAAGATCAAAATTATATCTTTAGATTAAAAACCAAAGTCTATCAGAATTACAGTCATTCCAATACATGTTATACCCCTTGATCTTCAAGAACAGGATTTGGAAATATGGAAGTACTGTATAGATTAGCCAAATTGTTTTACCTGAGCATGACCCCAAAACTAAGGACTTATTAGCCAGCCCTACTCTGTTGTTTATGATTTTGTTGTCATGGAGGACTGATTGGGCTCATTGATTCAAGTTGAAAAATAAATGCTGTGCTCATGGAATGCCATGCTTTGCCCAGAGTGCTACTTTGAAGAATCTCAAATATATTTTGATTTGTTTAACACTTTTTTGGTTACTACATGATTCCTTATGTGTTTTGATGTCTTCACTATTATTATTCAATATAGTAAAAATAAAGAAAAACCCTTGAATGATGAGGGGTGTCCACATTTTTGACTGGTACTGTACATATAATTTATAAGTCCAAAAATTGATTTAACAACTACAGATTGCCCCTTTAAGTCTTTCAAAATTGTGCAAGTTTGAGCATGTGTCCATTAGGCCTATGGATTTTGTTTTTTTTATCAGCATGAATTAGATTATTTTATTCCATAGGCTTGGATCTGCACAATGCAGCTGTTGCAAGAGCCCATCTTTCACTGGCTGTCCACTGGTTTCAAAAACAATGATTGATAGGCAGTTTAAACTTCTTGAATTCAACCATTTTTGGGTTCAAATACACATTTAGATTTGTGAACAGCCACCCACAACAACCACAATCCATAAAGCACAAATCGCTAAATGAGAGAGCAGCAGTGTGATTCACATCAATGCCGCTATGTAGATATAAAAAATAAGTGATATCCGTATCGCTGTAGACTACACCGCTGCTGTCATCCTTACGCGTTTACTCAAGTTGGATAATCTTTGGATGCAGACAGCAGTCGCACCATTAGAAGACATAGCTTGGACTGTAGCCTACAAAATCATATTCCAGCTCTTTCCCCGCGATCCATCAAACACATTTGGTGTGTCATCATAGAGGTCTCTGACTTGTGGTCAGACTTGCTCAGGCGGAACAAACTTAAACTTGCGCCTTTTTCAATACTGATTTGAATGTAATTGAGAAACAGAGAATTTCTGAATTTAAAAGTAATCCTCGAAGTAATCATCTAGTAGTATCTCTAATCTGATTGCAATATAGACTGTATCATAGATAGGTACTTTATTGATCCCAGAGGGGAAATTTCTTAGTCAAGCAGCTACGAAACAAACACAGGGCAGGTGCAAAATGCCAGAACGAAAATTCACAAAAGACAGATACACGATACATGATACATAGAGCGGCAGTATAAGCATTCAAGGACCTGAACCTTTCTTTGATTGATTTCTTTATACAGCATCCTACAGCATAGATCTACCTGCAACATACCCCTACAACTTTCAGGTGTCACCTGTCACTCATAATAACTTATTTATGATAAAATGATGTGCAACTGTTTCACCCAGAGGTTTCACCCAAGTAGCCTACTATTTGTTAAACAATACATTTTTGGTTAAACCAACAGGAGCTTACCTTGGCTCAATATCATTGGACTATTCACTAAAACGAAACCTGAGGTCACCAACACAATGACAACAATTCCCATTGTTCATTGCTCTCACGTTCACCTCCCTCTCTCCTGTCATCACTCCTCAAGGTTCTATGGGGGCTGTAGTTTTTTCTCCCATGGAAGTATCCTCCCATTTTCCATAGGTTTCGCGAGGTTTGCATGGGCGGCAGTGTGCATTTCTCTGCAAGACTGCAAGAAGAATTTAATATTTTTGGAATGAAATTCGTGTTCAGGTAATTTTATATTTTTCGGAGAGAATATAGGCCATCGGTGTATAGATTATTTATTGGGGACATGGACCCATATTTACATTTGCTTGTGCGCCGAACAACAGCATAGTAGAGTTGACATAAAGACAATAATTATTGATAACCTATTACGGTCAAACAGCGCTTGTGGCGCGTATTGTCCATGTCTCATCAGCAGTGTATGCGATATGCTAGAACTTGAAACATTGACGATTCATTTTTGATACAATCGTTGCGACGAATTCAAATAGGCTACAGTAATTTCTGCATGTTTGTCTGATACAGTGGTGCCTGACGTTTTTCTTGAAGTTGAATAGCACATCTCTTGATCTCTCATAGCCAACTTGCAATATATGAGTTTGTTGTTTCTGAATAACGATTGTGTTGGTTCAAATAGTGACATATTTAATTACTATAGATTATGACATTTTGGTTAAAGATATATAACTGCGGCAGTTATGTTCCTTAAAAAAAATAAGTACATTCTGCATTGATTGCAGTGACCTCCATGGATGCAATGCATACAAGGAAATGACCAGGAAGTTATTCAGACATGCTAAGCCATTGGCTGCTCAAGTTGTCTGTCTCAACCACTACTTTTCATCTCAGTCTCTTTCCAGGCTAGTATTATTTTACTGAAAATGGCTGTTTCTCTCACAGAATCAATGAGCATTTCTGTCTGTTTGTTCCCTCAGCAGTATTTGAATTTTTGGAGGGATGTCCAAGAAAAGGGGCAGGTATGTGTAAACATGTAGTTTTCTGTTCTTATGTTATCATAACATGAACACTTGGGAGATTTTCCTCTTTCCAGACTGTCAGAGTAAGCTGCATGTAGGTAGGCTACACTTACGAACAAATATGATTTGCTATCCCCCAGAAAGCGGAGTAGCGGGGAGCTGAGTGACTCCACAGTGATGACCCCTGACCCCAACAGTCTCCTGGGAGTAAGAATACAGCACAACTGGAGGGAGAAGGGCAACCAGAGCAAATGGAAAGGCACCGTCTTGGACCGTCTCAGTGTCAACCCCTCACTATTTATGGTCAAGTACGATGGGTTTGACTGTGTCTACGGCATCGAGCTATTTAAGGACGAAAGGGTGTCTAATCTACAGGTCCTCACAGAGAAAGTTGGTGAGTGATGTGATTGGTTGGGTTCCTTTTCTAGTTCAGGCGTCACATCCTCTTCTCAGAGTAATGCAAAAACTTTGTAGTTTGGTTTGCACAAGTTAGAACATGTTTTTATTGTATATCTGATACTGCATGATCAGACAGCAGGGACACACTGGCTATGTGATGTTGGTCTCTGCCTTGATGACCTTTATCTGCTTCCACAGTCAACAACAAGATCAAGGTTCCTCACGGGGCGGAGGAGTTAGTAGGCAAAGCGGTGGAACACCTATTTGAGAAGGAGGATGGAGAGAAGAACGAGTGGCGAGGCATGGTCCTCTCCAGGGCTCCCATCATGACTAACTGGTATTACATCACCTATGAGAAGGACCCCGTGCTCTACATGTACCAGCTGTGGGATGACTACGCCGATGGAGATCTCAGGATCTTACCCGAAGCAGGTACTGACCATTTCTCAGCTTCAGCATCATCTCCACTTGTAGAAGAGCGTTCAGATACTTCTCCCTAAAGGAAACAGGAGGGTGATTATAGAGTAGAAATTGTTTGTTCTTTACACACTAATTATAAGATGATGGTGGCTTTAGGAGTGTTATGGACAAGATTTCCTGTGTTTCTTCTCGTCCTACGTGACTTGTGAAATGACAAATATTTATATATTTGAATACATACAAGTATAAGCATGTTGGTTAAGATATCATCTTTTGATAATGCCCCAAAGCAGATTTGAAGAACAGACCCCTAGTGTTGACGTTATTCATTGTTTTTCTCTCTAGAAAATAAGCATTTGCTTCCGGCTGACCGAAAGCCAGGCGAGGAGACTGAGAGCCTTGTGGGGAAGCAGGTGGAGTATGTTACTGACAAAGGTGTGAAGCGAACAGGCCTGGTGATCTACCAAGTCCCTGCCAAGCCTTCCGTGTACTACATCAAATACGACGATGACTTTCACATCCATGTCTACGACCTGGTCAAGACCACCTAGAAGGACACTTGTTCGCTCACTCCATCGCTTACTTTTCACTTGTCCTCCTCACTCTCTCTCCATCTCTCTTAAGGCCCTGGAGAGTATAACAGTTATGCTTTATTATTCAGGAAGTGCAATCTTTTAGTCCACATTAAAACTAGTTATATGGTATCCACAGCAGAACTGTAGCAATGCTATTGTAGGCCACTAGGAGGAGAGTGGGAACATGTACACTTGGAAGGACCTTTTTAAACCTCCTCACTTCTTCAGTTACCCCATTTGGTTGTTGTGCTGCACGGTAGATTCACATCTTGGACATTCCAGGAGTGCACCTTGCCCTACAATGACAGACTTACAGTAAAGTGCAATAACGACCGCGTTCGAATTGTCTCCACATCCTGATGCTCAATTATCTTTATTCAAAGCTGAACTGAATGATATATTATAAAACTAATAGTAAAAGCTGCCCCCATTAGCCATTCATCATGATGTATAGGGGAATATTTGTAGACTAGTTTGAGCTGTAGTGTTCAGTGAAGCCTTTGAAGGAGAAATGCAATAAGCTCTGATGCCCCAGAAAGAATAATAATAATAAAAAAAAATACTGTCTTTATTAATAGGCAACTATGTTTGATTTATGTGCCAGTCAGTTCATAGACAATCACTCCTTGATGAATCCACAGTGCTATCGTTGTATTCATAGCACTGGGTTGCACTGGCCTAGGAGAACTGATGGTTCAATCACTAGTTTGAACATCTAAAAAAGTATTCATAATGCTGAATCAAGACTTGATAGAAACAAGGAATACAGGTCGTCATAAAGTTAGGGCAGGTTTTTCCTGACCACACAACCTGATGAGTTTGTAGAGATCGGGAAAAGGCCTAAGCCTTAACAACACCTGCCCGTGTTCAGAATCCCAACATCAGACAGTATGATTAGCTTGAGTGGAATAGAGGCAGTGCTTTACAGTCAATTCTGATCTTGAATAGAAAACAAACATCATAAAGTGCCTTCAGGCTGATCATGTTGCCATACTGTATATATTTGCTAAACACTCAATTTTACTCCATTTACTGTTAAGGCCTTTATTTGGTCAGTATTAGTCAAAGTAAAACATGCTTTAAAGAAAAGAAATTGTCAAATGCTGCGTACCAGGTTTTTGCTATTGTCGGTTTGTATAAGAGGATATGTGCAATGTTTGGCAGTTAATGCAGTATAAGACTATTTTCTCCAATATAACATCCATGACCGTTGATTAGTCTCATTCAAATGTTGATATTGTAGGGTGCACTTTAAATTACACATAAATATGCTAAAGATTTAGCACTCGTCTTTTTCTGTCAAGATACTTTTTTTGTGCAAGAACAAGTGGCATATTGCAGCAATCATAAAGGTAAAAACGCATGGAGAAAATAAGTTATAACACGCATACAGTATTTAATCTAACTTTTGTGTAGTGTATTGTAAATGTATGCTGTTGTGATTACTCCTATTATATTGTAAATATCCCAATGAAATACCAGCTTTAAAGCCCATCTAGAAATCTCACCTAGAGAAATGCAGCAAAGACTGCATTCAAAAAGCCTCCAGCCTGGCTGGCACCTTGTGGCTTCACAGTTTCATGTTATTTTAAAGACTTGGGAGCTATAGTACATAATGTAATCGCTGGAAGTCCAAAACTCCAATGTGTTGGCTAGGATTATTTAGACTTAGTCTCCTGTCCTCGCCACTCCAGGGCATACATTTACACAGTGTATTGGTCCATGGTGTACATAAGGTTCATTCTATCCATTGTCAGATGTGCATTACTCAAGCATATTGGTAATTTTGACAGTTGCAGAGGTAGAAAATCTCTTGCAGAAATCCTTGTGGGAGTCTTTGCAGCCCGATTTTACTAAAATATTTATCTACAAAATGTGACTGTAAAAAAAACAAATTGTCAGTGCTTCTTTGCTACTTGTATCACCACCAGTTGTGCTGTGGCGTTTCTATGTACAGTAAAATGAAACTCCAAAAGATTGTGCACTCTTTTGTTACCCTCCATTTTTCATTCCTCCCAGGTCTGGAATTGTAGCAATCACCATCCCAATTGTGTAATTATATCATCATGAGTAATAAAGTTTGTTTTTTTTGCACATCCCTTACCTCTGCCATTTTTCACCCATTCAATGTAGGAGGTACAGTATGATTTACAGTTCTATCATTTAATTTGACTGGACTTTTACCAACACACCCTTAAAGTTCTAGGACTTGCGGTATAAATTGTAGTGTGTAATACAGACCCGACCTTACACCTAAGTGCCCCCAAAAATACATACACCCAAGTACCCCCAAAAATACACAGTTGTGGCCCCAGACAAGCACACCTGATTATATTTGACCTTGACTATTTGAATCAGGTGTTTTTACCAGGGGCTACAACAACGTGTGCTGTTGGGTGTACTTGAGGACCGGAGTTTGGAAACGGCGTCTTAAAGTATACCTAAACCAGCACTCTCCAAACCTGTTCCTGGAGAGCTACAGTCCTGTAGGTTAACGCAGCTGCATCAGGTTATACAGTGGGGAGAACAAGTATTTGATACACTGCCGATTTTGCAGGTTTTCCCACTTACAAAGCATGTAGAAGTCTGTAATATTTATCATAGGTACTCTTCAACTGTGAGTGACGGAATCTAAAACAAAAATCCAGAAAATCACAGTGTATGATTTTTAAGTAATTAATTTGCATTTTATTGCATGACATAAGTATTTGATACATCAGAAAAACATAACTTAATATTTGGTACAGAAACCTTTGTTTGCAATTACAGAGATCATACGTTTCCAGTAGTTCTTGACCAGGTTTGCACACACTGCAGCAGGGATTTTGGCCCACTCCTCCATACAGACCTTCTCCAGATCCTTCAGGTTTCGGGGCTGTCGCTGGGCAATACGTACTTTCAGCTCCCTCCATAGATTTTCTATTGGGTTCAGGTCTGGAGACTGGCTAGGCCACTCCAGGACCTTGAGATGCTTCTTACGGAGCCACTCCTTAGTTGCCCTAGCTGTGCGTTTCGGGTCGTTGTCATGCTGGAAGACCCAGCCACGACCCATCTTCCATGTTCTTACTGAGGGAAGGAGGTTGTTGGCCAAGATCTCGCGATACATGGCCCCATCCATCCTCCCCTCAATACGGTGCAGTCGTCCTGTCCCCTTTGCAGAAAAGCATCCCCAAAGAATGATGTTTCCACCTCCATGCTTCCCGATTGGGATGGTGTTCTTGGGGTTGTACTCATCCTTCTTCTTCCTCCAAACACTGCGAGTGGAGTTTAGACCAAAAAGCTCTATTTTTGTCTCATCAGACCACATGACCTTCTCCCATTCCTCCTCTGGATCATCCAGATGGTCATTGGCAAACTTCAGACGGGCCTGGACATGTGCTGGCTTGAGCAGAGGGACCTTGCGTGTGCTGCAGGATTTTAATCCATGACGGCGTAGTGTGTTACTAATGGTTTTCTTTGAGACTGTGGTCCCAGCTCTCTTCAGGTCATTGACCAGGTCCTGCCGTGTAGTTCTGGGCTGATCTCTCACCTTCCTCATGATCATTGATGCCCCACGAGGTGAGATCTTGCATGGTGCCCCAGACCAGTCTGTTTGATTGAGTGTGTCGACAGGTGTCTTTTATACAGGTAACGAGTTCAAACAGGTGCAGTTAATACAGGTAATGAGTGGAGAACAGGAGGGCTTCTTAAAGAAAAACTAACAGGTCTGTGAGAGCCGGAATTCTTACTGGTTGGTAGGTGATCAAATACTTATGTCATGCAATAAAATTCTAATTAATTATTTAAAAATCATACAATGTGATTTTCTGGATTTTTGTTTTAGATTCCGTCTCTCACAGTTGAAGTGTACCTATGATAAAATTACAGACCTCTACATGCTTTGTAAGTAGGAAAACCTGCTAAATCGGCAGTGTATCAAATACTTGTTCTCCCCACTGTAGTTACAACTGGGTTTGGAGCAGAAACCCACAGGAGGGTAGCACTCTAGGAACAGGGTTGGAGAACACGGACCTAAACGCATTCAATTCAACAGACAACATATCACACCAAATTTCTCACATCTGACACGTATAGGTTTATTTTACACGTGTAAATGGTTAAATATATATACACATGCATACAACATTCTTTCTGTATAAAACATTTGTTGGATCATGATGGGATAGATTGGGAATCGGGTCAAAGACAGAACATGCTAAATATATTATTGGTCTTGATAAATAAAAATCATAAAATTAACAATGTATACGCACTAAACATTTTATTTAATTATATTTATCTCTTAGGTGCAGGTCTTGCTGCGTTACCAAAGTTCTGTCATAATTGTTTTACTCAAAAGGTAGCATAAAGAAGAATGCTTGTGTTGACAAATTGCTAACACAATAGAATGCAAATATTGAGTTCTGGCATTATCAGCAACTAGACTAAAATTAATCATTGGCCTAAACCTAATTCCACTAAATGTACTGTACCACTGCATTTTTTGTAGTTGATGTGCTATGCATTGAAAGCAAGCAAGTGACTTTTACAAGAGGGCTGTATGTATATGCACCAGTCACGTTACTCCAGAGGATTTGGTTGTGATTGCAAAGGGACCCATCCAAAACATACATTCAGTTCTTAAACGTCTGCTAGTTGCATGATGTCACTTTTCATTTGGTGAGGTCGTTCAGGTACTGCAAGCCTTGGTTGGTGTAGTAACCCACTGCTGTAGGGCCCGATGAGAGAGCAGATATGGATGACTGCACCCCTGAAATGCAATAAGACAGAAGCTGTTTAAATAGCTCAATTGTAGACATGGAGGTCCTTTATGAATCAGCTGTCAACCATTTCTTACCCGAGTTCCATGCTTCAACAGGGGCCAATCCGATTTTAGGGAAAGTTGGAAGCTAAAAGAAACAATGTACATTTTACCTCCCTCACATATTCTCCCTCACCTCATACTCCATAGTGCATTGTTCTGTCGGTCAGAACCAGTTAAAATCAGTACAGTAATGGCATATTTACCTCAAAGCCAAAGTACTTCACCCACTCATCCACTGCAGGGGGAATGGCAGCTTTAGCTTTTCCTAGGACCTCGGAGCCCTGCTCACTTCCACCTAATTGTCCAGAATCATAGGCAATATACAAAGCACCTCCTGCAATGGTCACCTTAGTGGCCAACCTGTAATAGAAAAAGATGGAAACACTGGGATGAAACAACTTTGTGGATGGTTTTAGATGACAGACACAGATGTTAAGCCACACCTGACTACCCATATGCACATAGTCAATTTATAGCAACATCATGGTGGATAAGTTATCATGTTGCATTAACGTTAGCTTTAGCTAGCTGTCAATCAGGTGTAATTTAGCTAGCAAGTTAAGTATCATGACAGAGTTTCTAAACCCAGAGGCACAACATCGCAAGACGTCCGTGAATGCTTACGAAACAGATCAAGCAAACCAGGCCGGGGTTTGGGAAGTCAATGAGAGAAGTTAAAAAGAACAACTAAGGAATAATTTCTCTAAATCTAAAAGGCAGGTAGCCTAGTGGTTAGGGCGTTGGGCCAGTAACCGAAAGCGTTGATCGAATCCCCGAGCTGACAAGGTAAAAATATGTTGTTCTGCCCCTGAACAAGGCAGTTAACCCACTGTTCCCCGGCAGGCCGTCACTGTAAATAAGCATTTGTTCTTAACTGACTTGCCTAGTTAAATAAAAGGTTAAATAAAAAATAACCTATACTGAACAAAAATATAAACAACAATTTCTAAGATTTTGCTGAGTTACAGATTTGCACTCTACTTTGGTGCGAAGAGTGCAAATCAATCCCAGAACAACAGCTAAGGACCTTGTGAAGATGCTGGAGGAAACAGGTACAAAAGTATCTATATCCACAATAAAACAATTCCTATATCGACATAACCTGAAAGTCCGCTCAGCAAGGAAGAAGCCACTGCTCCAAAACCGCCATAAAAAAGCCAGACTACAGTTTGCAACTGCACATGGGGACAAAGATCATACTTTTTGGAGAAATGTCCTCTGGTCTGATGAAACAAAAATAGAACTGTTTGGCCATAATGACCATTGTTATGTTTGGAAGAAAGAGGGGGAGGCTTGCAAGCCGAAGAACACCACCCCAACCGTGAAGCACGGGGAGTGGCAGCATCATGTTGTGGGAGTGCTTTGCTGCAGGAGGGACTGGTACACTTCACACAATAGATGGCATCATGAGGAAGGAAAATTATGTGGCTATATTGAAGCAACATCTCAAGACATCAGTCAGGAAGTTAAAGCTTGTCAGAGTGACCATCAGGTTCTTGGTCACCTCCCTGACCAAGGCCCTTCTCCCCAGATTGCTCAGTTTGACCAGGCGGCCAGCTCTAGGAAATTTCTTCCATTTAAGAATGATGAAGGCCACTGTGTTCTTGGGGACCTTCCATGCTGCACAATTGTTTTGGTACCCTTCCCCAGTCTCGGAGCTATAGAACAATTCCTTCGACCTCATGGCTTGGTTTTTGCTCTGACATGCACTGTCAACTGTGGGACCTTATATAGATAGGAGTGTGCCTTTCCAAATAATGTCCAATCAATTGAATTTACCACAAGTGGAACCCAATTAAGTTGTAGAAACATTTCAAGGATGAGCGATAGAAATAGGATGCACCTGAGCTCAATTTTGAGTCTCATAGCAAAGGGCCTGAATAGGTATCGGTTTGAAATGTTTCATACATTTGCATATATTTCTAAAAATCTGTTTGCACTTTGTCATTATGGGATATTTTGTGTAGATTGATGAGGATTTTGTTTTGTTAATCCATTTTAGATTAAGGCTGTTATGTAACAAAATGTGGAACAAAAAGGGGTCTGAATACTTTCCGAATGCACTGCATCTACATGTTACAGTGCTTGTTTACGGAAAAGAGAGAGCTAATTAACTATCTAGCATGCTCCAAAAACCTGTGTGTAAGTGTAACTCGGGAAGTGTAGCTTCGTCAGATGGATGGGTTGGTTGTTTAGCAACAAAACCGATGCGTACACAACTATTGGGCAAAACAGATTGGGTTGGCTTGTAAAATATATTTTGTCTCCAATGTTTATTGAAAACAAATACATTTGCAAAATGAGCACTTGTTGTCTCAAATACATTGTTACAGTTAGCTAGCACATTTTCGCATCGACATGAAATTAGTCAAACACCTCAAAACAAGACATATCAAGAACAAGATGAAACTAATGCAACACAAGTCACTTACGTATATATCCCAACCAGAAGCCATGGATTACAGGCAACATTCGTACTGTGCTAAAGGCTAGAACTGCCACTTTCAATGAGCGGGACACAAATCCGGACGCTTAAAAGAAATTCTGCTACACCTTCCAACGAACCATCAAACAAGCAAAGAGTCAATACAGGACCAAGATAGAATCCTACTACACCGGCTCCGACGCTCGTCGGATGTGGCAGGTCTTGCAAACTATCACAGATTACAAAGAGAAACCCAACCACGAGCTGTCCAGCGAAGTGAGCCTACCAGACAAGCTAAATACTTCTGTGTGCACTTCGAGGCTAGCAACACTTAATTATGCACGAGAGCACACTAAGGTTAACGGCCAGATGGATTACCAAGAGGCGTACTCAAGAGAATGCGCTGACCCGCTGGCGAGTGTCTTCACTGACATTTTCAATCTCTCCCTGACCAAGTCTGTAATACCTACATTTTTCAAGCAGACCACCATAGTCCCTGTGCCCAAGAACACCAAGGTAACCTGCCTAAATGACTACAGACCCATAGCACTCACTTCTGTATGCATGAAATGCTTTGAAAGCCTGGTCACATCAACACCATAATCCCCATGCCGCCCCAACAGATCCACAGATGACGCAAATCTCTATTGCACTCCACACTGCCCTTTCCCACCTGGACAAAAGGAACAACTATGTGAGAATGCTGTTCATTGACTACAGCTCAGCATTCAACACCATTGTGCCCTACAAGCTCATAACTAAAATAGACGCAGGATTAAACACCTCCCTCTGCAACTGGATCCTGGACTTCCCGACGGGTCACATAGGCCAAAACACACCTGCCAAGCTATCCCTCAACACGGGGACCCCTCAGGGGTGCGTGCTTAGTCCCCTCCTGTACTCCCTGTTCACCCACGAGGGTGTAGCTGCGCACGACTCCAACACCATCATCAAGTTTGCAGACGACACAACAGTGGTAGACCTGATCACCGATGACTATGAGCCTACAGGAAGAAGGTAAAAGACCTGGCATGGTGGTTACATTACAACAACCTCTCCCTCAACCTCAGCAAGACAAAGGAGCTTGTCGCCGGGCACATCCCCATCCACGGGCCGTTGTGGAACAGGTCGACAGCTTCAATATCCTCAGCTTCAAGAGCATCTTGACTGAATGCATCACAGCTTAGTATGGCAACTGTTTGGTATCCGATCGCAAGGCGCTACAGAGGGTAGTGTGTACGGCCCAGTACATCACTGGGGCCGAGCCCCCTGCCATCCGTATACCAGGCGGTGTCAGAGAAAGGCCCTAGAAAATTGTCAAAGACTCCAGCCACAGTCTGTTCTCTCTGCTACCGCATGGCAAGCGGTACCGATGTACCAAGTCTGGAACAATCAGGACCCTGAACAGAAACTATTGTTACCTGGAATCTCTACATTTACCCTTTTGCACTAATCTCTGTTGACTCATCACATAAACTGATGTTACGGTTTATCCCGTATCCCTACATTTATGTACATAACTACCTCAACTACCTCGTGCCCCTGCACATCGACTCGGTACTGGTAATCCATGTATATAGCCAAGTTATCGTTATTCATTGTAACCCGTAAGTACGCATTTCACTGTTAGTCTACACCTGTTGTTTACGAAGCATGTGACAAATAAAATGTTTGAGAGATAGTCCGACCCCTAGTGCAGGTCGGATTGCTGGCTACTAGTTAGATTGTTAGTAGGTTGTGTTGTTTCGCTAGCTAGTTCACGACTAAAGGACAACAGAGTAAATATAACTAGGTAGCCAACACCCAAGTTCAAGGCAAAATTCTAGCTAGCTAATACTGTACTGTAGCTTGCTACATTTCAACCTGCTTCAAGCTTGCCAGATAACTTTCTAGGTAGGCTACCTAAAGTAGCTATCCTAATGTTTCTCGTGAGTATGAAATGGAAAACTTACTTTAGAACAGGTAAAATCTTGCCAGCCATAGTGTCACGGGTAAATCAAAGTATTTAATTAACGTTTATTTAGCTGCAACAGAAAGCAAGAAATGAATGAGCTCGACCACGAAGAGCAACCGGCTACATTGAAGGGCAACCTTGTGACACAGATGTGTGTCAATAAAGTTATACAAAAATAAATCAGAGAGGAGCTGATTCGCAAAGATATGAAAGACGTCAAAATAAATATATTTAGAGACCGTCATGTTCCAAGTGATTTATATTTATTTTACAAATCAAATATTTTTCTGGATTTCAACTGGGTACAATAAACGAATAATGGATTGAATATGTTCGAGCTATTTGATGCTGCTGCGGGCCGGCTGCTGCTGATCATAAGGAGTAGCGGAGGGAAAGGGGGATGAGGTTATGATACTTTTTGTTGTTGTTGTCCATTTCAGAACACAAGAAAACATGTGCAAAGTGCATGCATAAAAATAATCCAGTCACAATAAAGTCAGAAACATATTTATGACGGTGATAATAATTGGCCTGTATTAAATAATAATACTACCAATAAAACAAAATATAGGGATAATAATATCAATAATAATGTTATTATTTTATTGCACTTTATGATGGAAATGACAGATTATGTGGTTGGTGTACCCTACTTGATTTCGCTTATCATTTAGCTGGCTGCATGAATCCAATCCCCATAATAATAACAAAAAACAAAATTGGATTCAGAATGAGAATAGGTTTTATGATACTTGGATTTGGGACACAATGGTAGGCTGTCTCAAGTACAAAAGACTCCGCCTGTTTCAAGTTGAATGAGATAAGCCTCTTATAAAAAAATGTGTCTGAATTGTTTTTGCTTTTTCCGTTAAGTTTCTGAACGACTACTGGACCTTGAAGTGCAGAGAAGCCTGACAGTATAAATCTAAATATCTAACGTGGGGATTTTATTTATCTATGGTTATATTGTTTGGCTCACAACAAATAATAGTTGCATGAATCGATTGTGTAGGTTATAGCAGTCGCAAGATGAAGGCTTATACTAAACTCTTAATAGTTGGTGCTATAGGTGCAGCTTTTGTTGCTTTCCAATGGAGTGGACCCACTTTTGACCCAGGTAAGATATGTATTTAGCTTCACAATCCTTGACTGGTCGGTGCAACCTTTTGTTGGCTACAGGCGATTTTATGATAACATAATTCGTTATTACAGCTCCTGAAACAGTTGAACCTCAGAGGGTGGTTGTCAGCACTTCAGACAGTTGCGACACATTACAGACAAATTATACTATTGATTTCTGAAACCTCAAATCCTCATAAGAATTCAGTTTCACAAAAATTGCACATAAAGGAAGTATACTGTTTTATTAATTTGTCAGATTTGAGACAGAAAAATACAGGCACCTTAATTATAGAAAACAAATCCCAAAACATTATGGTAGATGAAGGCTATTAGAGAAGCTTTAAGGTTTGGCAATAAAACTACACAATCAAACTGATATAGTTGGGTTCGGGGCTATACCTCGAACAGGGAAAGGTTCAAATAGTAATAACATCTAAGGTGTGTAAGCCACACTGTCTACAGTATTTCAACACAAGTACATTATTGTATATCTGAAAACTGAATGAAATCGCACTTTGGTTTGTAAAAAAAAAAATGTTTTGACTGTGATAGCCATTAATTGTGTGTCTAATTTCCTAACGGTGAGTCTCGTGATAGTGAACTTATAAGAGGACCTAATGTTTTAAGATCATATGATAACCTCACATGATCACATTTGAATTAATAATGATCCAGTTCATCAAGTACAACTGTTTCAAAGTGAATCTAATACATTTTAGGTAATATATAGACCTTTCCGTTTTTGAAATGCCTTGCTGCAAAGTTTAGTTTAAATTGTATATAATTTGGGAGAAACATTATCATATAAGTACATTGGAAATGCCCCTCATTACCAGTGGCGTGTATTTGATCATTTTCCTTCAATTCGCAAGAGGCTGAATGTATCTCACAGGGGAAATCATCCGAGCAAGCGAAACAGCGCCACTCTGTCTCTCTAAGAGTAGATAATCTATCTGATGCTGCCTGGTCCAGACGAGTATGACATTGTTGCTGCCTGTAGCATTGAAGGCAAGGGAAGCCGGTCAGACTTTGGCCTCCCTTGACAAAAAAAGTATTAAGAAAATGAGCCAATCAACGTTGAGCTAAACTGAGCGAGCTCAACTGTGAATGGTCCTGGCGCAACAAAAAACAGTGTCAAGGAAAAGCCAGCTTGGATTTGGCATCACTCCTATCAAATCCCATTGAGATCATAGGTCATTGAGTTGTTGCATCTCCTTGTGTTGTTGTCCTCCGGTGGCTAGCAAGCCAGCTAGCTAAAATAGACCCTTTCCTAAATTAGCCATGGATGGAGATTCATTTTATTCTCTTTACTGGCCAATAATTATAACAGTGATTCTGATCCAACCATTAATTCCTACATTGTTGTGCCCCTGGCCTGAGAAGATGGAAGTTCAATATGTACTGTAGCTAGATGTAGAAGGCTAATGTTAACTAGCTAACTTTGCCCATGAACGGAAGTTAGGCTAGCGAGCAAGCATTTTAGCCAGGTAGCCTAAAACAACAAAAAATAAAAGAGTGTATTGTATGTGTGTTGTCTCTCTTGTCGTGATGTGTGTTTTGTCCTATATTTTTTATTTAATTTATTTATATTTTTAATCCCAGCCCCCGTCTTTGTAGGAGGCCTTTTGCCTTTTGGTAGGCCGTCATTGTAAATAAGAATTTGTTCTTAACTGACATTCCTAGTTAAATAAAGGTTAAATAAAAAATAAATAAATGACAAGGTGAGACCGTTTCATCAACATGAAAGAGAGGAGGATGGTATTGGCGTTCCTCCACAAGTAGGGTGAGTCAGCATGTTTTTCTACTTACACACACACACACACACACACACACACACACACACACACACACACACACACACACACACACACACACACACACACACACACACACACATACACACACACACACACATATACACACACACACATATATACACACACACACACACACACACACAGACAGACAGAAATCCGAACCATGGACAACCACATCATATTTAGCTTACGTTGATTGGACTAAATTGTTTTTGGTATCTTTCAGTTGTCATTGTATTATACTAAGCAGAGGTGATCTGATGACGTTGAAATGGTGCTGGAATATTTGAGGCAGCTCCTGTTTTCTTTGCGACTTGCAGTAACTCTCTGTGATTCTAAATCAATAGTTGTTTAGTGGTCTGAAAATGTCAGAAACATTAACATGCTTGGCCATGCTGTAGGTCATGTAACTGTCTGTTGCTGTACATGCAATATGCTTATTGGACCTCACTGGACAGAGGTTGTTCTCCGGTTTTGTGATAAAACAAAAGTGGGGTTGAATTTATTCTGCCACTGTTTTCTTACTTTCTCTGCCTTTAGGCCTATATATCACAGTCACAGGTTATAGAGCAAACAACGCAATTATCACAACACATAGGTTGTAATATGGATTCTTTTGCAGGGGTGGGGAGTGCTTGTCTTCTCCAGTGATTTTACCCACGCACCGCTACTGCTAATTACTTACATTATTATTATTCAGACCCCTTGACCTTTTCTACAGCCTTATTCTAAAATGGATTAAATAAATAATAAATTCCTCATCAATCTACACACAACATCCCATAATGACAAAGCGAAAAACAGGTTTAGACATTTTTGCAAATGTATAAAAAAAAAACTAAAACAGAAATACCTTATTTACAGAAGTATTCAGTCCCTTTGCTATGAGACTCGAAAATGAGCTCAGATGCATCTTGTTTCCATTGATCATCCTTGAGAAGTTTCTACAACTCCGGTAAATTAAATTGTCCACCTGTGGTAAATTCAATTGATTGGACATGATTTGGAAAGGCAGACACCTGTTTATATAAGACCTCCATCATTCTTGAATGGAAAAAGTTTGGAACCACCAATACTCTTCCTAGAGCTGTCCGCCCGGCCAAACTGAGCAATCGGAGGAGAAGGGCATTGGTCAGGGAGGTGACCAAGAACCCGATGGTCACTCAGAGCTCCAGAGTTCCTCTATGGAGATGTGAGAACCTTCCAGAAGGACAACTATCTCTGCAGCAGTCCACCAATCAGGCCTTTATGGTAGAGTGGCCAGACGGAAGCTACTCATCGGTAAAAGGCACATGACAGCCTGCTTGGAGTTTGCCAAAAGGCACCTAAAGACTCCCAGACCATGAGAAACAAGATTCCCTGTTCTGATGAAACCAAGAAACTCTTTGGCCTGAATGCCAAGCGTCACATCTGGAGGAAACCTGGCACCATCCCTACGGTGAAGCATGGTGGTGGCAGCATCATGCTGTGGAGATGTTTTTTAGCGGCAGGGACTAGGACACTAGTCAGGATCAAGGGAAAGATGAACAGAGCAAAGTACAGAGAGATCCTTGATGAAAACTTGCTCCAGAGCACTCATGAGGCTGTAACGTAACAAAATGTGGGAAAAGTCAATGGGTCTGAATACTTTCCGAATGACTGTACATGTTTAAATCCAAACCAATCTAAAGAATGATTGAATTTGACCAGTTTTGGTACTCTTTCCTGTCAAGACAGGTTATAAGTGATGAGTAATCCATGCACTCATTGATAACCAACCTGTCTGTGAATGAATTCCCAGACACTTATTCAATGCAACTTTCAGGATTATTGAGCTAGGTCTTCGACCAGATGACCTTTGTGAGTTTAAGACAGTACAATAAAATACACATACAGTAATATAGTGTCCATAGGCCTGAATATGATTCAGAAGAGGCAACCATGTGCAATTGGAATGATACAGAACTACAGCCTACTACGTCGTTCCACTCATAACTGGGTTAGGGTGTAACCCGTAGTAGTTGATCATCAGGCTAGAGTATAGTCAAAGATTATGGATATAGTGACAATATACTTGTCTCTTCGTCCTAACAATGGGAGTCGTTGTCCACAAAGCGGCACGGCGGGCTGTCTAGCGCCCGCCTATCCATTCTTTGGATTGGTGGAGACATCTCATTATTTTAATATATCTTTTTTAATATTCGATGAGGGTTGTTGACGTCAACCACCTGTATTCAATGGAGAGAGAGGCTATGCTACTAGCCTCATGCCGTGAATATGCATAGCCATCTTGAGACAACTCTGATATAAAGTGTTTTTTCTCAAAGTTGCAGGGATGTAACTTGTCCTACTTATATCAGTACACTCACAACAACCTAATCATTACGAAACTTATATTCAATCAAATAAACCTCACATAGCAAATAAGCAATTCATTTTTTTTGTTGACCAAGTTCAACACTCATTGACCTCCATACAAAAACTCCTTGCTTGGCGGGTAGAAAACCGCCCCCTGCTGGAGGGAAACAGATTTTCCGCCGAGTTGGGCCTCTCTCTTCCTCTTCCTCTTCCTCTCTGGTGGTGTGAGCCGAATCAGGCGGAAGTGGTACTCGCCAAGCAAGCAGTGTGACGTCCTTTACACGTGCAATAAAAAGCTGTGCAAATTACAATCACAACGTTATGTTTCTAAGAATCTATGACAAAGATAAAGGTAAAGTGTAATCTATTTCCCCCCATTTCTTACCACAAATTAGCCTGGGATTGTTTCAGAACCAGAAAGCAGCAAACTCTGGCAAATCTAACAAGGAACTTCATTCATAACTAATTCTCTGTGGCCCATAATGAATGTTCCCCCTGTTTCTACTCATGTAGATTTAGGGCTGTGCACATACCGTTCAGGGGGAAGGTGCTCAAACTGAAAAACGGTAATAAATAATAACTTCAGAATATAATATTCATCATCTTCTAACTCAAGATATATATATATATACAGTTGAAGTCGGAAGTTTACATACACTTAGGTTGAAGTCATTAAAACTAATTTTTCAACTACTCCACAGATTTATAATTCACTATATCCCAATTCCAGTGGGTCAGAAGTTGATATACACTAATTTGACTGTGCCTTTAAACAGCTTGGAAAATTCAAGAAAATTATGTCATGGCTTTAGAAGCTTCTGATAGGCTAATTGACATCATTTGAGTCAATTGGAGGTGTACCTGTGGATGTATTTTAAGGCCTACCTTCAAACTCAGTGCCTCTTGCTCGACATCATAGGAAAATGAAAAGAAATCAGCCAAGACCTCAGAAAAGCAATTTCTAAACGCCTTAAGGTGCCACGTTCATCTGTACAAACAATAGTACGCAAGTATAAACACCATGGGACCACGTAGCCGTCATACCACTCAGGAAGGAGACGCGTTCTGTCTCCTACTTTGGTGCGAATACTGATGCTCCAGATACTCAACTAGTCTAAAGAAGGCCAGTTTTATTGCTTCTTTAATCAGCACAACAGTTTTCAGCTGTGCTAACATAATTGCAAAAGGGTTTTATAATGATCAATCAGCCTTTTAAAATGATAAAATTGGATTAGCTAACACAACGTGCCATTGGAAAACAGGAGTGATGGTTGCTGATAATGGGCCTCTGTACGCCTATGTAGATATTCCATAAACAATCTGCCGTTTCCAGCTACAATAGTTATTTACAACATTAACAATGTCTACTCTGTATTTCTGATCAATTAGATGTTATTTTAATGGACAAAAACAAGGAACTTTCTAAGTGACCCCAAACCCCAAACAAATGTTGAATATTATATTCTGAAGTTATTATTTATTACCGTTTTTCAGTTTGAGCAACTTCCCCATGAACGGTATGTGCACAGCCCTGAATCTACATGAGTAGAAACGGGCACAGGGGGAACATTCATTATGGGCCACAGAGAAATATTTATGAATTAAGTTCCTTGTTAGATTGTGCCATAGTTTGCTGCTTTCTGGTTCTGAAACAATCCCAGTCTAATTTAGGGTAAGAAATGGGGGACTCAGTTTCCCCAAGAACACAGACCTCCATCATTCTTAAATGGAAGAAGTTTGGAACCACTTCTGGTATTAACTTTTTTGGGATAACCTGAAATTATGTTTTAGTAATAATATCCTACTTATTACTAAAATGTCTAACTTTGAAATATGAAATAGTGTTGATTATTTGAAGTTAAGTGTTTAAACTTAACTAGTGTTGATGTTGATTAATCACAGATCACAATCCTGCAATGAAGAGCAGATGGGAATCTGCCTCTAATTTGTCTGTGTTTCTGTGTTGTATTCTCAAATTAGCATGACCTTTTTGTTCCGTCATCGTTTTTGATTGTCAGGATATCAGCCATGTGAACCCATTTTGCAGCTGATAATGGCATGCAATGCCAAAGCAGCCATATCCCTAAACAGTGGTTCCCAACTCCAGTCCTTCAGTACTCCCCACAGCACACATTTTTTTGTTGTAGCCCCAGACAAAACATACCTGGTTCAACTCAGAGGGCCTGATTATTTTACAAGTTTAATAAGGTGTGTTTGTCCAGGAACAGTTGAGGGCCGGAGTTGGGAACCACTGGCCTACAGTATGATGGCATTCGCCTTATGGGAATTTGCAAGGCACCCCTTGACATTGTGCATCTGAAGCAGAGAATAGTTTAACTCACACATTGTTTACATATTGTTCTCAATTTAAAAACGATACCAGTAGACCGTGTATATGAGGTTAATCATTATACTATATTTAGTACATGCCTTATACTGACATGAAATTGTTTAGGGCAAATCCAAGCCTTGTACTCTAGGTGGTAAAATGTCTGGAAACAGGAGATGATGGGATCCTTAGCTTAAAACACAGACACTACTACCACCAAGATTAATGCCAGATACCTTTCTCCCAGAAGGTCTGAGTGGCACCAAGAGGTTGTGGTGACGTGATTATCATTAATGTGACGACTGTTATTTTATAAAATCAATTAACTATGTTTAATTGATTACGTGATTAAATTAATCATGTAACCATTAACTCATCAGTAAGCTTGGGCACCACAGGAAGAAATGTGTTTAAAGAGTTACTATCTCCCGAATTAAACTCTCATAAGATATTTTCATATCATAGATAACAGTCTCTTATTAACTCTTCAGTCTCATTGAACGTCGTAATTTCTTGTAATCTGCATGAACCCTAACTTTATTGATGAATCAGCAATACACAAATTGTCTCAATTATTAATTTACTAACTAATTAAACAATTACAGAATACATAACACACACTAACATTATACAGTAAATACAGTCTCTAGAGGACTAACAAAACAGGACAGTTTGGTTATAACACAATGGATTCAGAGAGAGGGGGGGAGGAAGAGAGACAAAGGAATTCCTCTATTTGACATTGGTAAGCTACGCTCACGGAAATACAAATACTTAGCAACCTAATAACCGCTAATCGGAAAAAAGAATGCAATGTACATATTTAGGATTGAGCTGTCCTTGATCGTCAATCCTTTGTAGTTTTTTGGGTTGGTTGTACGACTCTGGTTTGCCCACCAGAGTTCACCATGTCCTTGGTAGAGTTTCTGGTCGTAGTGGTGATTGGAATGGATACTTCAGCGTAGCCTGTAGTTCGTAGAGTTGATCTGTTAGCATAGATTCTTTAGCGGTTGTTGTCATTCTCGTCCTGGACTACGCACATTTTCAGCTGCAGACTGATTAAGGCTACGGCCTAGGATTTATCACTTCTTCTGTAGTGATTGATAGTTTGAGTTTAACCATTTACAGGCGTGTAGCCAACGCTCCACGCTGTCTGGTCCTTTGGTAATGCAGTTGTAGTTTTAAACCATTTTGCAACATCCGACTTAAACCGTATGCAGACTGGTCTCATAGAGATTCATTACAGCTGCACCATCGAGAGCATCCTGACTGGTTGCATCACCGCCTGATATGGCAACTGCTCGGCCTCGGACCGCAAGGCGCTACAGAGGTTAGTGCGTACGGCCCAGTACATCACTGGGTCCAAGCTTCCTGCCATCCAAGACCTCTATACCAGGCAGTGTCAGAGGAAGGCCCTATGTCAAAGACTCCACTCAACCTAGTCATAGACTGTTCTCTCTGCTACCGCATGGCAAGCGTTACCGGAGTGCCAAGTCTAGGTCCAAAAGGCTTCTTAACAGCTTCTACCCCCAAGCCATAAGACTCTTGAATAGCTAATCAAAGGGCCACCATACGCTATTTTTACTCTGCTGCTACTCTTTGTTTATTATCTATGCATAGTCACTTTAACTCTACCTACATGTACATATTACCTGGACTAACCGGTGCCCCCGCACATTGACTCTGTACCGGTACCACTGTATGTAGCCTCGCCATTGTTATTATAATGCTGCTGTTTTACTATTTGTTACTTTTAAAACATCTTAAAACTTCTTAAAGCATTGTTGGTTAAGAGTTTGTAGGTAAGCATTTCACTGTAAGGTCTATACCTGTTGTATTTGGCGCATGTGACAAATACAATTTGATTTGATAATAACAAAGCAAAATGTAATAATTGTTTGCACAATTTATTATGAATAAAAATCTAAATATCACATTTACATAAGTATTCAGACCCTTTACTCAGTACTTTGTTGAAGCACCATTGGCAGTGATTACAGCCTCAAGTCTTCTTGGGTATGACGCTACAAGCTTGGCACACCTGTATTTGGGGAGTTTCTCACATTCTTCTCTGCAGATCCTCTCAAGTGCTGTCAGGTTGGATGGGGAGCATGGCTGCACAGCTATTTTCAGGTCTCTCCAGAGTTGTTCGATCGGGCTCTGGCTTAGCCACTCAAGGACATTCAGAGAGACTTGTCCCGAAGCCACTCCTGCGTTGTGTTGGCTGTGTGCTTAGGGTTGTTGTCCTGTTGAAAGTTGAACCTTCCCCCCAGTCTGAGGTCCTGAGTGCTCTGGAGAGACCTGAAAATAGAGATGGTTGTCCTTTTGAAAGGTTCTCCCATCTCCCCAGAGGAACTCTAGAGCTCTGTCAGAGTGACCATCAGGTTCTTGGTCACCTCCCTGACCAAGGCCCTTTTCCCCCAATTGCTCAGTTTGGCCAGGCGGACAGCTCTAGGATAGGTTTTGGTGGTTCCAAACTTCTTCCATTCAAGAATGATGGAGGCTGTGTTCTTGGAGACCTTCAATGCTGCAGACATTTTTTGGTACACTTCCCCAGATCTGTGCCTCGACACAATGCCGTCTCAGAGCTCTACGAACAATTCCTTCGACCAGGGCTTGGTTTTTGCTCTGACATTCACTGCCAACTGTTGGACCTTATATAGACAGTTGTGTGCCTTTCCAAATCATGTCCAATCAATTGATTTTACCACTCCAATAAAGAAACATCTCAAGAATGATCAATGAAAACTGGATGCACCTGAGCTCAATTTCAAGTCTCATAGCAAAGGGTCTGAATACTTACTGTATATAAATAAGGTATTTCCCTTTGTCATTATGGGGTACATTGTGTAGATTGAGGGGAAACATTTAATTAATGAATTGTAGAATAAGGCTATAACGTAACAAAATGTGGGAAAAATCTCATTAGCATGATATGTTACATTTGTTACTTAAGGCAGAAACTAAAGCAGGGTGGTTGGTCGGAGTGGATGGATGAGCTTGTAACAGGAACGTCTAGCAGCCCACCCTGTTCTCATAGACTAGACATAACATAGTAAACTCAAATCCGGGACACTCAAATTCATATGATATGTTACGTTTTGTATGGTATGTATTAATTTGTGGATGTCCATCATCCATTTCATATGAAATGTTACTAATTACAATTCATATGATATGTTACAAACTGCAATTCGTACAATATTCTACAAATTTGCAATAAGTATGATATGTTACAAATTCAAATGTATTTTGGCTTGATGGCTAGATGGCTAACGCTAACGTTAGCTTGGTTGCCAACGTTAGCTAGGCTACGAGTTAGGGGTTAAGGTTAGAGGTATTTTAATCAACATAATATTATAATCATATTATGTTTGATATGGTGGCATAAGATAGAAGGTTACTTAAGGCAAAAATTATACCAAGGTGGTTGGTCCGGGTGGAACACGAATGTCTAGCAACCCAAAGGTTGCGTCTCTTCACAGACAACTTTAGCATTTTAGGTAATTAGAAACAACTACTTACTACCTTTTAGGAGGACCATCTTTCTCAGGGATTTTCAGAAAAAAAATGAAATAGTGAAACATTAAAGTTAGCATTTTTAGATAAAACTACTAAAATATTTACTGTTTTGCAATGAAGGTCTAGAGTAGCCTCAACAGCACTCTGTAGGGTAGCACCATGGTGTTGCCGGAGGACAGCTAGTTTCCATTCTCCTCTGGGTACATTGATTTTAATATAAAATGTAGAAGGCTTGTGGTTCTCACCCCCTTTCATGTCCTCCAACCTATCAGAGCTCTTGCAGCATGAGTTGACATGTTTTCCACCCAATCAAAGGATCAGAGAATGAATCTAGCATAAGCTACAGTTAGCTAGCACTGCAGTGCATAAAATGTGGAGAGTAGTTGACTCGGAGAGAGAAAGACTAAATCAATTTCTGAGAGAGAGAGAGAGAGAGAGAGAGAGAGAGAGAGAGAGAGAGAGAGAGAGAGAGAGAGAGAGAGAGAGAGAGAGAGAGAGAGAGAGATTTCGTAGCATTTTTTTCCACTTCACCTTCACTTACTTAGCTAGATAATGCAGCTAGCTAGTTAGCTAGCTAGCCAACTCAAAAACCCGGCTCAAACAGGCCGTCATTGTAGGTAAGAATTTGTTCTTAACTGACTTGCCTAGTTAAATAAAAAATAATACAAATAAAAAAAACAGATGGATGCTATGTTAGCTAGCTGGCTATGGCTATCCAACACTAGAACTCTTCCAGGTCAAGGTGATTGCATGTGATCAGTGGTGTGTTCATTCCACCGAAAGATGGAACGAAACTGGAATAAACATACAAGAATTTGTCCAATAGAAACTCTCTATTGCAACTGTTCGACTGTAATAATTTCACCATAGATGCTAGATGCAGGCAAGATTGTGCAAGGCGGTATTGAATGTGTCAATGTCTGTCACCATGATTACTGAAATTTCTCTCAACCTGTGCACCAATATTGTAAACTTTCATTTATAGGCTAGTTTGAAGAAACCTCATGTATAGGGTATAGAAAAGTCTTAGTATCATGTATTAGCCTAAACTTATCGATGTTACATTGGTCTGGGTGAATGGAATATGAATGGAAAGGCACACGCCCGGACTTAAACCCAATCGAACATCAGCAACGCTCCCCATCCAACCTGACAGAGCTTGAGAGGATCTGCAGAGAAGAATGTGAGAAACTCCCCAAAACCAGGTGTGCCAAGCTTGTAGTGTCATACCCAAGAAGACTCGAGGCTGTAATCGCTGCCAAAGGTGCTTCAACAAAGTACTGAGTAAACGATCTGAATACTTATGTAAATGTAATATTCCATGTTTTTAAATATTTTATACATTTGCAAAAATTTCTAAAAACCTGTTTTTGCTTTGTCATGATGGGGTATTGTGTGTAGATTGATGAGGGTGGAAAAACGATTTAATCAATTTTATAATAAGCTGTAACGTAACAAAATGTGGAAAAAGTGAAGGGGTCTGAATTCTTTCCTAATGCACTGTATCTATTATACCACCAACTAAAATGACACTTGGCAAGTGGGAGGGCACAGGTGTGCTGGGTACAGGTTGACTCATATCGGTGCACATGCCTGTATAGATTAGACATTGTGTTATACACTCAGTTCTAGACAGACATTAAGATCCATATCATGATGATAGATGGATGCCAGGAAACTATCCATCAGGTCTAGGATACAGCACGTACTTTACAACCACATCAGTTGCAAGTCCCCATTCTATCCCGTTGTCTTTGTTTTTCCCTTTTGAATTGCACTTAGACAAACTATACTGTAAGAAGTAATGACTTTCAAAATGGCTGGTTTTCAGAGTCGTTAAAGGGTGTTCGGGTCCTGGTGACTGGTGCCAGTGCGGGTATAGGTGAACAAATGGCATATCACCTCGCTGGCT
Source organism: Thymallus thymallus (assembly GCA_023634145.1). Taxonomy (NCBI): domain Eukaryota; kingdom Metazoa; phylum Chordata; class Actinopteri; order Salmoniformes; family Salmonidae; genus Thymallus; species Thymallus thymallus. The sequence continues at coordinate 26,532,409 of CM042393.1, read as the reverse complement.
TTGGTGCCCAGGTGGTTATTACAGCCAGGAGGGAGAAGGTTCTACAGCAGGTCAGTAACATTTCAAATAGATGTTTTCGTCAATGCAATGTCTCTAGCCATTAGTTCTCCAACTTAACTCTATGACAAGGCTCTCCAGCGGGTGGTGAAGACGGCCCAGTACATCTACTTGAAACGGTGCCTGAGGAAGTCCTGCAGCATCATCAAGGATCCCACACACCCCAGCCACGAGTTGTTCAATCCGTTACGGTATCGGAGCATGAGGTCTGTTACCACCAGGCTCAGAGACCGTTTGTATCTACAAGCCATCAGACTGCTGAATGCTTGAACTGGACTGACCACATGCACTGACTCTCCACTCCTTAGCACACATGCGCTCACTCACGCATGCACACACACAGACACACTAACATACACGTTCATGCTACTCATCACAACTGCTGCTACCAGACTCTTATTAGGATTGCTAAATACTGCACAATTTAAACACTTGCCCCCCATTCGCCTCTTCCCTGATACATGTGTAAATATTGGACTATAAATTACCATCGTTAAATTTGGAGGAAAAAGCCGAAGAACACCATCCCAACCGTGAAGACCGAGGCTGGCAGCATCATGTTGTGGGGGTGCTTTGCTGCAGGAGGGACTGGTACACTTCACAAAATAGATGGCATAATGAGGAAGGAAAATGATGTGGATATATTGAAGAAACATCTCAAGACATCAGTCAGGAAGTTAAAGCTTGGTCGCAAATGGGTCTTCCAAATGGACAATGACCCCAAGCATACTTCCAAAGTTGTGGAAAAATGGCTTAAGGACAACAAAGTCAAGGTATTGGAGTGGCCATCACAAAGCCCTGCCCTCAATCATATAGACAATTTGTGGGCAGAACTGAAAAAGCGTGTGCGAGCAAGGAGGCCTAAAAACCTGACTCAGTTACACCAGTTCTGTCAGGAGGAATGGGACAAAATTCACCCAACTTATTGTGGGAAGCTTGTGGAAGCTACCCGAAACGTTTGACCCAAGTTAAACAATTTAAGGCAATGCTACCAAATACTAATTGAGTGTATGTAAACTTCTGACCCACTGGGAATGTGATGAAAGAAATAAAAGCTGAAATAAATCATTCGCTATACTTTAATTCTGACATTTCACATTCTTAAAATAAAGTGCTGATCCTAACTGACCTAAGACAGAGAATTTTTACTGTTCAAGTCAGGATTAAATGTCAGGAATTGTGAAAAACTGAGTTTAAATGTATTTGGCTATGGTGTACAGCGGGTGAAATAAGTATTGAACACGTCACCATTTTTCTCAGTAAATATATTTCCAAAGGTGCTATTGACATGACATTTTCACCAGATGTTGGTAACAACCCAACTAATCCATACATACAAAGAAACCAAAACAAATAAGTTCAGAAATTAAGTTATGTGTAATAATGTGAAATTACACAGGGAAAAAGTATTGAACACATGAAGAAAGGGAGGTGCAAAAAGGCATGGAAAGCCAAGACAACAGCTGAAAACTATCAGTAATTAAAAAGCAATCCAGCCCCCTGTCAGTGCAAATTAATATCAGCTGGTTCAGTCCCAACTGATGGCCTACAAAAAGGTCTCATTGCCAAGGTGTCACACAAGACACATCTCATGATGGGTAAAAGCAAAGAGCTGTCTCAAGACCTTCGCAACCTAATTGTTGCAAAACATAATGATGGCATTGGTTATAGGCGCATTTCTAAGCTTCTGAATGTTCCAGTGAGCACTGTTGGGGCCATAATACGGAAGTGGAAAGACAATCATTTCACCATAAATTTGCCTCGACCAGGTGCTCCTCGCAAGATTTCTGACAGAGGAGTGAAAAGAATAATCAGAAGAGTTGTCCAAGAGCCAAGGACCACTTGTGGAGAGCTTCACAAAGACCAGCAATTAGCAGGTACTGTTGTCTCAAAGAAAACAGTAAGTAATGCACTCCACCGCCATGGCCTGTATGCACGCTCACCACGCAAGACTCCATTGCTGGAAAAAAAAGCATGTTGACGCTCGTTTAAAGTTTGCTGCACAACATTTGGAAAAGCCAGTGAAATACTGGGAGAATATAGTGTGGTCAGATGAGAGCAAAATTGAACTGTTTGGATGTCATAATACAGATAGATAGATAGTAATTCCCTTAAAATACAGTCCTTAGTGTGCAGGGTTTAATTACAGACAACTGCACGTATTGCACATTCAATATACTAAAAGCAATGAGAAAAGGCAATTGACAGGATACTAATATGCATTCCTGAGTGAATGCCTACGTAAGTTAGGTGCAAGAATTACTAGCAATATTGCACGTGATATGATATAACAACTGTACATGAGTATGTATATACAGACCTGTATGAATAAATAGGTCCTGAGTGAATGAGTGCTGACGGACCAGAGTTACTCAAAGATGGATGCATAATTGTTAAACTAGGTCCTAGCACCCCAACAGTTCCAGATCTATGTTGCCGACGGCATGGCACCCCGGTGAGGCATTATATAGTCTAATAGCCGCCGGCAGGAAGGACCTCCTGTAGCGCTCTCTGGCACACAGTGGTGGGATCAGTCTGGGACTGAAAGTGCTCCTCTGCGTCATAACCATAGCGTGCAGAGGGTGGGTGACGTTGGGGTGAACAGGAAGGGGGACAGGACCGTTCCCTGGGGGGCCCCTGTGTTGCTAACTTCCCGTTCTGACACACAGCTCTGTAGTCGCACAAATTGTGGCCTACCGGTCAGGTAGTCCGTGACCCAGGAGACTAAGGGTGCTTCCACTTTCATCCCCCTCATCTTCTCACCCAGTAGCAGGGGCTGAATGGTATTGAAGGCACTGGAGAAGTCAAAAAACATAACCCTCACAGTGCAACCTGCGTTGTCCAGGTGAGAGTAGGCCCTCTGCAGAAGGTAGATGATTGCATCATCCACCCCGATGTTGCGCTGGTATGCAAACTGCAGGGGGTCCAGTGATGTACACACAGTGATGTACACACCAGGGGTCTGAGGTGAGCTGAGGTGAGCGAGGACACACCATGTTTGGAGGAGAAATGGCACTGCACATCACCCTAAAAACACCATACCAACAGTGAAGTTTGGAGGTGGGAACATCATGGTGTGGGGCTGCTTTTCAGCAAATGGTACTGGCAAACTTCACATAATTGAAGGAAGGATGAATGGGCAAATTTACCGAGACATTCTTGACAAAAATCTGCTGCCATCTACCAGGATGATGAAGATGAAACAAGGGTGGACATTTCAGCAAGACAATGATCCCAAACACACAGCCAAGGAAACTCTCAATTGGTTTCAAAGAAAGAAAATAAAGCTGCTAGAATGGCCCAGCCAATCACCTGACTTAAATCCCATTGAACATCTATGGAAAGAACTGAAGATCAAGATTCATAGAAGAGGCCCACGGAACCTTCAAGATTTGAAGACTGTTTATGTGGAAGAATGGGCCAAAATCACACCAGAGCAATGCATGCGACTAGTTTCTCCATACAGGTGGCGTCTTAAAGCTGTCATTACCTACAAAGGCTTTTGTACAAAGTATTAAATAACTATCAGTAAGTGTGTTCAATACTTTTTCCCTGTGTCATTTCACATTATTACACATAACTTAATTTCTGAACTTATTTGTTTTGGTTTCTTTGTATGTATGGATTACTTGGGTTGTTACCAACATCTGGTGAAAATCTTATGTCAATAGCACCTTTGGAAATACAGTGGGGAGAACAAGTATTTGATACACTGCCGATTTTGCAGGTTTTCCTACTTACAAAGCATGTAGAGGTCTGTAATTTTTATCATAGGTACACTTTAACTGTGAGAGACGGAATCTAAAACAAAAATACAGAAAATCACATTGTATGATTTTTAAATAATTAATTTGCATTTTATTGCTTGACATAAGTATTTGATCACCTACCAACCAGTAAGAATTCCGGCTCTCACAGACCTGTTAGTTTTTCTTTAAGAAGCCCTCCTGTTCTCCACTCATTACCTGTATTAACTGCACCTGTTTGAACTCGTTACCTGTATAAAAGACACCTGTCCACACACTCAATCAAACGGACTCCACACACTCAATCAAACAGCTGTGTAAGGACATCAGGGATAAGATTGTAGACCTGCACAAGGCTGGGATGGGCTACAGGACAATAGGCAAGCAGCTTGGTGAGAAGGCAACAACTGTTGGCGCAATTATTAGAAAATGGAAGAAGTTCAAGATGACGGTCAATCTCCCTTGGTCTGGGGCACCATACAAGATCTCACCTCGTGGGGCATCAATGATCATGAGGAAGGTGAGGGATCAGCCCAGAACTACACGGCAGGACCTGGTCAATGACCTGAAGAGAGCTGGGACCACAGTCTCAAAGAAAACCATTAGTAACACACTGCGCCGTCATGGATTAAAATCCTGCAGCGCACGCAAGGTCCAGCTGCTCAAGCCAGCGCATGTTCAGGCCCGTCTGAAGTTTGCCAATGACCATCTGGATGATCCAGAGGAGGAATGGGAGAAGGTCATGTGATCTGATGAGACAAAAATAGAGCTTTTTGGTCTAAACTCCACTCGCCGTGTTTGGAGGAAGAAGAAGGATGAGTACAACCCCAAGAACACCATCCCAACCGTGAAGCATGGAGGTGGAAACATCATTCTTTGGGGATGCTTTTCTGCAAAGGGGACAGGACGACTGCACCGTATTGAGGGGAGGATGGTTGAGGCCATGTATTGCAAGATCTTGGCCAACAACCTCCTTCCCTCAGTAAGAGCATTGAAGATGGGTCGTGACTGGGTCTTCCAGCATGACAACGACCCGAAACACACAGCCAGGGCAACTAAGGAGTGGCTCCGTAAGAAGCATCTCAAGGTCCTGGAGTGGCCTAGCCAGTCTCCAGACCTGAACCCAATAGAAAATCTTTGGAGGGAGCTGAAAGTCCGTATTGCCCAGCGACAGCCCCGAAACCTGAAGGATCTGGATGGAGGAGTGGGCCAAAATCCCTGCTGCAGTGTGTGCAAACCTGGTCAAGAACTACAGGAAACGTATGATCTCTGTAATTGCAAACAAAGGTTTCTCTACCAAATATTAAGTTCTGCTTTTCTGATGTATCAAATACTTATGTCATGCAATAAAATGCAAATTAATTACTTAAAAATCATACAATGTGATTTTCTGGATTTTTGTTTTAGATTCCGTCACTCACAGTTGAAGAGTACCTATGATAAAAATTACAGACTTCTACATGCTTTGTAAGTGGGAAAACCTGCAAAATCGGCAGTGTATCAAATACTTGTTCTCCACACTGTATATTTACTGAGAAAAATGGTGACGTGTTCAATACTTATTTCACCCGCTGTATGTAAAGTTCCGACTTCAACTGTATGCTAAAATGTTTATTCTATTCTACTGAGCCATTTACTTTATGTTCGTATTCTTATCATTTATTATTTGTTGCATTGTTGAGAAAGAACCTGCAAGTAAGCATTTTATTGGACCGTGTATCCTGTACATATGTCTAATATAACTTGATTACATAATGTTTTTCATGATTGCATTACCTTTATGCAAACATCACTCAGTTGTATTGCAGGTAGTAGAGAAATGCCAGGTTTTAGGGGCCCAGAAAGCTCTGTACATAGCAGCAGACATGGCCAATCCTTCTGACCCAGAGAGGGTGGTGCAGTTTGCTGTGGACAAGCTGGGAGGGCTGGACTACCTGGTGCTGAATCACATGGGATCCAGCCCATTCACCATGTGGGATGGAGATGTGGAACACACTAGATGGTTAATGCAGGTGGGGTAACTTAATCACAAGTACTGTTATTTCACATATACCACTATATAGTATTACATTTATGTAATTTAGCAGATGCTCTTATCCCGAGCGACTTACAGTGGTGAGTGCATGCATTTTCATACTGCCCCCCTTGGCAATCAAACCCACAACCCTGGAATTGCAAGTGCCATGCTCTACCAACTGTGCCACACGGGACTAACTCTTTTATTTATTTTTCCCAGGTGAATTTCCTCAGCTATCTGCAGATGGCAAAGACAGCTCTGCCTACCCTTGAGCAAAGTAAGGGTTCCATTGTGGTCGTCTCCTCCTTGTTAGGTAAGTGTTCTAATGCTGCTTTTTGACTGTAACACCAGTGTTACACTAGTGAATACAACCTTATGTTATACTAGGGAAATTGTGTTTCCATAGCTAAGGCTGGTATTACTTGTGAAGAGCAGTATCAACAACCTCTGCACCGTCAAAACATTTGCTTTATGAGAAGGTGTTGAAATCCACAGTTAGCGATTGTTAGAGCAGGTCCACCGGAGCCATGACCCAGTGAGACACAGGTGTCGGCCCGCGTAGATGGAAACAGAAAAGTCTGATCCTTTTGGGTAAAACACTGGAGTAAATCCTGTATGGAAATGTGCCATTAAGTGACCGTGAACCTATGATTGGCTAGTGTTTTGGTCCTTCAGGAAAAATGTGCAGTCCGTTTGTGGCTCCCTACACGTCCACCAAGTTTGCCCTGAACGGCTTCTTTGGGACATTGCAGCATGAGTTTGCCATGCAGAGGAGCAACGTGTCCATCACCATCTGCATCCTGGGCCTGATCGATACAGACTCAGCTATGGAGAAAGTCAAGTGAGCTATTTTTGACACTTAGTTTAATATTACAGTATGTAAACTTAAACCTGGAATACAGTCAATGATTTCATGATTGACCTGATGGTTGTGACATGCAAGTGCATATACAGTGGGGAGAACAAGTATTTGATACACTGCCGATTTTGCAGGTTTTCCTACTTACAAAGCATGTAGAGGTCTGTAATTTTTATCATAGGTACTCGTCAACTGTGAGAGACAGAATCTAAAACAAAAATCCAGAAAATCACATTGTATGATTTTTAAATAATTAATGTGCATTTTATTGCATGACATAAGTATTTGATCACCTACCAACCAGTAAGAATTCCGGCTCTCACAGACCTGTTAGTTTTTCTTTAAGAAGCCCTCCTGTTCTCCACTCATTACCTGTATTAACTGCACCTGTTTGAACTTGTTACCTGTATAAAAGACACCTGTCCACACACTCAATCAAACAGACTCCAACCTCTCCACAATGGCCAAGGCCAGAGAGCTGTGTAAGGACATCAGGGATAAAATTGTAGACCTGCACAAGGCTGGGATGGGCTACAGGACAATAGGCAAGCAGCTTGGTGAGAAGGCAACAACTGTTGCCGCAATTATTAGAAAATGGAAGAAGTTCAAGATGACGGTCAATCTCCCTCGGTCTGGGGCACCATGCAAGATCTCACCTCGTGGGGCATCAATGATCATGAGGAAGGTGAGGGATCAGCCCAGAACTACACGGCAGGACATGGTCAATGACCTGAAGAGAGCTGGGACCACATTCTCAAAGAAAACCATTAGTAACACACTACGCCGTCATGGATTAAAATCCTGCAGCGCACGCAAGGTCCCCCTGCTCAAGCCAGCGCATGTCCAGGCCCGTCTGAAGTTTGCCAATGACCATCTGGATGATCCAGAGGAGGAATGGGAGAAGGTCATGTGGTCTGATGAGACAAAAATAGAGCTTTTTGGTCTAAACTCCACTCGCTGTGTTTGGAGGAAGAAGAAGGATGAGTACAACCCCAAGAACACCATCCCAACCGTGAAGCATGGAGGTGGAAACATCATTCTTTGGGGATGCTTTTCTGCAAAGGGGACAGGACGACTGCACCGTATTGAGGGGAGGATGGATGGGGCCATGTATCGCGAGATCTTGGCCAACAACCTCCTTCCCTCAGTAAGAGCATTGAAGATGGGTCGTGGCTGGGTCTTCCAGCATGACAACGACCCGAAACACACAGCCAGGGCAACTAAGGAGTGGCTCCGTAAGAAGCATCTCAAGGTCCTGGAGTGGCCTAGCCAGTCTCCAGACCTGAACCCAATAGAAAATCTTTGGAGGGAGCTGAAAGTCCGTATTGCCCAGCGACAGCCCCGAAACCTGAAGGATCTGTATGGAGGAGTAGGCCAAAATCCCTGCTGCAGTGTGTGCAAACCTGGTCAAGAACTACCGGAAACGTATGATCTCTGTAATTGCAAACAAAGGTTTCTGTACCAAATATTAAATTCTGCTTTTCTGATGTATCAAATACTTATGTCATGCAATAAAATGCAAATTAATTACTTAAAAATCCTACAATGGCATTTTCTGGATTTTTGTTTTAGATTCCGTCACTCACAGTTGAAGAGTACCTATGATAAAAATTACAGACTTCTACATGCTTTGTAAGTGGGAAAACCTGCAAAATCAGCAGTGTATCAAATACTTGTTCTCCCCACTGTAAGTATCCTTGGGCACATTTCAAATAGTTACCTTTGTTTGTATTACAGGGGGATCACCAACATCCAAGCCTGGCCGGCCAGTGAGGCAGCTTTGCACATCATCACTTCTGGAGCCACGCAACAGACAGAGTCTTACTATCCCTGGTTCTGGTACTATGGCTCTCTCATCAGAGACTGGTTCCCCTACTTCAGGGACATTTCTATACGTAGCTTTTATAAATATTAACCATATGCTTGAAATGTACATTATGATAATATCGCCTTTACATCTTTCCCTTTTTGGTTTACACTTATTTGTTGATTTAAAAAAAATATGGTAACATCCAATTTATCTGACATTGATAATTTAAACGCCATTCTTTAAATGATTAAATTGATATGAGTTTCATGTAAAGCTGTGTTCTTTTTTTGCTTCTTCTTTGTATAGTTGGTTGCCTTTCTGTGGCACAAATTATTGTAACATTTCTGCACGTTTATGTCACAATTTTAACTTTGTCCATCCCCTCTCTCATTGCTTGTGAATGATGTCCACATGTAATCAACAGTGTTGGGGAGTAGTGAACTAAATACACTACTGTTTGGGGTCACTTAAAAATGTCCATGTTTTTGAAAGAAAAGCACATTTTTTGTCCATTAAAATAACATCAAATTGATCAGAAATACAGTGTAGACATTGTTAATGTTGTAAATGACTATTGTAGCTAGAAACTGTTTTTAATGGGATGCTGGCCTTCTAGGGAGAGTTGCAAAGAAAAAGCCATATCTTCCTCTGTACAGTGTCTGTGTTCTTTTGCCCATCTTAATCTTTTCTTTTCATTGGCCAGTCTGAGATGTGGCTTTTTCTTTGCGACTCTGCCTAGAAGTCCAGCATCCCGGAGTCACCTCTTCACTGTTGACATTGAGACTGGTGTTTTGCGGGTACTATTTAATGAAGGTGCCAGTTGAGGACTTGTGAGGCATCTGTTTCTCAAACTAGACACTCTAATGTACTTGTCCTCTTGCTCAGTTGTGTAGTCTATGACATTTCAAATTTAGATTTGATAATTTTCACAAAGTAGTTTGTTAAACTATATTTTACTATATCACAAAGTAACTTCAGTAAACTATATTTTTCTTAGGTTAGCTTTAGTGTAGCTTAACTTCTTCAAGTGTGAAGTAATTGGTAGCTTGGTCAACTATATTTTCAAAGTAGATTTCCCAACCCTGCTAATCAATAAGGGGAGAGGAAGGTTCATGTCAGGTAGTGTTTTTTGTTTACTTTTGTGTAATACCTTTTTATAGCCTGATCAGACTGACTGCTGCACTTAGGTTTAGTTTACATGAGCCATTGCACGATCAGACTGGTTCCACCAGGATACCTTTTTTATTGCCTCAATGAACAATCCCCATGTCAACCACTCGAGGGCAGTGGTTCCTAAGAAATTAAGCAGAACCTAGACATGAGGCATTTTAGATTCAAGCAAGCTCAAAGTATATCTGGCATGATTTTTTACCTCAAATCAAAGTTTATTGGTCACGTATGCAGTTTAGCAAAGGTTATAGTGGGTGCAAATGCTTATGTTACTAGATCCTAACAATGCAGTGAAATGTCAAGCAAGTACACAAATAATTTAAATACATGTAAAATTACAAAAAAAGAAATCAAGAACGTCGGGACGAATCCAATTAACAACCCAAATAGCACTGTAACAGTAATCAAAATGCAATATATACATACTGTATATACACTGGAAGAATTTACACAAGAAATACTAAAAATGTACATCAGTATATACAGTTGAAGTCAGAAGTTTACATTCACTGAGGTTGAAGTCATTAAAACTCACTTTTCAACCACTCCACAGATTTCATGTTAACAAACTATAGTTTTGGCAAGTCGGTTAGGACATCTACTTTGTGCATGACAACTAATTCTTCCAACAATTATTTACAGACAGATTATTTCACTTATAATTCACTATATCACAAATATAGTAGGTCAGAAGTTTACATACACTAAGTTGAATGTGCCTTTAAACAGCTTGGAAAATTCCAGAAAATGATGTCATGGCTTTAGAAGCTTCTGGTAGGCTAATTGACATAATTTGAGTCAATTGGAGGTGTACCCGTGGATGTATTTCAAGGCCCACTTCAAACTCAGTGCCTCTTTGCTCGACATCATAAGAAAATCAAAAGAAATCAGCCAAGACCTCAGAAACAAAATTGTAGATCTCCTGAAGGTACCACATTCATCTGTACAAACAATAGCACGCAAGTATATACACCATGGGACCATGCAGCTGTCATACCGCTCAGGAAGGAGACGCGTTCTGTCTCCTAGAGATGAACGTATTATGGTGCGAAAAGTGCAAATCAATCCCAGAACAACAGCAAAGGACCTTGTGAAGATGCTGGAGGAAACAGGTACAAAAGTAGCTATATCCACAGTAAAACGAGTCCTATATCGAAATAACCTGAAAGGCTGCTCAGCAAGGAAGAAACCACTGCTCCAAAACCGCCATAAAAAAGCCAGACTATTTCTACTTTTTGGAGAAATGTCCTCCGGTCTGATGAAACAAAAATAGAACTGTTTGGCCATAATGACCATCGTTATGCTTGGAGGAAAAAGGGGGAGGCTTGTAAACTGAAGAACACCATCCCAACCGTGAAGCACGGGGGTGGCAGCATCATGTTGTGGGGGTGCTTTCCTGCAGGAGCGAGCAAGGAGGCCTCCAATCCTGACTCAGTTACACCAGTTCTGTCAGGAGGAATGGGCCAAAATTCTACTTATTGTGGGAAGCTTGTGGAAGGCTACCTGAAACGTTTGACCCAAGTTAAACAATTTAAAGGCAATGCTACCAAATACTAATTGAGTGTATGTAAACTTCTGACCCACTGGTCAGAAGTTCTCTCTACTATTATTCTGACATTTCTTAAAATAAAGTGGTGATCCTAACTGACCTAAGACAGGGAATTTTTACTAGGATTAAATGTCAGGAATTGTGAAAAACTGAATTTAAATGTATTTGGCTAAGGTGTGTGTAAACATCCGACTTCAACTGTATATTAGAGTGAGCTACTGTATGTCGGTAGTACGGTATTTAAATACTCAGTGTGATTTAAATACAGCAGCGTTGGCTTTGTTTGTGTGTGTATGTGTGTGTGTGTTTATGAGTATGAGGTGTGTGTGTGTGTGATAGCTTTTGTGTGTGTGAGTGTGCATCACATGATAGACAGCTAGTGTGTCTGATGGCCTGGTAATAGAAGCTGTTTTCTTGGCACTGATGCACCTGTACTGTCTCCATCCATCAGACGGTAGCCGAGTAAACAGTCCGTGACTCGGGTGGCCTTCCCCAAATCCCCCTACCATGATATACCCTCAATGTGCATAAATCCATACTTCAGTAGTACAGTATTGTTTCATCCTTATTTTAATGCTTGCTTTCCCAGAGATGTATGAATGGGCTGTACTCTAGTGGACTCTACGCGTCTAATGTTTCACTTACCTTTTTCATCTTTAGTATATTTTAATTGTAAATCATAGTGGACACCCCCCCCCCCCCATCCCCCCCCGCCCCACTACCCCCCACATTCCAACTACTACCCCACCACTCCATGTCGTAGCTTGTCACAGTACGCTGTGTGGCATACTCCCGGGAGGGGGAGGTCCCTGTTGTGTCCTGATGCCTTTTACCAACTCAGTGTAATCCATCTTGGTGGTCTTCTGTATTTAAATACATCACCTCCGGCGCTATCCTTACAAGAGACTAAGGAGCTCCATGTACCCTTGGGGTTTTGAAGTGAAGGTTAAACATGGTGGGTAGATTACATAATTATGACGTACTATTTCCTGTGTAATGGAGGTGGACCAGTTAACCTTACTTGCATGCTAAGTAACCTTGCATGAGACCTGTATTCTTGTTAGCTCCTCAGGCTAATCCTTAGGCTTTAGTTCAGCTCAGCTAACACAGTATTGTGGCGTGCAGCAGCCGTAGGATTCGAACCCACTCCGTCCAACCTGTCGAAGATAATCCTTTCATTCGGCTGATTGATTGGAAGTGACCACTTCTGTCTTTACATGTTCGATCACATCTTAAATCAGTACTGTATTGAAACAGATTGGTCCACTTAGTATCAAGTCTTTCTCCGAGGTTCTATTTGATATTGTGAGAAGATAGCATGGTCCTTCTAAAGAATGTTAAACTAAACAGAATCACACACACACATGTTGGCGCCTCCTGGGGAAGGGAGCAGGCACCGCCTGGGATAGCAGCCAGTAACACCTGCAACAGATTAGTGCTTCTAATGTTTGGTAATAAATCCCCTCACCCTCGTCTAGCATCTCCACCAAGCATGGAGCCCACGCAAGGACACACACACACACACACACACACACTCAACTTAAAACACACACCAAAGACACATGCACTGAAGACACACCCAGTCCAGCCAGGTTCTCAGACGTTATCCTACCATGATGTGTTGTTAGAGACTACAGTAGTACAAGCAATGTTATTGATTGTGTACCTTGCATACTTTTTTTTTGCATCATATGATGCTGAATATTTTGACAATTATATACCTTGAAAACTTGATTGCTGGACAACAATGGACTAATGAAACAAATACCAAAACATAGTTTTTGGGTGGAATTTTCCTTCATGTCATTTAGTATTCTGATGAAATAAGGCCAATGGATACTATCATCGCTCTCCCTTTAATCAACCTATTATTCACCTAATATGTTTCTCATGGCAAGGAACTGCATAATACATTCCAATTTGATGCGTACATTACTATCATCCACAATATGTGTATGCGTCCGATAAAATGTGATTCGATTTTAGATTTGATTTTGATGTAGGGCCTCTGTGCTGCCTCGTGATTTGCATCCTGCTGTGATGTCATGGAAAATAGATATTTGTGGAGAAACATCACTGAGGAAATGTTTCTATTTTGTAGTTAAAAGCAATACGTCAAGGAACGTGTGTTCTAATTTTTTGATTTGTGCCAGCAGGCTGCCGAGACAGCAGAAATGTCATCCATAATCATCCATAATTATACCATAATCATACCATAATCATCCATCCATTAAAAAAGTGTGGCGCATCACAACCGTCAGGCGCTCATCTCAATTTATGGTATTGCCTGGCCCTGGGTGTTTGAGCACAAAAGGACACCAGTCCACAGATTTTCATCCAGTCACCATCACTAGCTCCTGTGAGCAACATGGGAAGAATGGCCTTGGATGGCCAGTCAATGCTCTGAAGTGTGTGTGTGTGTGTGTGTGTGTGTGTGTGTGTGTGTGTGTGTGTGTGTGTGTGTGTGTGTGTGTGTGTGTGTGTGTGTGTGTGTGTGTGTGTGTGTGTGTGTGTGTGTGTGTGTGTGTGTGTGTGTGTGTGTGTGTGTGTGTGTGTGTGTGTGGCATTTATCATCCGTAGCCTGGAGAATGGGTGGCCCACTGGTGAGAATAGGACTCATGAATCTCCTCTCTTCAAGGTGGAGAGGAACTGTTGGGGAAGGAAGGGAGGATGATGATGTGTAAATCACTAGCAAATGCTGATGTACAGCAAAGCATCTCATCTATCTCTGGTGGAGGTCCTATGTTCTCCCACATGGCCACATATCTAACCCCTGCACGCGGGTCTGACATGCTTATGGTGCGGTCGCTGCTTGTATGTTGGGGGTGGTCTCTGCTTGCAGCGTCAGCCTTAGACACATTTTATAGGTTTTATATGTTGCCTTCAGTGTTGATTCAGTCAGTTCATACTGTGAGAATGTACTTTCCCCTCAGGAAGCATGTGTTTGGTCAAGGTTTGGGAAATAACTCAGCTTTGCAGGTGTAATGAGAAAACTGTTGACTACAGTATGTACACTACTTGTTATGTAAAAATACAGACTACATGAAGTGTTAGTTGATGTTGTATTAATTAGTGAAAAAATAACATTTATATTTAATTTTTTTCTTATATCTTAAGATATGATCAAAGAAAAACAGGCCTTTGTGTTGTGATGAACCAGTCATGTTCAGGAATGCTATGCCTTTCCAACATGAAGCAAACAGCTCAAAGTATTCACCAAACAGTTTACAGCCTTAATGATAACAAAGTGAGGATGAGAGAAAGGAGAAAATATGAAATCCATGAAAGACAAAGGTGGTGGTGAATAAAAACAGTGTGGGTGTGAGAGGTGGCTGAGCCGGCGGTATGCCCCCCTGACCTCTTTCCCCCAGCCCCATTCAGAGCAGCACAATGGTTGACACCTGTGTCCTTTCAGTCCTGGCACTATTATTGTTTACATCACTCACTGGGAGAAAGAGGGGCCAGAGGTGCTGTGGAGCAGGCCAACCCTTGTTCCCCAGTCTCTCGCCCAAAGACAGGTCCCTTCCTTTCTCTCCAGCTCCCCCTCTAATTGTATGAGCTAGTCCCAAACACACGGGTAGATGCAGTGAGAAGGGAGAAAGAGAGGAAGGGAGGGGGAGGAGAGAGAGAGAGAGGGAGTTGTTTTGGCCCAGTAAGGTTGTGTCTTTGTGCCATTTTAATTCTTCTCTATCAGCTCCATTAAGAGTGAGGGTTTAAGATGAGGTCAAAGAAACTCCTGATTGGGGATGGTTGTTTAACACATGCCTGGGTTGGGGGGGGGGTGGAGTCTATTTTGTATTTTTCCACCATCATTCTCATATTAATTTCCACACTGTACTCATTCATGCTTTACACTTCACTTTGTGTGAAAAATATATTTAAACAATTTTTTCGACTGGCCTCCCAATTAAAATGCCGTGGTTGTATGTCATGTGCTCCAATTTAGACGACTTTGGAATGTTTTCAGGCGCCCAAACAAAGGCATCGTTCCAATGACGTGTTATGATAGAATGTGCAATCAAACAGTTTTGGTCCTACATTGGAGCTTAATGATGTTCTGCGAACAATCATGTTGATGTATTCTCATTGGTCGTTTCTCCTTCTCTAACTGATCTGCATGGCTGCTGTAGAGGGAGAGGGAGAGCGCGATAGAGAGAGGCTCAGGGAGCATGGGGGGTCGGGTGGGGGTCAGATGAATTCTTCTTTTTCTTTTTTTCATAGGGGAAGAGAAAGACCAATTAACAAAGTATAAGAAGTGAACCGTAAACACCCTCAACAAGGCCCAACAAACTTACAAGAACAAGAGCTGGCTTTCTCTCTCGCTCTCTCTCAATCCCCCAAACCCTCCCCCTCTCTCTAGCTCTGTCTCTCTCTCGTTCTCTCTCTTTCTCTGTCTCTCTCGCTCTCAATCCCCCTCTCTCTCTCTCTCTCTCTCTCTCTCGCTCTCTCTCTCTCTCCCTCGCTCACTCTCTCTCGTCCACTTCCCCCACAAAAGGAAGGCTCAGAGCTTACAAAATGCCAATTAATACTGAATGTTTGCCCCTCGCACCTCCCTCTCTGAGTCGCTGACAGCTATGGTGTTTGGGTTAATACCAAAGGCCTGCAAAGAATTATAATTCTCCTCCTTGCCCCGTCCCCCTCTCCCTCCCTCTCCTATCCTTTTATTTTGCTTCCAATGGGCTGCTTTTACAGTTCATTGCACGTTCAAAGGGTGATATAAAATGACTTTCCAAAGAATTTCATTTGGGGAGAGAAGAGGGGCAGGGATAGGGTGGGGTGAGGGAGGGGAGAGGGGCAGGGATAGGGTGGGGTGAGGGAGGGGAGAGGGGCAGGGATAGGGTGGGGTGAGGGAGGGGAGAGGGGCAGGGATAGGGTGGGGTGAGGGAGGGGAGAGGGGCAGGGATAGGGTGGGGTGAGGGAGGGGAGAGGGGAGAGGGGCAGGGATAAGGTGGGGTGAGGGAGGGAGAGGGGCAGGGATAGGGTGGGGTGAGGGAGGGTCGAGAAGAGGGGTGAGGGATAAGGTGGGGTGAGGGAGGGGAGAGGGGCAGGGATAGGGTGGGGTGAGGGAGGGGAGAGGGGCAGGGATAGGGTGGGGTGAGGGAGGGGAGAGAAGAGGGGCAGGGATAAGGTGGGGTGGGGGAGGGGAGGGGAGAGGGGCAGGGATAGGGTGGGGTGAGGGAGGGGAGAGGGGAGAGGGGCAGGGATAGGGTCGGGTGAGGGAGGGGAGAGGGGCAGGTATAGGGTGGGGTGAGGGAGAGAAGAGGGGAGAGAAGAGGGGCAGGGATAGGGTGGGGTGAGGGAGGGAGGGAGGGAGGGAGGGAGGGAGGGAGGGAGGGAGGGAGGGAGGGAGGGAGGGGGAAAAAACTGAGACAGACAAGGGAGTCTTCCTCTGGCCGTCTGCTTGTGTTGCTGCATGGGATATTATTAATGCACCATTTTAGAAGCCCAAACAACAGTGCTTTCTCACCCTGCTGTAAACATACAAATAGGAATGCAGGCAAGTAAACATGCACGTGTACTACACATGTACATATGTACACACACAGGGACACACACATACACTGAACAAACTGTACATTACGTTTTCAAAAATGCAATTAAATGTTCATCTCTATTACCGTTCGAAAATACCGTTGTTCATGCTATGATTTTGGGGTGGCAGGTAGCTGAGTGGTCAGAGCGTTGGGTCCATATCTGAATGGTTGCAAATCCCTGAGCCGACAAAGTAAAAATCTGTTGTTGTAAACAAGAAGTTGTTCTTAACTGACTTGCCTAGTTAAATAAAATACGTTTTTTTTTTTATGGACTATAACCGCAGCAGAATTTGTTACTATTTTTTATTAATAACTGGGTCATCAATTTACGTTCAAGCATAATTATTATTATTTTTTTTTTATTTCACCTTTATTTAACCAGGTAGGTCAGTTGAGAACAAGTTCTCATTTGTAACTGCGACCTGGCCAAGACAAAGCAAAG
Source organism: Thymallus thymallus (assembly GCA_023634145.1). Taxonomy (NCBI): domain Eukaryota; kingdom Metazoa; phylum Chordata; class Actinopteri; order Salmoniformes; family Salmonidae; genus Thymallus; species Thymallus thymallus. Next base: position 26,515,225 of record CM042393.1, on the reverse strand, counting down.
CAGTGCGACAACAATCAACAACACAGAGTTACACATTAAACAAACAGTCAAAAACACAATAGAAAATCTATAAACAGAGTGCAAAATGTAGTGCAAAAATGCAGTAAGGTTGGGAGGTAGGACAATAAATAGACTATAGAGTAGAAATAAATTACAGAAAATTATCATCATTAACACAGGAATGAAGGATGTGCAAATTATGATGTGCAAATAGAGATACTGGAGTGCAAGATTAGTGAAAATAAACAAAATAAATATGGGGATGAGGTAGTAGGGTGGGCTATTTACAGAAGGGCTATATACAGGTGCAGTGATCGATAAGCAGCTTTGACAGCTGACGCTTAAAGTTAGTGAGGGAGATAGGAACCTCTAGCTTCAATGATTTTTGCAATTCGTTCCAGTCATTGGCAGCAGCAAACTGGAAGGAATGGCGGCCAAAGGAGGTGTTGGCTTTGGGGGTGACCAGTGAGATATACCTGCTGGAGCGCATGCTACGGGTGGGTGTTGCTATGGTGACCAGTGAGCTGAGATAGGGCGGGGATTTACCTAATAAAGACTTATAGATGACCTGGAGCCAGTGGGTATGGCGACGAATATATAGTGAAGGCCAGCCAACGAGAGCATACAGGTCGCAGTGGTGGGTAGTGTATGGGGCTTTGGTGACAAAACGGATGGCACTATGATAGACTACATCCAATTTGCTAAGTAGAGTGTTGGAGGCTAGTTTGTAAATGACATCGCCGAAATCAAAGATCGGTAGGATAGTCAGTTTTACAAGGGCATGTTTGGCAGCATGAGTGAAGGAGGCTCTGTTGCGAAATAGGAAGCCAATTCTGGATTTAATTTTGGATTGGAGATGGTTGATGTGAGTCTGGAAGTTGAGTTTATAGTCTAACCAGATGCCTAGGTATTTGTAGGTGTCCACATATTCTAATTCGGATCCGTCGAGAGTAGTGATGATAGTCCGGTGGGCGGGTGCTGGCAGCGTTCGATAGAAAAGCATGCACTTAGTTTTACTAGCGTTTAAGAGCAGTTGTAGGCCACGGAAGGAGTGTTGTATGGCATTGAAGCTTGATTGAAGGTTAGTAAACACAGTATCCAAAGAGGGGCCAGATGTATACAGAATGGTGTCATCTGCATAGAGATGGATCAGAGAGTCACCAGCAGCGAGAGCGACATCGTTGATGTATATAGAGAAAAGGGTTGGCCCAAGAATTGAACCCTGTGGCACCCCCATAGAGACTGCCAGAGGATCGGACAATAGGCCCTCCGATTTGACACACTGAACTCTGTCTGCAAAGTAGTTAGAGAACCAAGCAAGGCAGTCACTTGAGAAACCAAGGCTGTTGAGTCTGCCAATAAGAATGCGGTGATTGACAGAGTCGAAAGCCTTGGCCAGGTCGATGAAAACGGCTGCACAGTACTGTCTTTTATCGATGGCGGTTATGATATCGTTCAGTACCTTGAGCGTAGCTGAGGTGCACCCATGACCAGCTCGGAAACCAGATTGCATGGCAGAGAAGGTACGGTGGGATTCGAAGTGGTCAATTATAGGCCTATTGGTCCAAGAAATGCAGACTCACATTTTCTCTCTCTCTCTCTCTCTCTCTCTCTCTCTCTCTCTCTCTCTCTCTCTCTCTCTCTCTCTCTCTCTCTCTCTCTCTCTCTCTCTATCAAACACACTCACACAAAACAACAACATGCACAAGAGCCCAATTTCCACCCAGTGGCCAACACAAAGACGACAGTAGGCCGACTAACACACTCCCAAACGCACACTCTCCCGCAGTCACCACACACCTTCCTCCCCGGTGGAACCTGGGGTCTCTTCTGAGATGAAGATAGATGCTTGGGTCATTTATTAAAGGGTCATTTATTAAAGGGTCATTTATTAAAGGGATGGCCGTGGCACCAGTGTTTTTCCTCCCTCTGTACAATCATAAATCAGCCAATAAAAGAGGGGCGAAAGAGTAGGGGTTAGCGGGGTTAAACCCTGGGAGAAATGGAGACCCTCAGACTCTATAAGGAGAGAGCTTCTGCCTTTCCCTCTTCACTCTCTCCATTCCCCAGCTCTGCACTGGCTTGCCTGCCTCAACACAATTTATAGCCGCTGGAGACTTAGGTCTCCCGAACCCCCTCAGAAAAGATGACTTCAGTCTTTAACATGCTTGGTTATGGAATATGGATGCATGACATGGATGGTCATGGATTTTTAACGTACCATTACCTTGGAAAGTAAAATGGTATACCATTAGCATACAGTACTAATACATGTAAGCTTATTTTAAGGTGAAGGAGGAATCCCTACCATACTGACAAGATGTCCACTCTGTGGAAAAATAATGGGATGATGGTAGAGAACCAGTCTTGGTTCCCTTTATTTAATAAGAGGTGGAGGGTAGACGTGACATGCTCTGACATGATTCTGCTGGTTCCATCACAGAGGCCCAGGCTCAGTCCACATCCCTTCCCAGAGGTCTCAATGCTCTGCAGACTCACTGGAATGAGGGATCAGGGATGGAGGGAGACATGTGACTCTGTGTGGACTCCATTTTAGAAAATGAACTTACACTGCAAAAGAGAGAAAAAATAAAACATGTAGGAACTTTTCATACCCGAATGGCAAACAAAACACACACTTTCTGATTTCAAGGTATAGCAAAGCATTCCATAGCTAAAGATTTATTTGCAAAAAGGTGCTGCTCTTCCCATTGTGTTGCTATGCACTCAAGGAGCACTCAGGCCCATTACTGCAACATCTGAATCACAGAAACAATCATTTGTGCTCAGGACCAGTGATGTGGCCCTGTCAACTTGGGGTCGTGAGAAAGCAGGGAGGTGCACGTGCCTGGAATAAGATGAATGTCAAAAAGCCCTGAATTGGACCCTAGTGAGATGAGTCACTCCATCCAAACAGCACAGGTCTCTCTCTCTCTCTTCTCTCTTTCTCTTCTCTCTTTCTCTTTCTCTCTCCCACCAGGCTGATAGGAATTTATCCAGGCTTCGGAGCAGTGCAGAGGGTAGGGTAGGGTGATGTGATCGGTGCGTGTCTGGAGCCAGGCCATAGGGCCGGGCCTGGCCCTTATTAAAGGGAGACTCGGCGGCTCACAGGATCCCTGAGCTGTAACTCACTGCCAGTTTGGGATGGTGTGGAGGTAGGGGTGAAACGGAGGTCAGTCAGAGAAGGCTTGCCCTGTCTCTGTCCATGATGGTAAGGGGTGGGGGATGGGTTCTCAGAATCCCTGATTGCTTCGAATAACATCCTCCCATTCTCACCCTCTCCTCCTCCCTCCCTCTTTCTCCTCCTCTTTCTCCTACTCCTCCTCTCCCCCTTCCAGGGGTTATCTCCACAAATCCTCCCATGAGAGACAGGTTCACCAATAGGCCTACACATTTATATCATTTGTACCATGTAGCTGGGCTATAGGCGGCTACTGGAGGATTGCAGTGGACAATCAGAACCAGTCATATTGAATCAACATCATAAAAGTTATGCAGCTGGAAGATACAGGGCTAGATGAAATCCTGTCAGTTTCGATTAGATTGGATGTACTGTACCGTTGGTAATATCAACAGGTCAAAGGTCAGACAATTCTCAAGTCAATGAATGTGTGACCTGTATACTGGGGATTTTGACAGCCTTTTCCTCACTGCAAGGGCTATGTAAAACCTTCATGAAATGCAAATGACCAGAAAAGGCTAAATACTGTAACCCGATCTGTCTGGCTCATCACAGTTTGTCAAATGTGATGATTTCTCGCAAGTTGTCAAGCAACAGTGGAGAAGTAGATAGATAGATAGATAGATAGATAGATAGATAGATAGATAGATAGATAGATAGATAGATAGATAGATAGATAGATAGATAGATAGATAGATAGATAGATAGATAGATAGATAGATAGATAGATAGATAGATAGATAGATAGATAGATAGATAGATAGATAGATAGATAGATAGATAGATAGATAGATAGATAGATAGATAGATAGATAGATAGATAGATAGATAGAAAGCAGGGAGATGGAAGTGATTACATCTAATATTGAACATCTGGGAGCGATTGCCTCAGAAGACAAGTTTCAAAGAGAATAGAAAAGAAAAAAAAAGAAGCAACAGTAATTTCCACAGGATTTACAAATCCCTGAATCGAGTTTTGGGAATCTCTTTCTCATCTTGTTCCATTCCCTCAAGAGCCTTGCTCATAACATGCACGCACACACGCATAAACAAGCCTCACCACACGTATACAGTACATACATGCACGCGCACTCACATGCATACACACAGACACACTTTCAACTCTGTTAAGTTGAGAGGGGAAAAAGTACATTAAAGCATATATTAAAATTGTATTAACCACTCAAAAATCGAAGGCTGACAGTCCACTTAAAGCTTCAACTCAACTTTCAACTCCATGGCGGTGCAGCTCCTCGTCTTCTCTGTACCATCACAAGAAACGATTCACTGTTAATGTTGAGCCTAAGCCAGGTCACAAGTGATCCAAGGCGGTGGAGGAGAGAGGGTTATCTGGTCCCAATTACATTCAATCATGGGAAATTGGCAAATTGCACAGAGAGATCTGCATGACGAGAACATGAGCCCAGATGAGCAGTTGTGGTCCATGGGGATTTTACAGACTTCAGAGGAGAGAGGGAGGATGATGGCTCTAAAGTGTAATCCCCTCCTTCTTTTCATTTGGTGTATTTGTCCGTCTGTCTGGCTGGCTGGCTGGCTGGCTGGCTGGCTGGCTGGCTGTCTGTGTAATGCTTCACAATATCTTTATAGATTTTTAACCTTTGATAATTGTGGACACATATTGACAGCTAGGAACATCTTAAAAGTATTTTATAATTTAACAAAAGGTTTACACACTATTCATTTAGTTGACAATGTTTATCAGATTACATTTTCCACTAAATTAGTGCAGATAATATAAAGGAGACCAAACCAAACAGGCATAACAAAGAGGATTTCTTTCTTTGGGTTTTCACTGTGCTTTGTGAAATGGCCTCAGTGGTTTGTCCTCTCTTCTGATTGGTCGAGAGAGCTCACCAATGAATGCCAACAAAGTGACTCTCCACTGTGCCCAACTATCCCCTCACCAACCCTATCCTCCCCTCTATCTGCTTGCCTCACCCATCCCCCTCTCGCCCTGTTACCTCACGGCTTGCTTTGACCCATCTTGCACCTCCCTGAGCCCACAACAGACGCTTCGTGTGTGAAGAAGGTCAGGAGTTCAGGGCCGGCTCCATCCCTTCCTCTGCTGTAAAGATGCCTGCGCGTTTATAATTATCTGGCCGTTGGCATTCAGCGCAGGTTCATGTGCAGTGCAAGCGCTGGAACTGGCGAGGGGGGGATGCGCTTGGCTAAACACTTACTGATTAGTTGTCCCTAATTGTCAGCCCATTTTTCCTTTTTACCAATCATCTCCCCCAGTTTGAAGAATCACACAAACTCAGGAGGCGGGTGAATTGTCCAGTCCATGCTCTCTGCCTTGCTTTTTGCACTTTGTTATGTCAGTTATCTGCTGCTACATGACCATCCTCCAACACCTCTCCTAGTCCCCCTAGTCGGAACAAAGAGAAATACCACCATCATCTGGACAGACACATATCAGATTCAACAATCAACTGGCTCACATGTCATGTACTGTAGACATGTCCTGTACTGTAGACATGTCCTGTACTGTAGACATGTCATGTACTGTAGACATGTCCTATACTGTACTGTAGACATGTCCTGTACTGTAGACACACCCTGTACTGTAGACACCCGTGGAGGCTCCTCAAAAGAGGAAGGGGAGGACCATCCTCCTCAGTGAAATTTCATAAGAATAAAAATACTGAAACATAAAAAAGTTATCCATATTAGATAAAACTATGCTAAATATATGAATATGTCATCAAATGATTGATTAAAACACACTATTTTGCAATGAAGGTCTATAGTAACTTAAACAGCACTCTCTGGGGTAGCACCATGGAGGACAGCTAGCTTACGTTTTCTTCAGGCTACATTGACTGCAATACCAAATCTAGGAGGCTCGTAGGCCTCACCCCCTTCCATAGATCTACATAGTAATTATGACCACTTCTGGAGGACGAACTCCAACCAATCAAAGCTTTTGCAGTATAAACTGACACGTTGTCCATCCAATCACAGGATTAGGATCAGAGAATTAACCTAGTGTGCTGTATTGGGGTTGTGCCATGTGTTGAGAAGCTTGGTGAGTTGGGGACATTATTGGATAGCGATTGAGAGTGAAAAGTGATAGTTGAGCGTTTTTAGGATATTTCAAATAAGATTGAGGAGGTATATTATAAATAGTTTTCTCGGTTATAGAACTTTATTTTTGTGTCCAGCTAGTGCAATTTATTTACATTTGCCTTGCTAACTTCAGTAGCAAGTAGCAGTAGTTAGCTAGCTAGCTACCAGCGCGAGCAAGCAGTTCTCGCCACTAGAATGGCAGAATGACCAACATTACTGAAAATGTTGTGGACTTTTTGTTAAATAACCCATTTAATTCTCAGGCGTACACGGAAAAGATGCGAATTAAAACTGAGGGATGTGCTCTACCTGAGATCAGTTTCATGAAGAAGGATGAAAAGGTGAGGGAGTTCAATAACAACTGGTATTAAAAGTATAGCTGGTTAACAGGGAGCCTTTCATCAATACCAACTGGTATCAAAAGTATAGCTGGTTAACAGGGAGCCTTTCATCAATACCAACTGATATCAAAAGTATAGCTGGTTAACAGGGAGCCTTGGTTGAAGGGGGGTACAGTGACCTGAAGAACATTGATCGTTGAGCTGAACAGCAAAACAAAACCAGGGAGCATATCAATGCCCACAACAGATTCAAGCTTCTGGGAAAAAGCCGCATCGATCATGTAATGGACGAAGGTCTGCGTATTCAAACTGCGTAACACAACGAGAAAGTAAGAAGAAACAGGGATGTTCTCAAGCGGCTTAGAGGACTCGACGAGAGGAAAAGTTCCGCCAACAAGGACAACTACAAGGAAACTGCAGAGGTAATTGCACGTTACAATGCTTTACTTGCTGAACATATGGAACTTTCAAAGAATGATTTGATAGCTTCCATCACATCATCCATTAAAAGTGAGATTAAAGAGACAGGTTGACCCAGCACATCGTTTTGCGTGCGCTCAAGTAGAATTTCCACTTTCCTTCTGTATTTATTTAGCAAAGATGATAACACAAAATCACTCCGGACAGACACAAGCCACAACTCATAAATGTTGCAGCAGCCTAGGCTACACCTAAACATTAGATTCTGGACATGCTATATGGGATGAAAACGAGATGATTTTTCTGTAAGGGCTTGTAAGGAAGCATTTCACTGTAAGGTTCACCTGTTGTATTCGGCGCGTGTGAAAAATACAATTTGATTTGATTTAAAAGGCTACTAATAATAGCAGCTGCACACAGCCTATGCGCCCTGTCCATCTGGTCAGGGTAAACACATTGGTAAAGTTCTGTATTTATAGTCCATTTGTGTGTCAGGAGAAAATGTGAACGTGATCAAATGTATTTTATATTCAAACTTGGGCTGGCTAGGCTGCCTATATGTTTTCAATACAAAATTAGATGTCTCATCTCACTGGAATTAATCAATCAACATAATAGTGATGATTGATGTGAGTTAATGTTTTATTAGGAATACAGTTGCATAGGCCTGCATGATGCAAACATGCATAAAACAAGCTCAGCCCTGTGAGTGCTATTGTTTATCAGTTGTTGTCTCTGTGTCTGGGTGGAGGAAAACCTCCTCTTAATCAAGTCTAAATATAATGATATGAACAAGTATATGGTTGCTGCAGTTTGACAGGGTTTGCATCCCCCCCAGGAGTTTTTTTTTTAAACCATGTGACCTGATAAACTGGTCCCATCATAGCCCATATACAATATTTTTACAACTGATGAATCACTGTTATACCTCATAGGGTCCAGAGTTTTCCTGGTTAGGATAACAGATAAGGAAAAGCTCTGGGCCCCAGGGGGAAGAATTGCCCCACCTCTCTGTAGACCTATGGTGCCACCAGTCTGTTTGCAGTTTTCAGTTATTGTCAGGTATGTGGATGATCAGGGCTTTATTCAGGAACATTTCTTAGGCTACTTCAAGGTGTCACGTGGGCAAGATGCGCAGTCTGTGTTTGACTTTGTGAATTATGAGATGTATGGAGAAACTTGTTGCCCAAACCTACGGCGGCACAGCTGCAATGGAATGTATCTGCTATTTTTATTTACAGCTCCTCCTATTCCCTGATTAAGAGGGAATGACCACTCCACTACCATTGTCAACTCTCTCCTGACATGAAGTGAAGCCACGTCTCATGTGCCTGTTCATTCACTGGCACAATGACTGTTTCCTCTCCAAGCTCTGTGAGTGCCCCTATCAGTTTTCTCTCATGAATGTACGTAGAATCAATCACACACAAACACAATCACATTTGTGTACTGTATTGTGTTCTTGTTTTTTGTCTTCCCAGTCAAATCCTGTCCTGCCCTCAGTGGAAGAGTTGAGCTCTTTTCCAACACCATCCATCCATGATGAGCCTGTCCTGCACTGAAGCCTATGAACACCTCAACCCTTGTCCTGCTCTGAAGTCAAACCTCTGGACACCTCAACTCATGCCTTATACCCTCATTCAATCACTACTGTGATCCCTCCCCAACTCTGTATAAGTAGCCCTCTCATTCCCATTCCCCATAATATTGTACTATAAATGTCTTTATTAAATGCCTATACTGTGGGTCACCCATATTCCTCAAATGTTCAAGTCACCAGCCTCCTCTGGTAGACATGTCCTGTACTGTAGGCATCATCTCACTGTTAGGTAACTAAGGCGTGTAAAGACATGCTTCATCCCATGTGCCACAGTCATGAAGCATTTTCTTTGTGGTCCAATGCAGGTATGCAGACGTTCCATGTTTCTGCATCATGGCAAAAGAGTGGAATTGTTTTGACAAGAATGTATGGAGTGAGTTTCAGCCCGATGCACAAGCCAGACAGCTTTGAGTTTAGGGGTAATCATAATAAGGTGTGATAACTTTACAATGTCTTTGTACCGTAAACATACCAGTGTCTGTGTGTGTGAAGAGATTCTCTCTGGAAATCCATCAGGGTTCATTCCTCAATGGAAGTACTTCTATCAAAGACCAAAGGCACAAGGGGCCTAAAAGTTTATGGCCCTCACAAATAATCTGCTGGGTCAAAGTCACTGACATTTGGAGAGCATGTGGCCATGACATCGTTGCTTGTGTTTTTATATATAATTAAATAATCATTCAATTAATTATTATAAAATAGGGAAAACTGTCAGAAATCTAAATGACTGAAAAGCTATTAGGGATAGAAGACACTACTAACTTGGGGCTCCCAAGTTGCGCAGTGGTTTAAGACACTGTATCTCAGTACTAGATGTGTCACTACAGACAGACTGTATCACAGCCGGCCGTGATTGGGAGTCCCATAGGGTGGCACACAATTGTCCGAGTTTGGCCGGTGTAGGCCGTCATTGTAAATAAGAATTTGTCCTTAACTTAATTAAAAACGATCACTGACATTTTAAGAACTATTCCAGGACTGATTAATCTACAACAGATATGCACCATAATCTTGTGCAGAAATCTACCGCTCAATATGATAGATTCATGTCTTCATGTCTTCATGTCTTCATGTATTCATGTCTTCATGTTACTCACCCACACACCAGATCTCTGCAAGAGTCCATCACCATCACTGCTCTGAGAAATGCATCTGCAGACCTCAGAGAGCCAGAGAAGGACCAGCAACTGAACAAATACTTTAGGGGACAGAGAGCATCAGAACAACAGCAGTGGGGCAGATGTGGAGGCTGGACAGCAGCCAATACAAGCCCACTGTACTGTCCTATAGGTCTCTTCATCCCTTCATCTCCACACAGCCAAACAGGGAGAGAGGGAGAGAGCTGGGGAGAGACCAAAATGGATAGAAGGATCAGATAGATGAGAGAGAGAGAGAGAGAGAGAGAGAGAGAGAGAGAGAGAGAGAGAGAGAGAGAGAGAGAGAGAGAGAGATTGAGAGAGAGAGAGAGAGAGAGAGAGAGAGAGAGAGGAAGAGGAAGAGGAAGAGAAAAGAAGGGAGGGATAGAAGGATCAGAGAGGGTAGAGAAAGTGAGAGAGGGGTTACTAAAGATTCCCTGACTGTTTCTTCATCCCAGAACATCCTCCTAAGCTCTCAGCTTCATGCAGTTGTGACTGCTTATTCACAGATTAGTCCATAATACTGCAACCAATGCTGAAAAAGTGAAGCTCATGAAATGAGGAATGATTATATTGTACAAACATCTTTCTTCCAGAATGTACCACCTTGAATAGACTATTATCTTTTGACATTTTAGTGGAAACCAGAACTTGCTCTTCAAACCTTCCATAACAATCTATATTTAACAAACACACAGCTGGTTGGAATAAGATCCAGCTTGAGGATCCTTTTTTTCTATGTGAGGAAGAAGTCGAGATGTGCCAATTTCCAAGAGTTCCATGTGAGATGAGACATTGACTTTTGACAGGTGTTTGTTTGAATATCAAACAGACCGATGGAGGCCTGCAGATGGCCAACAGATTGCATTCCAGACAGGAACTTCAGCGGGGGAGCAGAGGGAGTAGTCTCGCCTCGATGGCTCTCTGGGCTCTGGACATAAAAACCTCTCATCATCACCATCACCATCATCCTCAGACAGAGGCTGTCTCAGGCACCAGAGACCTTGTTTTTCCATCAGCACTGAGCAGGGATCAGGTCAGTGTCCATCATACAGTACATACTGTACCTCCTACTCCTCTAGCATTGCTCTGCTGGACATCCTGCTGCAAAGGGTTGCCTGGAAACCTGGAAACTGTTGATGACCGCTGATTGTTTTCATATGGAAACAAGGCATTTGTGAAAATATTTAGTTTATTTCCTTAGGAAAGAGTTAGATTGTGTCATAAGGATGGAATATTACCTAAACGTATAGTCAAGAAGGCCTATATGTGAGGTTGGAGTATAACTGACTACCATCATGGCAGCAGACGAGACATAATAAAACAAACAGACTTCAGAAACAATTGAGTCCGACAATGACTTGTCCTATAATTCCACATAACAGAACAGAGATAAGATGTATTAAGTTCTGTTGTTATTTCTTTAATGAGGGACTATCATAAAGAGTATAGCTTTCTTTTGAGTTATGCTAACCTGACTCAGACCCAGCTTGACCTCTGACCTGTGGCTTTGAGCTTTATCTGACCATATTATCTGGCCAGTTGGTCCAGAGAAAGTGCCCTCAGCTCCAGAAGCTTATCTTAGCTCTGTTATTGTGTGGTATTAGGTAACCAAACACTAAATCACCAGCTTGTTAGGACTTGATAACAGCAAAGCTGAAGAAAGGTTTTTGTTTCAGGGGTTTGGTATTGCAGATTATTCTAAGTGGGACTGTTATGGGTAAACGTCAAAGACTTAGAGTCAAGTAAATGCATCTTTGCATTGTTTCTAGGATATTCAAATAAAGAAACAAAACATTCTAGGGGACCATGATCTAGGTATTGTTAGTGAGGAAAGTGTCCAAAAAACTTATCATCATGATGATGTGGCCAGTGACACTTTTGTTTTTGTTTTTGAAAACTTGACTTCTGATTATCTCAACAGTGGACTAATGAAAAAAATACAAAAATATAGTTTTTGAGTTAAATGTACCTTTAACACCTGGGCAGAGGAGAGTGCTCCTATATGTGTCTAAATGTTCCAGAGCCCAGGCTCTCGCCGGTTGGCTGGTTGACTGGCTGTCTGTCTGGAGAGGTCCAGCCAAGTCCGGTGAGTCATTGGGTAGTGGGCGAAGGCTGCCAGCAGGTCCATGTGGCGGGATAGTGTGGCAGGCAGTGGACCTAGAGAGTGGGTGAGGCCTGAACACATCCAGACACAGGCCAGCACAGCAGACGGCCCATGAGAGAGCACAGCCAATGTCAACAGGCTACAGGCCACAACCTCAAGCCCCTGGGCCCTAGCCCACGCTCCCCTCACCTCAGCCCAAGACAGGTACAGCCAACACGGGGAGTGAGCTCTGCACAGTTGGGTCTGTGTGGAGGAAGCAGCAGAGACAAGGTGCATGCTGCTTCTGTGGGGAGACAGAGAAAACACTGGGCAGAACACTAACTCTCATGGATCTCTGGATAAGAGGAGTCTGAAAGCCTGACTCTTTCAAACAGAAAAGCTTTAAGAGAAGTTGAATCTGAATTTGCATGCATAGCTTAAGCTAAGCATAGTAGATGTCCTCTGTGTCAGAAACTCTTTGAGGAACTGAACAAGCAGAATAAACGCGAGAAAGGAAAATAAATTCCCCCTCGGTTCCATTTTTTGTAAGATGGAGAGAAGTTTTTGAATGGCAATCCAAAAGCATCTGCACTCTTAAAAGTCGACACAACTTACTCCAGATGTGCGTTTGGCTCCAGGGCCAAGTCTTCACCGGCAGCCAGGCTTCTCCCTTTCCCTGGGGGTGGCAGCGTGCATAATGGCATAACTGTTTCATGCAACAGGTAGCCTCATAGCCTATTCCCATCGCTCCACTGGGAGGACCAGAGGCAGGCAAGAGCTAGTCAGTCTGCGGGAATACTCTCTCTGTGAAGAACAAACCCAGAGAGAAAGAAAGAGAGGAGAAAGAGAGGAGCTTTAACTGTGCAAGCTCCATTGTGACTGTCCCCTCATTCTGTCTTACAGTAACAATGACCTGCAGATTAAACTATGGACTACACCTCTCCTCCCCCGCCCCCACCCCGTGCTCGACCCCAACTCCAGCTGACGTAGGATGGAAGGATATTTTTCTTAACCCCGTTACAAGACAAATAGAACTCCCAGGGAAAGGATAGGGGGCCAAATGTGTATTTTAATTCAGAAAAGATTGCCAAAGGGGATAGCTGGGCTAGGAATGCTTGACTCCCATCCCTCAAAGACCAAGGGGGGTCTTGAGGTAGTCAAGCAGAACTGTAAGGATTACTGGATTTTTACAAGGAGGCTTCTCATTTAATGCAGGAGAAGCTAAAGAAGCTTCCATGAGGTTTCCAGACTTTTTACCAGCCATGAATTGTTTTGACCTCTCACTTTACAAGGAATTAGCTTTCAACATGCTGAAATGATGACTGAAATCGGAGAAACTGTTTAAATGCAACATGGAGGGGATATAATGTTGTTCCCCTGATGCTTCAATCAAGGGTAATGTCAGACAGTCTTTGCAAGGCATTGGAAAACTTCCCTGGTCATTGTGGTTGAATCTGTGTTTGAAATTCACTGCTTGACTGAGGGACCATACAGATAATTGAATGTGTGGGGTACAGAAATGAGTAGTAATAAAAAAAAAAATGTTAACACTATAATTGCACACAGAGTGAGTCCATGCAACTTATTACGTGACTTGTTAAGCACATTTTTACCCCTGAACTTATTTAGGCTTGCCATAACAAAGGGGTTGAATACTGGATCACTAGATAGGCAGGCAGGCAGGCAGGCAAGCAGGCAGGTAGGTAGGTAGGTAGGTAGGTAGGTAGGTAGGTAGGTAGGTAGGTAGGTAGGCAGGCAGGCAGGCAGGCAGGCAGGCAGGCAGGCAGGCAGGCAGGCAGGCAGGCAGGCAGGCAGGCAGGCAGGCAGGCAGGCAGGCAGGCAGGCAGGCAGGCAGGCAGGCAGGCAGGCAGGCAGGCAGGCAGGCAGGCAGGCAGGCAGGCAGGCAGGCAGGTAGGTAGGCAGAGAGATTTGACTCATTAATCTATATGGTCCAAATCAGGATGATCCATACTTCTTCTTAAATATTTATACCAATTTATTGAACTTACAGGCAGTGGTGGAACTAGAGTTGTATACATGGGGTGGCCAAGGCTACTTCAGGGGGTCCATAGACCATGACAGATAATTAGTGTGTAACCCTAACCTGGCATCTAAGGAGCATGAATGAATCCTATGATTGCTGATTAGAGGTAGAAGTGATAATTCACTTAACCCGGAGTTCTTCAATGTGGCAGATATTGTGGTCCAAAAGGGTTACTTCACTAGAATTCTTTAACATACTATGAATAGTCAGTGTCTCTACCTCGGAACTGCAGCTCAATTTCTTTCTCTCTCTCACACACACACACACACACACACACACACACACACACACACACACACACACACACACACACACACACACACACACACACACACACACACACACACACACACACACACTGTACTCACATACTAGAGAGACTTGGGTCACTCTGTTTTCATGAATATATATCTGGGTCTATAAGTGTTGAACATACAAAATATTTTCAGAAAATAAAGCTCAAGCACCAAGGAGATAAGATAGTGTTTGTGTGTTACATAAATTGCATAGTTTATTTACAAAAAAATAAACTTACCAAAAAACACAATGCAATTTGACATACCAGGTATCAAGCAGAATAATTTTGTTGCCCATCAATATAACAAACTTACAGGATCATATTTATGCTCATATACAGTATAGTATGTTAACTAATAGCAAAGACAAGTTTGGCAATTGGCCTAATCAAGACCAAATTAAATCTGTGTTACATGATACCCTTTGGATTTATCATTTTTGTCAGGCTCTGGCCATGGAGAAGCCTATTTTCTTCTCTATGTAGTTATGGTCAGAGTCTGACAGTGTCTTTCGTTTCTGTTTCTGTGTGGGTTTTGGGTTGGATCCCTAATTAGAGGCAGCTGCACCGCATTGTCTCTAATTAGGGATCCTATATATGTTTGTCTGGCCTTCACTCTGTTGTGGGTCGTTGTCGTAGATTTCGCAAGTCACGGTGAAAGTAAGTGTGCCGTTGTAACGTCCGTTCATTCGTGTTTGTTTTTGTTAACGCAACGTTTTTGTCTTTCGTGTTTGTTTGTATTGCATAGTTCGTTCATGTGTACATTTATTATTACATAGTAAATAAAATAAGAATGACGAACTGCGCTGCGTCTTGGTCTGTGTGTGCACCCGCACGTGACAATTTTAGACTGTCCGTGTACTAGCTAGAACAGTGCAGGTTTTAATCATGACCAGAGGGACTGCCTAAGTGCCAAATTATCCTAGGTAGATTTAAAACAGCATAATTATGCGGTTCTGGTAAGAACTGGCAAAATGTTTCAGAAACGTATCCATGTTGAGGGAGCATGCCCTCCTTGACTCAACACTGAGAATTCCAAGGTGACACAACCTGTTACCAACCATTGTTGTCCTAAGGTGGGTTTTTAATCAGTTTTAAAGCTGAGACGCTTCTCTCGCAAGAAGCACTGCTGACTGGTGTAACAACAGAAATCTTACAAAGTCGAAATAGCTAATGGAAGACCTCTTTATAAGGTTCTAGAAACACAACAAAGTCAAGGAGAGTAGACAGTCTGTCCCTTCCACTTTTCTCTCTCCTATCAAGAAGACGCTTGATTTCATGAACCTCATGTTTGAGGTCCTCTAAATTGACTCAAAGGTCTGAGCAAAGGCAAAAAGAGGCTCCTCATTCAAGAATGTTGTACTCTTTGGGTTGAGAGACTGGACCCCTTGCATTATCTCGCAATTCTTCTTTGAAAAACGCCTCTGCAGCTCAGCTGTGAGACTGTCAAGCACCTGATAAAAGATAGCTCTTTGGAAGCTCTCACCATCACTTTGGTCACATCATCATTGAGTCATGAAATCTTAAGCTTGTTTTAGGCTGTCTTTTACACAATGTTTGTACACTTATTTTGCAGTGCTCTTCAATCTCTTCAACCTCTTTCCATAGTTCTCCAAAGTAACCCTTACACGTTAACTAATGTTTCATATCTCTATGGAAATGTATAATTAAGGGATCCACAAGATTAGATAATAACAGCTGCTAACTAAAATGTGTAGTTTAAAGTATATCCCTGGCCTACCATTGGTCCTTTTGGAACAGCATATATGATGCTTGATGCAGTTGGGAGGGGCTCGATGACATCTCCTGGCAGTTCTGGCTCACTGTCTTGCTCAGAGCCAGAGGTCTCTGTTTCATCCCTTGATACATCGATTACATTAAAATAACAAGTACCATTAGTGTATAATCACAATAAAAATGCCACAGCCATCAAAACAAGAACACACATGAATCAACAACCAACATTTTAAAGTGAGGCTTAATCTGACAAAATCATCTATAACTTAAATTCTGAACTAGGCATGTGACTGACCTGGTGGTGGTAGACTGGGTCCTTGTGACTGACTACATGGTAGATGCTCTGACCTGGTGGTGGTAGACTGGGTCCTTGTGACTGACTGCATGGTAGATGCTCTGACCTGGTGGTGGTAGACTGGGTCCTTGTGACTGACTGCATGGTAGATGCTCTGACCTGGTGGTGGTAGACTGGGTCCTTGTGAAGTCTGACCACACTGACTCTGACTAGCCTCAGGTAGGGAGCTGCTCTGGGGTTCGGTGGTGATGCAGGGTCTGGGGTCTGTTTGCACCTGATCTGACTGTTTGTGCTTCTTTTAAAAAAAAGTCTGATATCGCTCCCTTTCTTTTCATGTTTAATTGACCCTATGCAAAAATAAGACAGTCTATGGTTACATCTAAGCATCCAATTACCCACATTTTAGTCCAATCTCAATCTTAATTAAAAATCATAACTGTACCTCAAAATCAACTACCAAAATCAACAACCAAAATCAACTACCAGCCTAAGATAGATAGATAGATAGATAGATAGATAGATAGATAGATAGATAGATAGATAGATAGATAGATAGATAGATAGATAGATAGATAGATAGATAGATAGATAGATAGATAGATAGATAGATAGATAGATAGATAGATAGATAGATAGATAGATAGATAGATAGATAGATAGATAGATAGATAGATAGATAGATAGGTAGATAGGTAGGTAGGTACTTTATTTAGGTAGGTACTTTATTTAGGTACTAAGTTAGTAGTTAGATCATGGCTAGCCCTACTCTGCAGGAACTTAGCTAGCTATAATTTCGTACACCAGGCAAACAGGCTATCTGCAAATTGTGGTAATCTTTTGAGTACCGTTAACAGATTGATAATAACAATGTTCATTTTGAGTTCAAGTACGAAAATCTAACTGAGTTAATGGATTTCAAATTGCTGAATGTTAACTTGTTAACAGTCTGGAAAAACCCCAGGGCATACCATTATGGTAGAGGTATATCAAGCCTTTTTTGATATACTCAAAGCGCCATTGTTAGCTTGTTTTAATTACTCCTATATAAATGGTAGTCTGTCAGGTACTCCACAGGAAGGTTTGATTTCACTATTATTAAAACAAGACCCAGATGGCAAATATAAAGATCCAGTCTATCTTAAAAACTGGAGGCCTCTTACACTTCAATGTTGTGATGCAAAAATGCTAGCGAAACGCATAGCACTCAGAACTAAAAAGGTTTTACCAGGCATTGTTCATCCTGATCAGATAGGTTTTTTTACATGGACGATGCATTGGAGATAATATACAACTACTAGAAATAATAGAACATCATGGAACATCTAAGAAGCCAGGCCTGGTATTTATAGCGGATTTTGAAAAGGCCATTGATAAAGTAAGACTGGATTTTATTTTTAAATGCCTGGATTTTTTTAAATTTCGGTGATTCTCTTATAAAATGGGTAAAAGTAACGTATAGCAACACCAGGTGTAAAAGTAACGTATAGTGGCTACTTCTCAGAGAGTTTTGAATTGTCAAGAGGAGTTAAACAAGGGTGTCTGCTGTCATCATAACTATTCGTTATGGCAATCTAAATGTTAGCTATTAAAATAAGATTAAATAATAACATTAGAGGATTAGAAATCCAAGGCTTAAAAACAAAGGTGTCCATGTATGCTGATGACTTAAAATAAAAATGCAAATTAAATATTTAAAAAACATACAATGTGATTTTCTGGATTTTTGTTTTAGATTCCGTCTCTCGCAGCTGAAGTGTACCTATGAAAAAAATTACAGACCTCTATATGCTTTGTAAGTAGGAAAACCTGCAAAATCGGCAGTGTATCAAATACTTGTTCTCCCCACTGTATAACATTTAAATGAATTGGGTGGGTTGAGATGATTAAATATGAAAGCACCTAAACCTCTCTCTAAAAGCTTCACTTTTAAATGGTTCTCAAGTAGATTATTAAGAAAAGATAATCCATTGAGTAAAAATGGCCCTTTTGCCTTTGTGCAGATTGCCATGTCTCATTTTCGATTGATTAAAAAATTTAACTTTTTTCAAAGTATCTCTCTTTTTCAAACAAGTATTGCAGAGCTGGATACATTTTACATTTCATCCCCCTGAAAAGATAGAACAAATATTACAACAAATATTATGGCTGAACTCAAATATGCTGGTTGATAAAATTTATGGGAAAGATGTTTGAAAATGATTTTTTGTTTTTAAATTATATTGTAAATTGGAATGGTAGAGTTATGTCTTTCATGGCGTTATCAGAATTGATTGCAGCATTACCCCAAAAATGGAGTAGGCAGGTGGCAGCGGGAGGAGATAGGGAACTGGTCTGTCTGCCCAATATAAAGGATCAAAACTGGCGGAGGAATAAAAATAGCATAAATAGGAAAGTATACCAGTTTCATTTGAGGACCAGGATGTTGACCTCTGTGCACAATAGTTGGGAAGAGATTTTTGAAGTACCGATTCCATGGTACAGGGTGTACGAGTTGATATATAAAAATACTTTCAGCTAAAATGATTATATAGAATTCTTGCCACCAACAAAATTGTTGAATATTTGGGGCATACAATCATCACAACTCTGCAGATTTTGCTGTAAGGATACAGAATTAATAGACCATTTGTTTTGGTATTGCCCTCAGGTAGCCTGTTTCTGGTCTCATGCTCAGGAATGTCTAAAAATGCATATTATCTCAAATAGACCCTAGAAATAGTACTGTTGGGAGATGTGGAGAGACAGGGTCAGTCAATTATTTAATATACTAATACTCTTAGTAAAAGTATTTATCTTCAACTCGCAATCTGTGGATTCTAATCGATTAGATAGATTCAAATTTTATGTTAAACATCACAGCATAGTCGAAATATATATGATATATGGGGGGGGATCTCGGACGGTTGAACGAGAAGCTCCTTGGATGGCTGGTGGCCTGGCAGTTAGGAGCTTGGGCCGGTGGCTGATGGATCGCTGGTTTCGGGTACTCATTTTTTTGACCTTGTGGGAGATCTGTTGACGTGCCCTTGAGCGGGCGTTGACCCTGGTTGCTGCTGTGTGTCTCTCAGGATGTGAGTCTGTTAGATGACTAATGTGATGTAGTTGTTGAGCGGCTTCACTGCAAGTATATTGCATGTTTTAAATATTCAATAAAATAAATAAAAAATTACAATAACTATATGAGTGAAGCAATTCATGTATTATGGATTGATTCTTTTGATTATTGTTATGCTAATTGTGACATGGGTAAAGAAGTTGGGTACTGAAGATGATGCCCTGGTGAATGGCGAGGGTGAACTCTGATCCTGCGAGTGAAACTGATCCTAATCTATTTGACCTATATCTATTACCAAATTACATTTTTGTTGATAATGACTTAAACCCTGAGCACGGGGCCCAAATTGATATGGTTGCCCATTTGGTTTGTAAACGGTGTCCTAAGAGGGGCAACTGCAGATGGTTTTCAAAGGAAAGACTTTGTTCCAGAGTCAATGGTCATTTCTACCATGCTGAAACTTATTATTGCGCAAGGTGCCAGCGTGACAATTGTCCTGTGTGTTGTAATGAAGCTTGTGTATAAATACTATTCAATGTAAAGAAGACTGTGCTGATGGTAGAATGGGATTAAACTCAGTAACCCAAAGGAGGTTATTTACCATGTATGGCAGCGCCGAGCACAATAAGGTTTTTATTGCTCTTTCTTTTATTTTAATTTAATTGATTTTATGATTATTTTTGGTTTTGACTGAAAGTCAATCTACACAAAATAACCCATAATGACAAAACGAAAACAGGTTTATATAAATGGTTGCAAAAAAACAAAAAATTTTCTACATAAGTATTCAGACCCATTTCTATGAGACTCAAAACTGAGCTCAGGTGCATCCTGTTCCCATTGATCATCCTTGAGATATTTCTAAAACTTTATTGGAGTCCACCTGTGGTAAATTCAAGGTCCCACAGTTGACAATTTTTGTCAGAGCAAAAACCAAGCCATGAGGTCGAAGGAATTGTTCGTAGAGCTCTGAGACAGCAATTGTGTCGAGGCACAGATCTGGGGAAGGGTACCAAAATATTTCTGCAGCATTGAAGGTCCCCAAGAACACAGTGGCCTCCATCATTCTTAAATGGAAGAAATTTGGAACCACCAAGACTCTTCCTAGAGCTGGCCTCCCAGCCAAACTGAGCAATCAGGGGAGAAGAGCCTTGGTCAGGGAGGTGACCAAGAACCCGACGGTCACTCTCTGTGGAGATGGGATAACCTTCCAGAAGGACAACCATCTCTGCAGCACTCCACCAATCAGGCCATTATGGTAGAGTGGCCAGACAGAAGCCACTCCTCAGTAAAAGGCATAGGACAACCCGCTTGGGGACTCTCAGACCTTGACAAACTAGATTCTCTGGTCTGATTAAACCAAGATTGAACTCTTTGGCATGAATGCCAAGCATCACATCTGGAGGAAACCTTGCACCATCCCTACGGTGAAGCATGGTGGTGGCAGCATCATGCTGTGGGGATGTTTTTCAGCGGCAGGGATTGGGAGACAGTTGGGCAAGCAAGCACCTTTGACTGTCAGCCCAGATGATGTATGGTCTTACCCCCACCCACATACACAGACACAAGCATGAACCTTTTGCCCAGAAACAGGCTCCAAACAGAACAACAGCTTTATCACTGGTGATATTATATCGCAGGATATAACACTTTGCTCTGTCTTCATTAGAGTTAAGAGGGCGGCGCACAATTTGCCCAGCATCGTCCGGGTTAGGGGAGGCCAGGGTAGGCTGTCATTGTAAATAAGAATTTGTTCTTAACTGACTTGCCTAGTTAAATAAAGGTTAAATAAAACAAATTCAACAAAACAAAAGGGTTTGAATATTTTCCGAATGCACTGTAAATACAGAGAAGAAAAATATACTACTAACGCTTATAATAAATACTACAGTTTTACAAAGGGAATACTTGCATATGGTGTGTTTGGGTTGTGCAGTGAGGTGTTTGGAGTCACTTTGATAAAAGAGGAGATTGTTGTTATGGGACCTTTCACATCTCCTCTTGAGAGTCATCAACTTCCTTGTATCCAAGCGGTATTGTCTGTGAAAGAACGCTATTAGATGAGCAATCATTGTGTATTCTTACTTAATGGTGCAGAATATGAGACATCCCACAGACACACGTTAGCTAGCAAGCTACAACACACAGGTATAGTTACTAGACTAATATGAGTCATTCCTTTACTGTCCACCATCATCATCAAAACATTTATCCAGCTAGGTTAGTTAGCTACCTAGTTATAACGGTAGACTATAGTACATTTTAGGTCTATCAAACACAGCTAGCTAGCTAGCTAAACTTGGCTAGTAGTGCTACTAGCAAGCCCCATTATGGTGGAATCAGTCACCAAATTGTACTGTGCTGAACAACACTGCATTGTGTAAAAAGAGAGGTTATATTGCTAGCTAGCTAGTGACAGCAAAACAACTTACTTTTGTGTCATTTGCCCTGCTGTCCAGCTGGTCTAAGCTGACACCACCGCTTGCTGGTCTCACAATTATTTTTCTTGCTGTCTCAACTCCTCTTCAGTGTATTCCGGCTCAAATAAATAGGTATGTATGTTCCTATGTATAAAAATATAATAAAATGTTTTGTTGTCCAGCTCTTTTTGGAAAGAGGAATCATCAGAAGTAGCCATTGTAGCTAATTATTTAGCAATTTCAGATCAACAATGCACAGTAATATAGCTCCAGTGAACTTGTAAGCTAGTACCATTCCCATTTTGAAAAGCCTGCCTTCGAGGGTGGGGATAAGGAAGTAGGGATCCCATCAGGCTGTAGTCTTTACAAAGCCAGGGGAAATGAGGAAACCTAGATATCCTACAATGTCCTGGCAGATAGTCCAATGGCTCTATTGAACAAGGGAAACCATATCTACTCGCTGCTATTGTGATCTTTCAATCTGCGAAACACAAAGGCCTCAATAATTGCTACAAAACATGACTCCATTCCTTTTTAGATCAGACAGCAGGCTCAATCAACCAATGACGTCATTGGTTGAACTCTCCCGGTGCGAAAATTCCAAAATGCAGCTTTAGTGCATAATTATGTCTGAAACACCCTCTCATCAACCAGAATTATGTAGGGGGACTGGAAAAACAGCCCAAATAGTGTCTAGCGGTGAAGTTTCCCTTTAAGTCACAGGTTTGTAGGTGTATTAATTTTGTTGTCTTTTAACAGGAATTCAAGGTGAGGAAAGACCCTTAAACAAACATAAACGTGGAACAAAGGAGGGATGGGGGAAACTGTGCTGAAAGAATGTGGCTCTTCTTTCAACTGCTAGCGTGCTCGCGGCACCTCCTGTCAGGGAAGAAAAAACCCAGGAAGAAAGAAACTGGGGAAATGCAAAACAAAGCCATCCTCCCCTAGTCTCCCCTGGTCTGGCGAATGATTGATTAGGAGCTGTCTGCTTCTCTGCTCTTTACTATTTACTGACTGTCTTTTAACAAAAGTCTACTACGATTGACTTTATATGTGCTATTGGAGTTGAAGGATAGCAGTTTTGCACAAGTGGACAAACGTTTTTTTTCCTATATTACCAAATTGTAGAGTAAGAAATTAAAAGTTTCCTTCCGAAACTCTATATATCCATTTTCTGAAATGTTGGTAAATTATATTTAATTGTTATCTAATCATGGCATGGGGTTGTTCGATGAAAGACATATTATTTGTATAAAATCTATCACTTAATGATTTTATATATAGGAAAAATGCTATATATCCACCTCACTCTCAGAGACATAAGTAGTTCTGCTAGGTTTTACACAGTCAAATGTAACAAATAACTACATTTTAAATAAAGACATTTATAAATTATGCATTTGTGACATCAATATATACAGTACAGTACGAGTCAAAAGTTTGAACACACCTACTCATTCAAGGGTTTTCCTTTATTTTTACTATTTTCTATATTGTAGAATAATAGTGAAGACGTCAGAACTATGAAAGAACACATATGGAATCATGTAGTAAACAAAAAAGTGTCAAACAAATCCAAATATATTTTACATTTGAGATTCTTCAAATAGCCACCCTTTGCCTTGATGACAGTTTTGCAAATTCTTGCCATTATCTAAACCAGCTTCACGAGGTAGTCACCTGGAATACATTTCAATTAACAGGTGTGCCTTGTTAAAAGTACATTTGTGGAATTTCTTTCCTCCTTAATGTGTTTTAGCCAAATCAATTGTGTTGTGACAAGGTTGGGGTGGTATACAGAAGATAGCCCTATTTGGTAAAATACCATATTTTGGCAAGAACAGCTCAAATAAAAGAGAAACGACAGTCCATCATTATTTGAAGACATGAAGGTCAGTCAATCCATAAAATTTCAAGTTTCTTCAAGTGCAGTCGCAAAAACCATCAAGCGCTATGATGAAACTGGCTCTCATGAAGACCGCCACAGGAAAGGAAGACCCAGAGTTACCTCTGCTGCAGAGGATAAGTTCATTAGAGTTACCAGCAGGCCAAATAAATGCTTCAGAGTTCAAGTAACAGACACATCTCAACATCAACTGTTCAGAGGAGTCAGGCCTTCATGGTTGAATTGCTGCAAAGAAACCACTACTAAAGGACACCAATAAGAAAAAGAGACTTACTTGGGCAAAGAAACACGAGCAATGGACATTAGACTGGTGGAAATCTGTCCTTTGGTCTGATGAGTCCAAATTTGAGATTTTTGGTTCCATCTGCCGTGAACGGATGATCTCCGCATGCGTGGTTCCCACCGTGAAGCATGGAGGAGGAGGTGTGATGGTGTGGGGGTGCTTTGCTGGTGACACTGTCAGTGATTTATTTAGAATTCAAGGCACACAACCAGCATGGCTACCACAGCATTCTGCAGCGATACGCCATCCCATCTGGTTTGCGCTTAATGGGACTATCATTTGTTTTTCAACAAGAAAATGACCCAAAACACCTTCCATATGTGTTATTTCATAGTTTTGATGTCTTCACTATTATTCTACAATGTAGAAATTAGCAAAAATAAAGAAAAACCCTTGAATGAGTAGATGTGTCCAAACTTTTGACTGGTACTGTATAGCCTATATAAAAAGAGAGATATGTACGTAAAACATTTACATTTACATTATAGTAATTTAGCACATGCTCTTACAGTAAGTGCATTCATCCTAAGATAGCTAGGTGAGACAACCACATATCACAGTCAAATACAAGATATTAACATTTCACCCCCCCTAAAAAAAAAAACAGCCATTTTCATACACATGTCAAATCTATGAATTAAACATTTGAGAACAGAAATGTTGTACACACACACACACATGAAGGTACAGATAAGCAATAATTTCTGATGAAAAAACACAAATGTTTAAAAATGTGTGGAAAAAGCATTTTGGAAATATACTTTTCAAATGCACAGTGTCTATGATGTAGAGAAGATCATTACCAAAGTCTCCAGAGAGAGCCCTCCCTCAACTGTGTTGATGTTCGTGAATAGATATAGATTTGATTTATGGGTAATTTTCAATCCTCCACGAATCCCATTGTTTAATTGTCAGGCTTCATAAATACAATTTAAAAAAGACTCTTTCTTCTTTTAGGCCACAGAGTGGGCGGTTTGTAAGATCTTTGTTTGTTCTTTTCCTTTTTTGTTTTGCTTTCCTCTCCTCAAGCTGCAAGTCTTTAGTCAGAGCTTTGCTTTGACAGGTGAAGATCAACTAGAGCCATCACTATTGGCAACCATGTGGGATTGGAAGAAAAGGTGCCACAGGGGTCAGCGGCAGCGGAGTTATTCTATACCTATGCAATAACACGCCCAGCCCCTATGGGGTTAAAGTTCACCTACAACATACAGTTCTACAAACAGAGCGCTACTATCTCCGAATAGGTCTAAATCTACTAAATTGGGTTTATCTGCAGGAGATGTTTTGAAATTCAAAAGACAACTAACCTCTACACATATTGCTGTATTTATAATTTAATCAACAGAAAATCCTTAAGTAAAGTAAATCCTCATAGGATATCGTAAACTGTTTAAGCAGAATAAAAAATTATAATTCCAGGCGTTCTTACCCGCAAAACGTGAAACAAATTGTGTCCGGTGTCCTGATGGATGGTCTATGAACAGTGAAACTCTGTTGACTTCCGTTGAAGTACTTAAAAACATTAAATAGTGGGAGGCGATTAAGTAATCACATTTTTAATTATGATAATGTCAATTGAGCTTGTCAAGGATGAATCATTTCAGTGGAGACAGTAAAATATACCTAAAAAGGCGTTTCTCAGTGTTAAACACACAGCTTTTAAAACTGTAATTAGCCTGTAATGCCTAACACATGGCTTACAAGCCATCTCCTAGCCCATACCCCCTCCTCTCCTCCACTTTCCCCTCTCTCTGTAGGACACACTTCTCAACCAGTCTGAAATCTAACCACGCTAATAGGAAGTCAAATCTGTGTGGGCGATTTGGAGGCCCACAAGTAGTTAAGTACTATTCAGTCTGTGTTTGAACACGTTTTAAAGGCCCAATCTATCTGTCGTTTCAACATCCTTACTCAAATAAAATAATAAAACAGGGTGATTATCCAATTCTGTGCAAAAAAATGAATAATTTAGTAATTTGGTTGTAGATACTGAAGTAGGTGTTTCTACTGACTTTAAGTCTCTTACTGACGCCATATGATGATCAATGCCATCTTCTGGAGTTCACAAAAAGTAAATCCACTCCACCAAGGACGCAATGTGTCATATTCTCACCGTAATGGGTCTTCCTCTGGTATTTGTGGGCCATAGAGGAGGACAGGGGTTAAAAACCAACAAATCCCATCTTACATGTCCCTCCCTCCCTACCCCCAAACAACTGCCCCCCTTCCCCACCCAACCCAACCACCCACCCAAAGTGTTCAAGAATTCCCCTTGAGAGACGGACACAGATAATTGGTCACAGATTTCTGTTGGCAGGACACAAAGGGACCTCCTATTCACCCCTGTGCAGCTGTCCCATTCACATTCTCTCATCCCTGCTCCCTACGACCAGTGTCCCACCACCACCACCGTTTACCCCTGCAGGCCCTCTTTGCCAGCCCTGCAGGGCTGCCCCGTCCAAACACACAGCCCCTTTCACTGGCACAATAGAGCCATCGGGACACATCCCTCTCATGACCCTGACCCAAACCCCCTTCCTACCCCCTGAGGCTCTATTGACTTCAATGGGACACTTGAAGCCATTATTAGTTCCCTTTGATATGGGCAGCACTACCAATTAGGGATCCATTTGCCTTGAGAATTGCACCTGTAGGATATATAGGAACTCAATACGTTGTCAGTGCTATCAGCACCCATCTATGATGGCCCACAGCAGTCTCACACATATGGTGTTATCTTGCTGGTGTTTTTAACAAGTGACTGTAGACAGTACTAAGTGTTAATAATAGAGATTGAGCTAGGGTTGAGTTCCATGCAATTCAAACCATCAATAGAATATGGACCTCATACACTGTTAATGTTAATCAAGGCAACATGGGACAAGGAATAGTAATCTATTTATTTTTTTCAGCATGATTTGCTCTCGCTGTTTGCCATTCAGGGGTTTGTTAGTAAAATAAACACGGTCAATCAGCCATGAAATGCATGGATAAACATTTCATAATTTGTTTTCAAGAAGGGTTACAGTACTTTTATTGTAACTGTTTCACTTCTTGTTTAGAAATTTCTGGTTGTGAATTTTTACGCCATTTTCCATTTACAAAGCAATTGCTACACCCCCACAGTAGCTTCTTTGGAATGATCAGAAATCATCTAGAATGGCGATATCACATTTTGTAAAACCTCAGACTCAAGATCTCTGGCCACAGGAAACAGAAGTAGGTAGACCAACACAGTCCCTGTACTTTCTCGCTGCTCTACCTCATGTAATGCATCACATGTGTGTCAAGATGGTGTGTCTTACCAAGACGAAGGAATAGACTAAAACAGAGACAAGATAAGAAAAAAAGTAAGATATAGAGAGAAGAAGGAATTCTACAACAGTGGGGGGATAAAGAGAGAAAATAAAAAAGAGAAAAGAAAGTGTAGAGAGAGAAAAACTCTGGTTTTAGGGGAAAAGAGGGAGAGAGTGATTACAATTCCAGTCACAACTTCCATCCATAGCTGTGTGCAGTGATCCTAGATTTCTTGAACAGCCAAGCTCAGCCGTCCCGAGAGACTCCTGGGAAGCCATAGGTCAACCAGCCCTTTCCTGACGCACCATATGTTAAAGGAATTCTGCACTGCATTGTGGGATATGACACCACCAACCCCCACAACTTGGTTTCCAAATTACTAACACATACATCCTAAAACCTTCCCTGACGTTTCTGCTGTGGAGAAAGACTTAGAGTGATATGAAAAGGGTGGATTTCCCTACAAAGATATATATAATAATCTTACATGCTGACTAGACCGGGCACTCGCGTGCATGTTGCTTTTATCCATCCTCACCAGATGCGATCAGGACATGCAGGTTGAAATATCTAAACAAACTCTGAACCAAAATATATTAATTTGGGGACAGGTCGAAACACATTAAACATTCCTAGCTTGCTGTTGCTAGCTAATTTGTTCTGGGATATAAACATTGGGTTGTTATTTTAACTGAAAAGCACAAGGTCCTGGATCTTTGTAGAATTTTTACAAATTTTGAGTCATACAAAATCATGTATTCTCTCCTCCTACAATTAATCCACAGAGAAAATGGAAAACCTAGTTTGTTTCTAGTAATCGCTCCTCCTTCAGTCTTCTTCTTCTGTGGACATTATATGGCAGTTGGCAACCAACTCTAAGGTGCATTACTGCTACCAACTGGGATGGAGTGTGGACCTCAGTTTATCTTTCCATCTCCCAGGTGGGTATATGCTCCTAAAAACCAATGAGGAGATGGGAAAGGCCGGAATTGCAGAGTGTCACGCGTCTAAAATAGAGCCAAGTTCATGGATACAGTTGGATGTTGTGGGCATGTCGTTGTTCCTACAAATTATTGAGCCACTTCCTGTTACACCAACACCTGTTATACCAACTATACTTGCTGTGTTTTTTAATATTGTTTCAATATTAAATGTCACAAGACTTTGAAACTGTAAACCACAAGGTTAAAAAAGTGCTTTACAACTAGGACAAGAACGCAGATTGTACTTAGCTGGCCACTGGTCTGTGGAGAGAGGGAAGATTTCTCCCCATTGAATGCCTTTTGTATTGCTACATGTCCTCTTCCCACTTTCCTTTTTTCAGATAAACTCTTATTAGGAAGGCTGATTAAATGTTATTAGTAATCATACTAGAGGTCTTCACAGGTTCAAGTGGAACCAATATACCCAAGACCCGACCCGGGCCTGATCGGGTTTGGGTCTGAAATTCTAACTCGGGTTCGGGTCGGGTCATGTTTGATTGTCATCAGGTCTATGTAACTACAGCTGATAGACCTGAGTGGACCCGAATGGACCCGACCATAGCTCTGCATAACCTATAGCATATACAGTGGGGAGAACAAGTATTTGATACACTGCCGATTTTGCAAGTTTTCCTAATTACAAAGCATGTAGAGGTCTGTAATTTTTATCATATGTACACTTCAACTGTGAGAGACGGAATCTAAAACAAAAATCCAGAAAGTCACATTGTATGATTTTTAAATAATTAATTTGCATTTTATTGCATGACATAAGTATTTGATCACCTACCAACCAGTAAGAATTCCGGCTCTCACAGACCTGTTAGTTTTTCTTTAAGGAGCCCTCCTGTTCTCCACTCATTACCTGTATTAACTGCACCTGTTTGAACTCGTTAACTGTATAAAAGACACCTGTCCACACACTCAATCAAACAGACTCCAACTTCTCCACAATGGCCAAGACCAGAGAGCTGTGTAAGGACATCAGGGATAAAACTGTAGACCTGCACAAGGCTGGGATGGGCTACAGGACAATAGGCAAGCAGCTTGGTGAGAAGGCAACAACTGTTGGCGCAATTATTAGAAAATGGAAGAAGTTCAAGATGACGGTCAATCTCCCTCGGTCTGGGGCACCATGCAAGATCTCACCTCATGGGGCATCAATGATCATGAGGAAGGTGAGGGATCAGGCCAGAACTACACGGCAGGACCTGGTCAATGACCTGAAGAGAGCTGGGACCACAGTCTCAAAGAAAACCATTAGTAACACACTACGCCGTCATGGATTAAAATCCTGCAGCGCACGCAAGGTCCCCCTGCTCAAGCCAGCGCATGTCCAGGCCCGTCTGAAGTTTGCCAATGACCATCTGGATGATCCAGAGGAGGAATGGGAGAAGTTCATGTGGTCTGATGAGACAAAAATAGAGCTTTTTGGTCTAAACTCCACTCGCCGTGTTTGGAGGAAGAAGAAGGATGAGTACAACCCCAAGAACACCATCCCAACCGTGAAGCATGGAGGTGGAAACATCATTCTTTGGGGATGATTTTCTGCAAAGGGGACAGGACGACTGTACCATATTGAGGGGAGGATGGATGGAGCCATGTATCGCGAGATCTTGGCCAACAACCTCCTTCACTCAGTAAGAGCATTGAAGGTGGGTCGTAGCTGGGTCTTCCAGCATGACAACGACCCGAAACACACAGCCAGGGCAACTAAGGAGTGGCTCCGTAAGAAGCATCTCAAGGTCCTGGAGTGGCCTAGCCAGTCTCCAGACCTGAACCCAATAGAACATCTTTGGAGGGAGCTGAAAGTTCGTATTGCCCAGCGACAGCCCCGAAACCTGAAGAATCTGGATGGAGGAGTGGGCCAAAATCCCTGCTGCAGTGTGTGCAAACCTGGTCAAGAACTACAGGAAACTTTCATACCCTAATTCCGTTCACCTGTTCTCCCTGGCTCCTCCTCTACCAGGTGTTTCCTATGTTCCCTTATTCCTTGTGTATTTAATCTGTATCTGTTCATTGGTCTGGTTGCCAGTTCGTCTTGTGTGTTTCACCAGGTCGTTCCCGCATTCCTAGTAATACCTGCTGTCTGTTTAGTTATCCTGTTGCCGAACCCCTGCCTGTTTACACAACCTGATTCCTGCCTGCCGTCTCTGTACCTCTGAACACCTGTGTACCAAATCCTTTGCCTGCCTACGACAACGAGTTATAGCCTTCCGATTTTGTAAAGTAAATACTTCTTGACATTCTACCTGCCTCCTGCGTCTGCACTTGGGTCTCTGTCTGAGTTGTGATAGAAACGTATGATCTCTGTAATTGCAAACGAAGGTTTCTGAACCAAATATTAAGTTCTGCTTTTCTGATGTATCAAATACTTATGTCATGCAATAAAATGCAAATTAATTACTTAAAAATCATACAATGTGATTTTCTGGATTTTTGTTTTAGATTCCGTCACTCACAGTTGAAGAGTACCTATGATAAAATTTACAAAACCTGCAAAATCAGCAGTGTATCATATACTTGTTCTCCCCACTGTATATTGTACGCTAATAAGGTTGACTTATAGAAGGCCTATCCAACATACAGCGGGTGAAATAAGTATTGAACACGTCACCATTTCTCTCAGTAAATATATTTCCAAAGGTGCTATTGACATGAAATTTTCGCCAGATGTTGGTAACAACCCAAGAAACCAAGACAAATAAGTTCAGAAATTAGGTTATGTGTAATAATGTGAAATGACATAGGGAAAAAGTATTGAACAAACTTATTGATATTTATTTAATACTTTGTACAAAAGCCTTTGTTGGTAATGACAGCTTCAAGACGCCTCCTGTATGGAGAAACTAGTCGCATGCATTGCTCTGGTGTGATTTTGGCCCATTCTTCCACATAAACAGTCTTCAAATCTTGAAGGTTCCGTGGGCCTCTTCTATGAATCTTGATCTTCAGTTCTTTCCATAGATTTTCAATGGGATTTAAGTCAGGTGATTGGCTGGGCCATTCTAGCAGCTTTACTTTCTTTCTTTGAAACCAATTGAGAGTTTCCTTGGCTGTGTGTTTGATATCATTGTCTTGCTGATATGTCCACCCTCGTTTCATCAGGAGCACCTGGTCGAGGCAAATTTATGGTGAAATGATTGTCTTTCCACTTCCGTATTTTGGCCCCAACAGTGCTCACTGGAACATTCAGAAGCTTAGAAATGCGCTTATAACCAATGCCATCATTATGTTTTGCAACAATTAGGTTGCGAAGGTCTTGAGACAGCTCTTTGCTTTTACCCATCATGAGATGTGTCTTGTGTGACACCTTGGCAATGAGACCTTTTTGTAGGCCATCAGTTGGGACTGAACCAGCTGATATTAATTTGCACTGACAGGGGGCTGGATTGCTTTTTAATAACTGATAGTTTTCAGCTGTTGTCTTGGCTTTCCATGCCTTTTTGCACGTCCCTTTCTTCATGTGTTCAATACTTTTTCCCTGTGTAATTTCACATTATTACACATAACTTAATTTCTGAACTTATTTGTTTTGGTTTCTTTCTATGTATGGATTACTTGGGTTGTTACCATCTGGTGAAATTTTCATGTCAATAGCACCTTTGGAAATATATTTACTGAGACAAATGGTGACGTGTTCAATACGAGTTGTTCTCTGATCCATGCAGGTTCGGGTCTGATTGTTCTTGGATCCATTCGGGTCCGGGTCCCCATTATTCTTTTTTTTATGATCAGTCCATTCAGGCCGGCTTTGATTGTCCTCGGGTAAGGGAATAACTTTTTGGTCCGTTGAAGACCTCTAAATCATACACAGGCCCTAACTATCTGCAAGAGTAAAGAGAGAATTAACGAACAGGAGTCTCTGAAACATTTAATAAAAAGCAATCAAGAGACCAAATTATGACCCATCTCATTATAGATTTAGTATTATTCCTTTTCACAAAGGTGATGTCAAAGTTTTTGTGTTGCTTAGGCAATTGTTGGAACTTTATATGATCATTTTAGAGAGAAAGTGAATAGAAAATAATTATGTGCATGTTCAACCATCTATGACAATACACAATTATTAATTGCTGATGACTATCCATTTTTGTAGTAACAAAACTCACATAATTACTTTCTTCTTTCTCCTTCTGACTTATGTGTTTGAACTGACTAATGAAGTCAACAAAAATATAGTGCAGCAAAAAACATACGTCAAATGTATTCTCTCAGATATTTTGCCATTCTTAGCTTAAACAAAACAAACTTTTACAATTCAGCCAAACTGCATTGTTTGAACACAAATAACATATGCAACAGACTGAATGCCCATCCATCTATCCATGGTGTTGAGATGCTAGTCTTCGCTGTGGCTGTGGCTTACTACTTGGTGTGGGGCCGGGTGTGTGGAGAGAGGGAGCTAGATCAGCGCCGGTTGGGGTTGATGGACGTCTGTCAGCCAGCTTGTGGGAAGTGAGCCAAAAGGGAAACAAGCCTGAGGTGGAGGGAGGGAACGCCGGAGGGAGCTGGAGGGAGGGAGCCCATGTGGTCCGGGACACGGGGCAGGAAATACCAACAAAGAGAGTCAACACGGCATATTAATATGGAATTTGTTTTGCATTAAAGCAGTGAAAACAGCGTTGTAAGGAGGCAGACATAAGAGGAGATGGGTGGGTAAAGGCTAGCGGGTATGAGCGCACCCGGTGGGCTGCAGTCACAGCCCAGGCCCAGTGGGACTATTAAGGCTGGACAGACTGAGGGTCCAGGCAAAGGAGGTCCTGAATCACACCACAGATGGTGCCAGCTGCTGTACGACTTCACTTAATTTACGAACATATAGAGGGACATTCTCTAAACATAAGCCCCACACACACCGACATGCATTTACCACATGCAGACATGCACACACATATACTGAGTGTACAAAACATTATGAACACCTGCTCTTTCCATGACATAGACTGACCAGGTGAATCCAGGTGAAAGCTATGATCCCTTACTGACGTCACTTGTTAAAATCACTTCAATCAGTGTAGATGAAGGGGAGGAGACCTCTTAAGGATCTGAATTTTTGCCTAAAATGAATACCCAAATCTTACTGCTTGTAGCTCAGGACCTGAAGCAAGGATATGCATATTATTGATACCATTTGAAAGTAAACACTGAAGTTTGTGGAAATGTGAAATTAATGTAGGTGAATATAACACATTAGATCTGGTAAAAAATAATACAAAGAAAAAAACGTTTTGGGGAGGTTTTTTTTGTCACATCATCTTTGAAATGCAAGACAAAGGACATAATATTACTTAGGAGTCCAGCCACAATTTAGATTTTGGCCACTAGATGGTAGCAGTGTACGTGCAAAGTTAAATAAATTGCACTTACTGGACACAAAAATAAAGTTCTAAAACCAAGAACATGTATAGTCTACCTCCTCAATCTCCTGTAATTTGAAGAAACTCATTTGAATTGAATAATATCCTAATAATGCTCAAATACCACTTTTCACTGTCAATCTCTTTCCAATAACGTCACCAACTCACCAAGCCCACTGACACAAACACACAAACACACACACACACACACACACACACACACAAACACACACACACATGGACATCTGGTCAACACTCCTACTAACACAAACTGTGCCTGTCTCTCAAAAATACAAATCCATAGCTTATCTCAAGCACAACGGCATAAACATGCACACACACGCGTGCTCAAAGACACATACACACCCAGCCTGGTCTCATACACTAGACATAACATAGTAAATGTAAATCCGCGACACCCAAATGAGTGTATGTTACATTTGGTATGGTTACATAAGACAGATGGTTACTTAAGGTAAAAACTAAAGGAGGGTGGTAGGTAGGGCTGGATGTGTTGGTGTATAATGTGAACTTCTAGCAACCCAAAGGTTGCAAGTTCGAATCTCATCACAGACAATTTAGCAAATTAGCATATTTTCAACTACTTACTATGTTTTTGCTACTTTTCAAATACTTAGCATGTTAACTAACCCTTCCCCTAACCCTAACCTTAGCCATTTTAG
This sequence comes from Thymallus thymallus, assembly GCA_023634145.1. Lineage (NCBI taxonomy): Eukaryota > Metazoa > Chordata > Actinopteri > Salmoniformes > Salmonidae > Thymallus > Thymallus thymallus. Next base: position 26,481,013 of record CM042393.1, on the reverse strand, counting down.
CTAACCCTTCCCCTAACCCTAATCCTAACCCCTAGCCTAGGTAACATTATCAAGCTAGCTAATGTTCGCCACCTAGCTACCTAGCTAGAATTCGTAACGTATTTTACGTTTTGCAAATTTGTAGTTAATAATATGAATTGTAATTTGTAAAATATAATATGAAATGGGTGATGGACATCCACAAATGAATACATACCATACGAAAAGTAAGATATAATACTAAATGAAGTTTATCAGATTTACGTACAGAATAATACAAAATGCTCTGAACCCAGGTTGACAAACACACACGCACACACACACACACTCACAGACATAAAGTTTTTTTTCTCCTACTTTTCAAAAACACATACCCAAGTGCATCCATTCTCACACCCACACAGATTCCTAGGAGGAAACTCCATCTCTTTGCCTTCTTTCAACTGCAATGCTATCCACATAGCCAAGGGAGACGAAATCCTGCAGCTCTGTTCAACTTTGGTCAACGTTGGATCCCAAACAGCATTATTAGTTCATTACCACTTTCATAATTTCAATTTGAGGGGATGAGTTATGTGACAACATCTCCAATATTCAACAGCAATATGTATATAAAGAATACCATTGGATCAAGTAAATGGCCATTTGCTGAAAGAGCATAGCTATCAATTAGGTCGGACAATGGCATCAAATTAAAAGGAATTCCAGTGTGAGCTGACAATTTAAACCTGGAATTACTAATCAAATTTAGCTTTCTCAGAAGATACACGATCAGTCATGAAACTCTACAATTTCATTTTCACAGATGAGAAGTTGCCTGTCAAAACGTCATCACTATTGAACGGTAATGTGACTGAATCACAGGATGAGGTTGCACAAGAGAAGGTGGACGTGCTCATTTAGGATTTTGCTAATGTCATTACACAAAGGAGCAACAAAGATGTCACAAGTGACACACAGTGAGACACTGTACAAGCTGCAATGTCCTTCACATGTTTGATGGTTAGCATGGCGGTCATGTGCTCTGGTCTTAGATAACAGAATCAGTGCCTAGCTGCCAGACCCTCTTGATCGTACTGTATTTATAATTTTAAATTGGGGCTGGGGCTGGGGCTTGGCTGGGGGTTGGGGCTGGGGCTGGCTCATGGTATTGTACCTCTGCCTGTGCTTTAGCAATTTACATGCACTGTGAGTACCACAGAGAAACAGAGAAAGCCCAAAGCTCACATCTGTGTTCTGCCAGGTAACCACTGCCAGAGGGAGAAAATAACAGAGTAGGCCTCTCCAAATCCTGGAGCTCAGAGCAAGAGAGAGGAAATCTCTCAGGTGTTTCTATCAGACACAAGGAGCTGGGGTGGGTTAGAAGGTGGGTCTGTGTTGTTTTTGCATGACAGAGTAACAGCAAGTTCAGGTTAGGAGGGCACAAAGTTGTGGAATGTTTTTCAGCAGGGCCAGGAGAGTGGTATATGTAGCTCATATATGTGTGCATGGAGGGGGTTAGCATTCCCACCTCTCCCCCACTTTCTCCCCCGCCTCCCCCTGTCTCCCCCCAAGTCTCCCCAGAGCTGACACGTTTCATGGCTGCTATAAAGAGGAGACACTTCCCTCAATTTCCTATGAAAGAGGCCTAAACAGGGTACAGGCAACAAAGGATACTTTCTTCACCCCCCCCACCCCCCACACCTCTCTCGGCTTGGAAAATGTGATTATTATTAGGAGAGTACAGCTCTTTTATATTTCTTGAAAATATTTATGTAGAAGGAAAAGAGAAGGGGGAAAGGTGAGAGAACATGTCTGAAACGGTCTCGTGGCCAGAGACTTCCAGAGAGTTTAGGTTTTAATTTACGAGGTGTTCGGGGAGAAATTAACTGGCTGCTTTTTCTTATTTATCTGTCTGTTTTTGCTTGTGTGTTCTTCTCTCAACATGTGTTACGTGATGGATTTAGTGTGTGTGAATGTTGTCAGGGCCTTTATTTTATTTATATATTTTTGTCAGAGCCATTTGACTCCATTAAAAAACACCTAAACTAAAGTCCGGGGGTGAAATAGATGATTTTCGGGTTGCGTCTGTTTCAGTTGACGCAATAATGCTGATGTGTGAGCCGGGAGGTTATTTGTCAATACAGCAGGCCTTGTCTTGTCTGTCTCTGTATAGACATACTGTATCTTTCTTTCTCTCATCATGACATTGCCTGAGGGGGAGAGAACTCTCTTTGGGGTGCCTATGTGTTTCAATTGATTGTTTTGGATCTCTGAAGTTTGTATTTGTCTATCAGGAGGTATAGGGGTGAACCCTAAAATCTGACAAATTGCAGAAAATTGCCTACACGCAGTCATTCCTGTTTGGACACACTTGGCACATCTGGTTGTGATCTGGCTACAAAAGGGCCGCTGTGCAGAGCTCAGCCCTCAGACTGGTGCCACATTTTCTCTCTGGCTAGGATCGGTGCGAACGGAGATGTTCCTCTTTCCTGTCCGTGAGGGGGCAACGGGCGGGACGGGGGTTTGGGGGGGGGGGAGTCGTGCTGCTTGGCAGATGTCTCTCAGTTTAAGAGCAGCAGTAGGTTTTAATTGAGGGGAGCTGCAGAGATGAATGCAGCACCATGACAGTGCAGCCGTTTCAAAGGGCTCACAATCTGGCAACTTTAAACACAGCAGATAAAAAGATGAGGAGATACATTTCCTGTGTTTGGCATCACACACGCACCGCCACATTCAAATGATTAGTACTTCAAACGGCAGAGCAGCACCATTTAGGAATGAGCTCCTGCATGAGGTCCTACATGGCTCATCAAGCTTCTGACGCTGCAGCTGAAGATAGGTCTGGTCAATCGGCAACTCTGTGTTTAGGCAATAGATCATTTTCTATTGGCTGACGTCCAGCCGTAAACTGTATGGTTTCTCAGCTTTCGTTACTGGTATTCCCCAAAGTGTAAATAAATATTTGGAAAACAAATCAGAAAAAGTCAGAGTAAACCAAACCCATTGACACATTTTTTAAAACTGCTGGATGGATTTTGAGAGTTTGCATTTCAACTGTCTTCAGCTGCACAGCATGTGACTGATGGAGGAAATGCATGGAGCAGAAGTTTCTGTCCAACTCTCCTTTTCCCTCTTCTTTCTCTTCTTTTCTCTCTAGGTATACGGGGAGAGAGGTCATAGGTGAATAGTTGGGAGCATCACACGTAGCTGAGCTGTTGGAGGGAGGATAACTGAAAGCACAGCTGCAGACTCTGAGGTCTCAGCTTCTCAAATTGCCTCTGCCACAGTTTCCTGCCCTGCTCACTGCCAGGCCAGGCGAAACTGCTGGCCTCTTAATAGCCCCACCCCCACCTTAATAATCCATGATGTCACCGCAACATTGCTTTTTGTTTTTGTTCATTTTTTCTCTCCAACCATTGGTTTTTTCCCATTGTTTTTAAATATTAACAGGTGGAGCCATGGATAGGGAATCCATTTGGCCAGTCTTGTCCATCCTCTACTATCACATCTGCTTCAGTTTTCACTTCCCCTTGTGTGTTTGTCCACGTGTATTTGTGTTTCTTCCCCTCGGTTCCCCTTTGGAGGAGAGAAGCAGAGGAGTCATCAGTGGGTCTTTGATGCCTCTGGCCCCTGCCCTGGCTTTCCAGAGCATATGAGCCCAGGCAATTACGCAGTCCTCCTAGCAGGCTGCTATTAGGGTGCAATGTACCAGTCTGGAAGAGGATTTGATGGAGCTGGAAAAGGTTTGCAATTGTACATAATAGCAGGGGGTGGTGTTCGAAACATCTCTCAAAAATACAAATAAATAGTAGACATTAACTTATTGTTTAAACAGTTTATTCATGTTGTTATTCTCAGTGGTAGCCAACATTCACAATAAATGAAATACGTTGCATATATGAGAAGAAACATTTCTGGGAAATAATCTTGAATTTGTCACTGCTTTCAACTATGTGGACAGTGGTTGTATGGTAGAGTAGGCCGTCTCTGAGAGCCCAGGGACGATGGAGGATAAGGGGAGAGGCCTAGGCCCAGGTCGTCAGAGCAAACCTGGAGCTCATTTATCACGGTGATTGGCAACTCCTCTCCCTATTCCCCATCTGACAAATGAGCACAGAACACATGTGGTGGACAGGAAGTGCCAGGGTCGAGGGGGGCCAGAGAGATGATGGTCCCTTTATCCCTGCAATCACCGCCATTAAGTAGAAGAGTCCAGGAAAAGAAGTAGAAAAATACACCGGTCCATCTGACGTACTCTTCCTGTCCTATCCTCCCCGGCCAAGACTGGGAGCTGCTGTAACAGAAATACTCCACAGATGTTAAGAGTGAGTTTACAGCTGGAGAAAAATCTGCCAATCAAAATATATAGGCTGTCCTAGATCCATTATAAATAGGTATGCAACGTGGCCCATCTTTTAGGTTAGGGACAATTTATGCTTTGCATTGACAAACCCTGGGCAGAGGGCAGAAGAAAAATAAATCACAGAGGGCCCAGTGCTATATTTAAATACCATTTTCAAAGCAGTATGGAAAACAACAGACAGACAGACAGACAGACAGACAGACAGACAGACAGACAGACAGACAGACAGACAGACAGACAGACAGACAGACAGACAGACAGACAGACAGACAGACAGACAGACAGACAGACAGACAGACAGACAGACAGACAGACAGACAGACAGACAGACAGACAGACAGACAGACAGGGATGTCCTTACTTCTTCATAGAGAATGAGTGGTATTGTATCTCCTAGATGTACTGGTTGTGCAGCCATCTCATCTGTTGTTGTCTGGTCAAAAAACAAACATGGCAACAGAGCAATGAGGGCTAAAACAGGACATACTAGAGAGCAACAGCCTTGTCCTGACAGAAACAGCTCAGTCCCAGGTCTTTGATTCTCCCAGGGTGTGAGTGAGTGGTACCAAGAATACTCTCTCCTCTCTCCTCTCACTGCTCCCCTGGCTCTCATTTACATTACCTAGAATATATCCTGACAGCCAGGGGATGTTTTTGATTTTTTGAAGCCCCTGCTGAAAGAAGGTGATGTTTAGAACCAAGCCGCTGCTCTCTCCTTCTCCACATGGCGTCTGATGCACATGCCAATTTGGACACCATATTGGGTGATGACAAGGAATTATAGAGAGCAGGACAGGGAGGGTTGTGAAAGGAAGATGTATGTGTATTACCATGATCTGTAAAGGACTACAAGCAGGCAAAATGCAAATCAAACCAAATAAAAAGTTATACATTGTCACTTCATATGAGCCGAATTGCATGGCCAGGGTAAAATCCATTCAATTTTCCGATCCCATTCCAGGACTCCACATACATTAGAAACAATAGCAATGCTGTTCTTAAGGCTGAGCTAACCCCCAGCCCCATTCTATCAGGCCCGCCTGACACCTGCTGTGTTTAGTGAGAGCAAGGGACAACTGGAGGCATGGTGTGTGTTTGTGTTTCTGTATAGATGTGTGTATGTGTGTAAGTATGTACAACAATGTGTGAGTGCATGTGACAGGAGGGCGGCACACACACATTGGCATGGTCCCTGCTCATTTTAACTCTCTCGCATGCCACTCTGTCGCCAGTGGGGCTTTGTGTGGTCACATACCTCCACCATGGCAGACATGGAAAACATCCATGGACCAGTAAGGCCAAGAGATTAGATGGCTCCTCATAGGCTCTGGCTCCAATAATGCTTCAAATCCAACGGTGCCATGTTGCCACAATTTAGGCTCTTTATCTTTGGAAAAAATGCATGCCATGTATCGCCATATTATCACACTATCATTGGTCTCTCGCACTATTTCGATGATGGGGCCGTTTATGAGTGGGTGCGTGTCTTAATGTATGTGTGTGTGTGTGTGTGTGTGTGTGTGTGTGTGTGTGTGTGTGTGTGTGTGTGTGTGTGTGTGTGTGTGTGTGTGTGTGTGTGTGTGTGTGTGTGTGTGTGTGTGTGTGTGTGTGTGTGTGTGCACGCTAGCACTAGAATGGTTGTGTGTGAAAAGAGAAAAGAGGCTTGAGAGGGGATTACTTGTAGAACTAGCAATGGATCAACTGAAACACAACATTGACTGAATGACCAAAGCAGCTGTCTTTGAACAGCTGCCCGACTGAAAATATTTGATAGAAACTGGAAGGAAAAAAAACGATGAGGATGAAGCAAACGAGGCATTTGAGGCCTTTCGCAATTTCCCAAGTTTGAAAAATGCATGCTGGATTAGGCACCCTTTTATTGGAAATTAATATCGGATTCAAGGGAGTTTCACAGGATGTTTGAATAGATGCATTTTCTATGCTACGCTGTGAGTGCAGAATGTACTGTAAGCATGCTACCAAACTAAAAAGCAAAAATCCACATGTCCAATAACCCAAACTAATTCAGAGCAATGCAACAAACTGAATGGAACAAATTCGTTTTTTCAGATATTCCATAGTGTTTGGTTGCTTGGCTTCATGGAATTTACAGGCTGGGGAGATTGCCTTGGTGGCACCGTCAGCATGGATTTCCTGTAGAATGTTAGTCAGATTGAGGCCTCTCTCTCTCCCATTCGCTCCCTCTCTCTGTCCCCCTCTCCCTCTGCCTGAGGCTTTCTGGCTGCTATAGATCTCATAAATCAGCCGTAGCACAGCCCTATCCTGGAGCTACCATGCACAGGCACCCGGGCAAGGTTAATCACACTCACATCACCTTGGCTTGTTTGCAACAACCAACTGATAACCAAATACATTTTATGGGGCCAAAGCACATGATCAATCTTGTCGGTGAATGCCGTTCATGTGCTTGCAGTCTGAGTCTGAACCACATAAAAGAATTGGATGAGGGTAAACGCATAAGAAGGCTTTTCCTTTGAAGGTGTTTTGATTATGAAGTTTCAGCAAGCTATGTCTGCAGGGTAAAAATGACAGGAATTAAGCAGTGGAGTTCACTTTTCCCTTCATATTTGTCAAGAAAGATATTTAATTCTCCTTAAATTAATAAATTAATTGTATTACAAGATAGCAAGGATCTAAGACTAGGTGCTTGCAAATCAGTGTGTGGTTGTTGGGGGTTGGAGAGAGAGAGAGAGAGAGAGATAGAGAGAGAGAGAAAAAAAGAGAGAGAGTTAGAGAGAGAGAGAGAGAGTGAGAGAGAGAGAGAGAGAGAGAGAGAGAGAGAGACAGAGAGAGAGCTAGAGAGAGAGAGAGAGAGAGAGAGAGAGAGAGAGAGAGAGAGAGAGTGAGACAGAGTGAGAGAGAGAGAGAGAGAGAGAGAGAGAGAGAGAGAGAGAGAGAGAGAGAGAGAGAGAGAGAGAGGGAAGAGGATTGAACATGACAACACATAGAGCTCTCATTCATTTTGCACAGCGGTCCACATGCTCTGTTGACACTAGTGTTTTGCACAGCGGTCCACATGCTCTGTTAACACTAGTGTTTTGCACAGCGGTCCACATGCTCTGTTAACACTAGTGTTTTGCATAGCGGTCCACATGCTCTGTTAACACTAGTGTTTTGCATAGCGGTCCACATGCTCTGTTAACACTAGTGCACGGACGTCTACACCATTGCGTCTGTCTGTCTGTCTGCCTCGCAGGCCTTTGGAGAATATGGGATGCCGTCCAAAGGCGACACATGTTGTCAAGCCAATGAATGTCTATGAGTGTGAGTAAGTGTGTGTGGGTGTGTACAGTATGTGTCTATGCGTGCGTGTTTGTGTGCATACATGTGAATGAGTTTGAATCTTTTTTCCATTCTATTCTATTTTTTTTTTATTTTGGAAATGCCCTACCCAGATATGTAGGAACTAAAGAACATTGATCACTACCGAACCTTCTCTAATCAAAGTGCCGATTCTTTTAACGGACAGCTGTTGTCATATGCTTTAATTCCCAGCTATCTCCCCCTGTATAGCAGAACAGCACTTAGTCCACCAGTTGAGGTTGCAGTGGAACGAGGGTTAACTGTCTCTGCCTGGTCCAACTGCCCATACAGCGTAGACCATCGCACACATAGAAATCCAAGGTAAGTTCAATTTTTCTCTCTGACATTGCTTTACAAACTATCAATCACTGTCAGATGCTGTACTGAAAAGAAATTACTAAATGCAGACTAATGTTCATGACATACACTGTAAAAATGTAATTCTGGTCAGGGTCAATATTTGGCCATTTTGTATCTTAATTAATTCCTACCAGTACTGTACAGTAAAATAGAACAAAAAGCATCAATCCTCCTGTATCCATCCAAGTCCTACTGCCCCTCTGGCTATACCAGTAGCTGATGACAACATGTCTTGACAAAATACATGTACTGCCTCTCTGCGAGAAAGGAACACGACTGCTAGGGGTGACTATGATGTCTCTTTAGAGCGAATATCAGAAACATCTGTTCGAAGCTGAGAAAACGAAAGTAATATCCATTTCCAAGCAGTGAACACTGAATTCTTTACACAATACCGGGATCCTGTATCCCAGTGTTGTATTGAGTCAAGCAGCCCTGATTGGTGTGAATGTTTTCCCAAGTCTCCAAGTTTTTGATTCCTTGCCTCACATATAAGCATTCTTTACATGCCTCCAGAGGTAAACCTTGGTGAATAGGGATTAGTCAACTAAATTTGCACACTAGTCTCATGAGTTACCGTCTGCCTCTCCATCTATTCCTGGACCTGGACTGTTGTTTGTGTGAGCTAAGGGTTGGAGAATAGCCTTTACTCATGTGAGATTGACCAGTTCTAAAAGACTGATAGATTGATAGACTGGGCAGAGTCATAGAGTGAAGCATTTTGAGTTCATGCCAAGTCACTTCAGGCATAGAGCACATTGCAGTGGACTGTAGGGTAGAAAAATCGAAACCACAATAAAAATAAATACAAATTTAGGATTTGCCCCACATGGTTTGTAAAATATGGAGCAACTTACTTGCTCCATATGTCAGCCAAATTGATAGACACTGAGGCCAAAAAGTATTGTGGTCGCAAAAAATATATATATTTTATTGCCGGATAGGTGCAGTGAAATGTGGTTTTAAATATACACAAATGTTAAATATAGGCCTATGCATAACTTGTTAATAGGAGTTTGGCAAAGAAGGAAAATATATATGGAGAATGGAGAGGAAAAATATTTCCCTAATGTCTTAACCTTCATGTTTGCTTAACGCTTACCCATATGTGGATAGGTCATGGATAAGTGTCATCTGCAGAAGAAGAAAAAGCGGTAGTAAAAAGGAAACCAGTGGAGGAATCCTGGGGTCTTTGGTGACAGCATGGGGCAGATGCAGGACACTATAACTCTCTCTCCGGCTGAGGGAGAACTTGCCTCCTTAGACAAATTGACTAACACACAACCCACATCTTCTCTCCACCTTCCTAACCTGCTAATGTAGGAAACACTAAACTCAGTAGTTGGAGAGGTCTGTGGTTAGAAGGTTCAATGGTAGAACACAAGAATACACTAGAGGCAGTTCTTGGAAATATTCAACAATGTGTAATTTTTTTTAATAAAATGTACCTTTACTAGTTCAGGTAACCCATAACCCACAAGACAACACATATCCAAATTGGTAAGTCTTTTGTCTGTAATGTCTTTATATGTTATATGTCGGCCTCCACCATTGGTGTCGGCTAATGAGGATCCTAATAAATCAAATCAAATCAAAGCTTGTAACATCAAAAAATGTGCGTTATGCATCACTGTCATTATAGTTTTATTCACTGGTGAAGCCTTTTAGATTGAATTGTCCATCATTTCCAGGGGGAAAGAGTGTTGTCAGAAGTCATTACAAAGCAAAGCAATTGGCTATCTGTCTCTACTATTCAGCCTGCCCTGGGAGTCTAGGGGAGGGGGAGGGGTGTCAGGGGAGGTGGGAAGTGAAAAGCCCTAGTTCTAGCAAGGCAATGGAAACCAGCTTGCAACCTGCTTAGAGAATGCATATGGCATAATAGCATTATCAATTACTGAAAGTGCTGATTGTGGTTGTGTTATAAAATCTGTTTTTCAACCCAAGACAAATTTTTCTTGCTTCATCACTATCTATTTCACAGTCCTTGCAAATACTTTTTTTTCAATACCTAATGAAAGGGTGTGCAGGGCAGGCAAAGTACTTTTTGTAGTTAGATGACAGTTGAAAGATTAGGGAAGCTTCAGCGCTGATCTGTCTGCATGTTACACACACCTTTGCTAATCCTCACACCCCAGGGACCCCAGAGCTTACTGGCTCCTGACTCACCTGCACTGCAGATACACAGGTAGTGTCAGTGTCAAAGGTGAGATCCCCTTTACTGTGGTTGGCCAGGCCAGGCTTCACTCTCTCCCTTTGGGGGAAGGATCAGAGGTCCCTCTGTGTTCTGCTCTGCATGTATTTGATCCATCATCCCTCATCAGCGCAGGTAGACCTCCTGACCTAAAATCTATGATTACCTGTCAGTTGGCTATCTATGGAAAGGCACTGAGCTTGACGCTATGTCAACTACATTTGTTCAATTGAAAAGGAGGAGAGGGGGAGGAACTTATTGTAAGGGTGTGAGGGATGAACAGAGAGGTAGGAATAAGGACACTTCAGTTAAATTATTTTATTTCTAGTTTAGGATTAGATTTAGGGTTTATAGACAATTGAACGGCATTATATACAACTTTTTCATTGTAGGCCCCTAGTCAAGATAATATCAGCATGTTTTATCTACTGTCTGGATCAACAGTTTGTCAATGCGAAGTGCAAACAACATTTTTTCAGATAGGAGATATGCAATAGTGCCCTCTCTCATGACAGAACCACTTTCACATGACCCACAAATAAATTAGTATGAATATTCTGGGGACAAAATGTTCAAGCAATCCTATAACAAAATGATTTCCTTTTGAAAACCAGTGACCACACAACTTGTTCAAAAAGCATAGGCTCTAAAAGTAGATATACAGCTCCTTGATAACAACTTATGTTGACTCAGGCACACACATCGGCAAAACACTGTAAACAGATGCATGCCTGACCTCCTACGGAGAGGGCTGCAAGCAGCTAGAAAAACACTGTGAGGATCCCCCTCTGCGCTCTGTCAGGTATCAGTCATAGCCCGTAAGTGGGATCCTTGAGAGGAGATGCTATCAGGGCAGCACTGTACACACTCACACCGCTGGATCTCTTATCTACCTACAGATAACAGTCCCCTCGCTGTGAGTGGCCTGCCCTGCATCATGCAACCATGCTCTCCCTACTGCTGCTCACTCACAGACACTCACAAGGTCTTAACTAGGCCACTTACCTTATACAAGAACCCTTCAAAATTAAATGTGCCCACTTTCCACTTTAGACTGGCTGCAGATCCAACTGTTCTGGACCCCTTATCCCATGGGCTAGCGGTCCCAAAGCTTCTGCGCACGTGCGGGATTCTCTATTTACACACAGTCTCTAATCTACTCATAGAGAACAGGCTACTCTGGTGAATGGTGCTTGTTTAATAAAGTTAAATACAAGCTGGAAAAAATGTCTGCAAGATCACATTATGATAGGATTGTACATAATGGAACCGAATATAATAGCATAATATAATGTTACTGTAAGACAAAAAACACCACCTCATTTATTAGCGCGTGCCACTAGGCAAAATATGTGATTTAATTGAAACAAACAGGGCGGTTATCTACGGATCCTATGGCCTAAATCGTACCCCTCATATTACAGGTGTGTAACAGAGAGTAAGCATTTCTCTAGATTTTGTTATCAGATTCTATCCCAAAGAATCTGGGTAAAACTTCAGTGGACGTCGTTAGTGTGGAAAAAAACACATGTTGTTTTTGGGGCTGTTGTTTTTTTATCATAAAGTTTTAGATAAGGATTGCTCTAAACAAGAGGTGTGTACTAGTTTGTAAAGGTTTTCAGGAGAGCACTAGCCCAGTTTTCTAGTTTCATCCAGACCACAGCGCGATGGACCTAGTAACAAAAACAAGCACCACGGTGTGGAGTTGGCCCCGCAGTGTGAGGACCTTAATGAGGAACATGTGGCGCTGCCCAGACACACAGTCAGAGGAAACCCAATCCCTCTCCCTTTCTTTCCCCTCTCTCCTGCTCCTGCACACTCCTCCTCACAGTCTCTTCATAGCCACCTTCTCCTTTCACTCTCTTCTTCTAATCTACGCTACAACTGCCAGATTCCTGGGGATCTTTCTCTCACTGTCTGACTCTCAAAACCCTTTCACTTTAGTTTCTCTACTCGTACTACTCATCCTCATCAAACCCCATGTTTTCGTCAGTTACTCTCTACTTTTTCACTATATATTATCACTCTTCCAATCCCTGTCTTTACTTCTTGCCAAAATGCCTCTGATCCCTTTCTCTTTATTTCTCTTGTTTCTCCAACTCACAAATGGAGCCCAGCTGTTCCTTCTCACTGGCCTGGCATTTAGGCCTGCCGTGAGGCGGATGGCTAATTTTACCAGACTGACCTCATTTTTCTATTGTATTAGAACAAGTGATCCAGTGTCGGGAGAAACGTACTGGCTTTAAGAGGCTGAATATGCATATTTGCTGGGTCATGCAATGCAATATGCTCAGAAGGAAAGGAGGAAGAAAGAGCTCTTTCTCTGCCTATCAAGCTCTACGGAACATCTATAGGGGGTCTCTTTCATGTGAAGAATTAATCTGGTCCATCCACCTGGATGGATTAACTGTTTGCTTCACTGAGCTATGTTTGAATGATTCACAAGTTAGGGCTGTGACGGTCATGGAATTTTGGATGACGGTTATTGGTCAGCCAAATGACCGCGGTCACTGTTATAACCGTTCGAATAGCAAAAACACACACATTTTCTCTTCTCTTCCCCTCCTGACTGCATGTGCTGCCATAGAAATATAATGAATAGAACGGGCGTCCCCATTAGCTAAAATCCTCTCCCAACCTGCTACGAAAAGTCACTTCCGGTGCGTAGCTGTAATTCATCTAGTCAAAACCATCAATATGTGCTGTGAGATGTTGAATCAACTCAACTGACATTACAAAAAATACATTCCATTCATGAGCCACACAGAATTCAGAATTAGAATACTAGAATGGACATCAATCAATCAAATGTATTTATAAAGCCCTTTTTACGTCAGCAGTGTCACAAAGTGCTATACAGAAACACCAAAGACCCCAAAGAGCAAGCAATGCAGATGTAGAAGCACAGTACAACCCCAAGTACACCATCCCAACCGTGAAGCATGGAGGTGGAAACATCATTCTTTGGGGATGCTTTTCTGCAAAGGGGACAGGACGACTGCACCGTATTGAGGGGAGGATGGATGGGGCCATGTATCGCGAGATCTTGGCCAACAACCTCCTTCCCTCAGTAAGAGCATTGAAGATGGGTTGTGGCTGGGTCTTCCAGCATGACAACGACCTGAAACACACAGCCAGGGCAACTAAGGAGTGGCTCCGTAAGAAGCATCTCAAGGTCCTGGAGTGGCCTAGCCAGTCTCCAGACCTGAACCCAATAGAAAATATTTGGAGGGAGCTGAAAGTCCGTATTGCCCAGCGACAGCCCCGAAACCTGAAGGATCTGGAGAAGGTCTGTATGGAGGAGTGGGCCAAAATCCCTGCTGCAGTGTGTGCAAACCTGGTCAAGAACTACAGGAAACGTATGATCTCTGAAATTGCAAACAAAGGTTTCTGTACCAAATATTAAGTTCTGTTTTTCTGATGTATCAAATACTTATGTCATGCAATAAAATGCAAATTAATTACTTAAAAATCATACAATGTGATTTTCTGATTTTTTTTTAGATTCCGTCACTCACAGTTGAAGAGTACCTATGATAAAAATTACAGACTTCTACATGCTTTGTAAGTAGGAAAACCTGCAAAATCGGCAGTGTATCAAATTGACTTGTTCTCCCCACTGTATATCACGCCTTACTTTTATTGTCCTGCACAAGTTCAATTAGGATTATGCTTCTACTGCCATTTATTCCAATTAGACTGGTTTGGATTTATCCCAGACCAATATGGCTGCCATTTCCATCCCTTTCTGTAACTTTGAGGATTTCTGTAACTTTGAGGGTTTATGACATAGTCCCTCCAGTAATTTAATAGGATCTCTATGGAGCCACATCAGTTAGCATCATTTGAATGAACATTTTACATTACAATGGAATTTAACCGGCCTTACCGTCTTCAGTCAGCTGTTCGTTCCAAAAAAAATATTTAAAATCATAATTATCAACATAATTATTATCTTCATCCATAACATCAGTTACACGGTAATTGTGCCATCCCTAGTGAAGGTCATATCAATTCTTCAATGGACAACAAAGAGTCTTAATTCACTTAGAGAGGATCAGTTCACAATTCAGGGTAAACCTGGAGAATTGTTATATTTACAATTGACGTCTTGGAGTTATTGTTTAGATTAAGTTACTAAAGTAGGCTATAAAGAAAATATAAACAAGTGAAAAATTTAGCACTAAGCATGTTGGATTGGTTTCTCTTTTAAAGATGCAAATCACAAATTGCCTCAATAGACTTTTTCATAAATCCATATTAAAAAATAATTGTATTCCTGCACATGTTTTGCCTTCAATCACAACTACGTTCAATAACTAATTTCTGTTTTTTTCTTGCAGGAAATGTTGTCTACAGATCCTGAAGATGAGCATTTTGAGGGGTGAGTGACAACCTGAACCTTTGTTAGAAATAAATGCACATGCTATGCTACAGTATCTCATGTCTAAGAGCACAAATTACTATATGCAAAGCTGTGTAGCAGGGAGTTTGAAATGTGTCCATAGTAGAGAACAGCCATGAAATAGATCAAAGCTGTGCAGCAGGGAGTTTGAAATGTGTCCATAGTAGAGAACAGCCATGAAACAGATCAAACCTGTGCAGCAGGGAGTTTGAAATGTGTCCATAGTAGAGAACAGCCATGAAACAGATCGAGCACAAAATTAGCTGAACAAACACAGTACGTTGACCCTCGCGGGACAGACTTGGCACAGTGTATCCACTGCCCTTCTAGCAGAACAGAACAATCCAAACGTTCCACTTGGGTTGAGCTGTCTTCATTTCCCCCTCCACTATATATATATATCAACCCCACATCAACAAGGACTGTGAGGACCTTTCACAAGACTGACAGAGCACCTGAATCACACAATTGTGAGGGCCAGAGGAGCCAGCATGTGTATAGAGAAACCAGTGATTCAATACCTGTCTGGGTTCAAGTTTCAAGTTACAAGTTTTGGGATACGCATAGTATACACCATCTAACGAAATGCTTACTTGCAGGTTCCTTCTCGTCAATGCAACAACAATAAGAAATAATAAAAGATAACAATACGAACATAAAGTAAATAGTTCAGTAGAATAGAATAAACATTTCAGCATCAGTATAATACAGGCACAATTTATAGTCCAATATTTACACGTGTATTGGGGAAGGGGGGGGGGGTAAATGTATAAATTGAGCACAGGAGGTTGGTGGCATCTTAATTGGGGAGGACGGGCTCGTGGAAATGTAGAATGGTATCAAATACATCAAACACATGGTTTCTATGGTTTATATGGTTTCAATGTGTTTAATGCCATTTCATTCTCTCCGTTCCAGACATTTGTATGAGCTGTCTTCCCCCAAGTAGCCTCCACTCAAATGTAGCAATATAATAACTCAGTTGCTTTTAATAAAGTTAAAAGAGGTATGCAGCCAGGCTCACAGAATGTTCAATTTGTCCATGTAAATTCACTTTTAAACCCAATTACAGAATTATGCAGAGTATGATTGTTGATCTTCTTTACACCAATATTTGATTGGGTAATTAGTTGTCCATTAAAAAACATACATTTACATGACACGAGAACCACAGAAACACTGTGGTAGCCATTGAGCAAAACCCAATGATTCTGTAAGAGCTGCTCCATGCAGATTGCCCTGCTTTGCAGCTGTGCAAATGAAATATGAAGTGTCGTTCAAGGCAAGGGATGGAAAGTTGGCCACAAAAAGAAAAAGAGTAACATACAAGTTGCTAAATTAAAATGTAATGGAAAAAATAATAGCAGCGGTTAGCTGAGAGAAAATAATTAATGGAAAGTTTCTCTCCTGTACTGTGAGTGTTCAAATAATAAGCTGCCCATCCTTATGGAGATATAATACTAGGGGGGAATGCTACACACTGACCAGATTTACCATCTCTGGCAATGTTTAGTGACCTCAGGTATGAAACAACATCCAGGGTAACATATGTAAACCCATATGTATGCATACCCATGGAGGCTGCTGAGGGGAGGACGGCTCATAATAATGTATGGAATGGAGTCAATGGAATGGTATCAATCATGTGGTTTCCAGTTGGTTGATACCACTCCATAGACTCCATTCCAGACATTACTATGAGCCTCCACTGATGTATACATGATTGTAGGTCACCACTGAATGTGTATGACCTGCCTCCCCAACAATTCTTCAGCTTAATAGCAAAGCGACAAGAGTATCTTGACATGGCAAGCTCACATTTATATGCCACAAATCTGTTATTCAAACCTAGGGTAATTTACTACCACATAATTATTATTCACTAGCATGAATAACAATGTTAGGAAGTAAGAAACTATTGTCCTTCAGAAGGTAGGGAAAGTAATGTAATGAATTAAGTTAAGCAGAGAGAAACAACAGGGTTGTTTGCATTGGGCCATTTGCTCTCCAGCTCTGTTGGGCCTCAGGGAGATCAAACAGGACAACTGCCACAGCTGAATGCTTTATAGTGCAGAGGGGAATGCTATGTTACAACTCCTATATCGAACTCTCTCCTGAAAGAGGTTAACTATTTATATTAGATACATCGTGTAGGCTGCAAACATCATGCTTTAGTTGTAAGTGTAATTAGATGTGAGAAAAACGATAATTGTCATCAGCACTATCCTGGCCGAATACTTATTGTAACTGGCTCCCAACTACTACAATAATCATTTCGAACCGCCTTCATTGTCTTTAGAAACACTTTCCATTGGCTTGGTCCCAATGTCCCATGATTGGCACAAACCACATTATGTAAATATAAAGTGACTAACGAATAATGAGTGTTTCATTGGCCAATAACCAGATCAGAGCCCCGTCTCCCCCGTTAGACCCCTCCCACGTAAAGCCACCCTGAAGAAGACTGGGCCTCTTTTGAATGACAGCGCTTGGGAAAGAATACGAATGTTTGTCTAATTCCCCGCAGCTACAGAGTCGACGAGCAGCAGTCGAAGAACTCCATTCTAACTGAATGGATTGGCATGGGGAGAAGCGCACCTCAAAACTTGGCTAAGCGGCAGCTTTGGAATTGTATTACTTTTACGATGGTTTTACTTTCGCTGCTGCTCCGACCAGGTAAGGCAACATATCATGTATGTTCTCCTGTGTGCATGTTTCCCCGCACCGAATGATGATGGAAGACTTTCTTGACTGTGCTAATGGTGCGAGACTAGTTAACAAAAACACTCACGCTTCCTGGAATAGTTAAGAACTAAAACATGGGAGTGTATTTTGTTTACGCTGTATATTTCTGTAAAATTTGAGTTTAAACAGTTATTGGTTACAAGTTACGTCGGTAGTCAGCGAGTTAGTTCGCTGTGTGCCTAAAACGGGCAGCTAGCTGCTAGCTGAACTACACGAGCTACTTTGAGCTAACTAAAAGTTTACAAACGTTGACTATCTAGCTATGCTTGTTAAATGCATCATCAGTCATGTATTCATTGTTTTCACGGTCGAAACTAGTTATAGACCTAATAATGTTTTCACACACGACGTCTAAAGTTTGTTTGTAGAAGTTGGCTAATTAAGACCATTATTAGCATTTAGCTTACTAGCCTTTTCACGTTATGGTCGCAAATTCTATTTGAAAATGTTTGTAAAGTAGCAGCAAATTACTAAAACGCTTTAACATGTAACGTTAGTTGGCTTGTTAACTGTTAATGCCGTGATTAGTTTGACCTTGTAGAATGAAATGTTCGACGGTGGGTTTTTTTAAGTTCATGCTTCATTTGTTATTACATCGCAAGAAAGCGTCGGTCAGACGTTTCGGCCTCAACGTGTCCATCGTAACTTTAAAAAACGTCGGCCCGACCTTTGTAATCATTCGCGATACGAAACAAATGGTGTAAGTGTGGTGATTTGTTACTTTTAATAACTTTTGAAGGTTTTTGAAAACGTACGTAATAGCTAGGAAACGTTACACAAATGTCAGTCACGATAGTTGTAAGAGATAAATAAATTGGGATTTGAGACGTGAATGTGTTTTTGGTCCAATCGTTTCGTGATATGTTGTAAGTTAATGTTTTGTTAATTTTCATTAGATGAACTTGGGCGCTATATATTCCAATGAATGGAATTGCAAAACAATATCCTGTAACTTAGTATTGTTAGTGGTTGAATCATGTTCAATTCTTACTTCCTCATGATGTGGTAGACTGTTATGACATGGTTATTGTGCCTTTTGGTTGGTGTATTCATGTACATAGCAGGATGCATAAGATAATTCTTATAATACTGGATATGCCATACTTGCCTTGTTTACATTCTAAAGACACTCTCTATTCCACATATTAGTTCATCCTATTTTGTTTCCCTTAAATTGTTCTCACATCCTATTGAAATATTTTGTTCTCTATGCAAATTTGTCTGTGTCTCTTAATCCTTTCTCATGTTTTTCACACATGGTTCTCACATTACCTCTTGTCGAAGGCTGACCATAAAGAGCCTTTAGATGGACATGGTTGTTTGCGCAATAGACTGTGATTGTCAAATGGACAATATTCAAAGTGTAGTTCGGTGACCTCTGTGCAATTCAGAGGGATGTAGCATGCTTCTAAGTTGACTTCTCACACACATCTCAGTTTTGATGAACAGTTGCCAAGACCCATTTAGAGGTACTAGAAAATGTATTCACACAGTTTGCAACCAATGATCTTTCCCGACTGTCTGGGGAAAAATGACAAGTTTGTATAATTGCAAGCTCATCGTGACCTTTGGGGTTAAAACAGTCTGGAGGCCTAGTGTTAACTATCCAATCTTCTGTAAATGTGAATATGATTCTTGTTTATAGTTTAGTCTTGTTGAGGCTGTGTTATTAAAGTGTAATGTATGTGACATCTTGTGACACTTGCACAGGTGAGAGGAAATAAATTGTCATGCAAATGCACCTGTCATCTAGAGCCTCAAGATAAGCCTTTACCCCAAAACATATTTACTGCCAGATACACAGTGCTGACTAATAACTT
This sequence comes from Thymallus thymallus, assembly GCA_023634145.1. Lineage (NCBI taxonomy): Eukaryota > Metazoa > Chordata > Actinopteri > Salmoniformes > Salmonidae > Thymallus > Thymallus thymallus. The sequence continues at coordinate 26,461,844 of CM042393.1, read as the reverse complement.
AAAACAGGAAGTACTGAATTTATACAATCCTGACTGGGTCTTACATCCTTTCCTTCTGCCAGCTGTTTCTCCGTCGCTGAACAAGCACTGCTCTTTGTGCGGTTCCTCTTGGGTCTGAAGTCAACTTCGTATACAGTGGGCATGTGCACCTTTATTGCGCCTCCTATTGGCCCAACAAAACCCAAACCACATTCATCACCCTTAAGCAAACTACATAGATTGGCTTCCTCCAGCAGTGAAGCACTGTTTTGTCTGTGACATTGAGTTGGCCGCAAATAAGTTGACTGACTTTGCCCTGAGACAGAGTATGGTACCATGCCCCTGTGGGCTGGCTGGCGCATTTGGGTTTTAACTAGCAGTTAAAAAAAAAAAAAAAAAAAAAGTATACTTGATAGGTGGAAAAATGGCGCTGTACTGCTGCACATAGCTAGGTTGTACAGCTTATGTGTTAACTCCGAATTCATTATAACAAAGTGAATAGGTAGGACTAGACCAGCCTAATAAGTGATTTCAATTTTTATATAAATATACACAGGGTCATTAGTAGTGTTAAGCAGGTTTTGCATCCTTAGTTTTTAATTCTTACGAAGGTTGAGACAAACACATTCAATATACACCATCTTGAGCTAGGTCTCAGCTTCGGTGTACACATTAATGGTTCATTATCTAAATAAATGTCTTTCCTACCCTTGTTTCTGATCACCTGTTATGTCGATGATAAACATGTAACACCTGTCCCCCGTTTCCTCCCACCTACAGCACACTGCCAGCAGTGCCGGATCCAGCGCTGCAATGCAGAGTACGTGGCCTCTACCTCGCCCTCTAGTGGTCTCCAGGAAGACTCCCCGTCCGATGTGGACTACTGCATTGCCTTGCGTGCCTACGCCCTGTGTACCCGCCGCACGGCGCGCAGCTGCAGGGGCGACCTTGTCTACCACTCGGCTGTGTTCCGTATCAAGGAGCTCTTCACCCAGCACAACTGCTCCAGCGACGGGCCCACCTCCTCTGCCAAGGCCCCTAGCACCTCCAGGCCAGTCGTGTCCGAGCTGTGCGACTACGAGAGCCGCGTGCTGGCCTCGGGCCCTGCCGGCCGGGGGAAGAAGTACGCCCACTGTGGATTATTCGGGGACCCACACCTGCGGACATTCCGCGACGAGTTCCAGACCTGCAAGGTGGAGGGGGCGTGGCCTCTCATCGATAACCGCTACCTGTCGGTGCAGGTGACCAACGTGCCTGTTGTCCTGGGCTCCAGCGCCACCGCCACCAGCAAGGTAGGCCAAGTCATGTGTTCAAGTATGGTGATTATTATAAATTGTATTTCTGTCAGTAAAACATATGGCCCAATCATAATAAAGATGTCATACACTGAATTCAAAATGAGACTGGCGCAATGGGTTCAATATATACAAATATATCTCAAGGTAGGATCTGTCTCCAGCGACTTGACCTCTTCCAGACACCAGGGGAGAGAGGGACGTTTAGTGGTGTTGGATCACGGACATGCTTGAGCTTTACCTTTTAACACATGGGTGGTCAGTCATATGGTAGTGATTAACGCCCAAACGTTTTCCTCTCCCACAATTAGAGAACTTGTTTTCTCCCCTGTAGTCAAATAATGACGTTTTTTTTGTTTAAATATGGAATAATTTGAAAAATAAAGAAGTTGGATTGAAACCAACTTATCTTAATAGCATCTAATCCCTGAAGTCAGAATTTTAACCAGGTTATTCATATTGAAGGCCACACTTGGAGCTTGACTTATTACGTTTGTAGATATGCACTGGATGAATACAACACTAGGAAGTAGGCCTACTATACATTTATACTAGCCCACCGTGACTTATTTGCTGAAATAATCTGTTTTCAGTAGTGATATTTTCATCTCATTTAGAGTTCAAGCCAAAATGCAAAGGATTGGATCTTGTACTACCCAGACTTCTGAGAAGACTAATAGGCCAAATCATCTAAGCATAGGCTAGATTCGATTAAAGCCAAAGTGATACTAACTGGTCTGAAAGTTTCTTTCAGATCTGAGTTTGCTGAAATCATGAAACTCAGACTTTTGTAAATATGCGTTCAAAGTAAGCCAAACACTAGTAAGGGAGAACAGATTTCAAAGTGTTTTTCTTTTTGAATTGGGGCAATTTTCAACTGTCAGAGTACAGAAAGGAAAATCGTTCATCAAATACAGTATCCCCTTAACTGTAAAGTTAACCAAAGCCACCTCTTTGACAAAGCTTTGAAAAAATCTGCACCTAGTACTAAAAACCCAGGCTTGACTCCAGAGTCGTGTCAGATCTCAGGCACAGTGGCAGTTGTAGTGGAAGGTATTTCTGATTTATGGGCCTATCAGACAGCTGGGTTTGTTTGATCCTGCACTCTCTTAAGAAAGAGTATGGAGCAATACATGTGCCATGGTTCACATTTACAGTGATATTTGTTTTAGATGGCACAGATTGTGCGAACACGCATTAGTAGCAGGAGGCGTTTTGCCTTTTGGTAGGCCGTCATTGTAAATAATGATTTGTTCTTCACTGACTTGCCTAGTTAAATAAATTAAAGTAGGCCTAGTCGTTTTTTTGGAGCTGCTTATCTCCAAGTTAGTGGTCCAAGATATCACCAATGTATTGCTGATGTTTTCTAGTCCATATTTACTGTAAAAAAAGAGTAATTCCCTTTTCCAAGGGAAAGACGAGTTTGTGTTTTGAACTGTTCATGTCATAAAAAGTTAAGGTCCTACTGACACACTGTGGGTCAAAATGGTACTACACCTGTTGAAGGCCTCTGGCGTCTGCTGTTCAGTATTTAGTAATCGGGGTGTATGCAGCATGATGCTTTAACCATCAGCATAGATCTATAATAACTATGTTCTAACACTTGTCCACCAAACAATACTACATTTTGATTTCAATGGTATCATTCATTGACTTTCCTTTGCTGACATCTCTTCATTGTTCTCTTCCAGATAACAGTGATCTTCAAGTCGTACCACGGCTGTACAGAGCAGAAGGTGTACCAGGCCACCACCGAGGACCTTCCCTCTGCCTTCCAGGATGGCAGTCGGAGTGGCGGGGAGGGGGGCAGTCTGTGGATCGTAGAAAAGGCCGGCTCCGGTGGCCGCCTGGTGAAGATCCAGGCCCGCTACATTGGGACGTCCATCATAGTGCGCCGGGTGGGGCGCTACCTTACCTTCGCCATCCGCATGCCGGAGGACACCCTTGACTTTTCTGAGGAGAACAGTGGGCTGCAGCTTTGTCTGCACGGGTGTCCGCGCAACGAGCTCATCAAGGAGCACACACTGGGGCGCCAGCCCCTTCACCCCCGCCTCCCGGACTCTGGTTCTAACCCCGAGCTGGGGCCCCTACTCCCCCCACATCAGATCTACACAGTGGAGCGCGCCACAGCCAAGTGCAGGGAGACCCTGCAGGTAGAGGACGTATACTTCCAGTCCTGTGTGTTTGACTTGCTCACCACAGGGGATCCTGAGTTCTCCATGGCAGCCTACGGGGCCCTGGAGGATCTGAAGGCCCTTCCTCCCAGCAAGCTGAAGCAGAACTCTCCCAGGACTCCTCATGTTCAACAAAACAGAGGAGGGCCACACACGTTGGCAACAGCCACCCCCTGTCTGGTCACACTCCTGCTCCTGGTTCTACTGCTTTTGTAAAGAGAAAATGCGACACAAAAACAAAGTGGAAGTGATGCCAGCTTGAAGAAAGTTGTAGTGCATTTGTGAATGTTGTAGTTCTTTTCCTGTCACTAAACCATTTTGTAGGATTGAGCACTCAAAGGATGCCAGTGCTTCTTTTCCCTCCACACATAGTTTGGCTGCCAGCTTCTACCACTTAATTGAGTCCGAGTCTGAATGCACGCAATCATGTGGGATCTGTCGGTGGTTACGTGCGTATTGCGTGCTCCATTTTCACACTTCTTGTAAATTGGATTAAGACCGTTACAGAATGCTTAAATGGGAAATTCATCGTACCGTGGTTGTCTGTGCGCCGGATATAAGGCAGCTTATCAAAATATCTTTGTAAATATTTCATATTTGTTGTGAATACATCACGTTGCACACAACCGTGCCAGATATCATTATTAGAGAAAGTATCAGGCTTACGTGAAAATAGTCTATTATAGTGCAGAGACCTCTGTGGAAGGTAAGACACAATACCTTTTGTGTACCTTCATTAGGCACTTAACGGTTAACACGCCAAGTTTTAGTTACTCAATGTTGTCATATTTACTGAAAATATATGTTTCTTACATGGGATGATCCAACAACTAAACGAAAATACTACCTATACAAATGTATTTGGGTTTTGGTGTAATATTTTCAGTACTTTTCACTGCATCCAGGTGTGATCACATTATCAGTTAGGTGAAACACTCCCTCTTCAAGCTGCTTGGCTTCCAGTTTTTTAAAGGTAATAAATCAATCTCTATTATAATAATAATAATAATAATAATAATATATTGAAAGAGTGTATATGTGTTTTATATTGTGTACATTTGCCTGTGTATAGATGTTTTAACTGTAATATGTTTTAAACTTGTTGTGATTAGTTAGGTTTTTTTTTTAAATCCTTGTAGGAAAAGTGAACTAATACGTTTTACCTTGTGTAATTTTCCATATTAAACCGTGTTGGACACCACATTTGTTTGTTTAGCATTTTTGCTTCTTAAGCTTTCAGGAATCAATGCTGTCTACAGCCCAATGATTCATAATAGGCCTACAATATGCAGGGTTGGGAAGTAAGGGATTACAAAAAAACGCTAACTGTGGTTACCAGCAAAAATATTGTCATTTAGATACTTTTGAAAAACTAGATGGTTACTTTTCAATTCAGAAAGGATGACGTTCAAATGATGTTCAAATCAGCATTGGAAAAAAGGTGCAAGTTTGTTCCACCTGAGCGAGTCTGACCAAGTCAGAGACCACTATGATGACACACCAAATGTGTTTGATGAATCGCAGGAAAAGAGCAGGAATAGGCTACAGTCCATATGTATTCCAATGGTGCGACTGCTGTCGGCATCCAAAGATTATACAACTTGAATAAACGCTTTGGTGGTAAGGATGGAGATGATACGGATATCACGTATTATCTACATATCGCATTGTGAATCACGCTGCTCTCTCATTTAGCTATTTGCGCCTTGTGTATTTGAAGGCAATAATGGTTGAATTCAAGAAGTTTAAACTGCCTATCAATCATTGTTTTTGAAACCAGTGGACAGTCAGTGAAAAATGCGCTCTTGCAACAGCTGCATAATGCGAATCCAAGCCTATGGAAAAGTGTTTTTTATTGCTCAAACCTTTGATAGGCTTATCTGTAGTTGCAACATCCATTTTTGGACTTATAAATGATATATACAGTACCAGTTAAAAGTTTGGACACACCTCATCATTCAATTTATTTAGACTTTTCTACATTGTTGAATAACAGTAAAAACATCAAAACTATGAAATAACACAAGGGATCATGTAGTAACCAAAAAAAGTGTTAAACAAATCAAAATATATTTTAGATTCTTCAAAATAGACACCCTTTGCCTTGATGACAGCTTCGCACACTTTTGTCAAATCATGCCATTCCATGAGCACAGCATTTATTTTTCAACTCTAATCAATGAGCCCAATCATTCCTACATGACAACAAAATCAAGTCCTTAGTTTTGGGGTCATGCTCAGGTAAAACAATTTGGCTAATCTATACTTCCATATTTCCAAGTCCTATTCTTGAAGATCAAGGGTATAACATTTATTGGAATGACTGGAATTCTGAATGTAAAGATATAATTTAATCTTATATGTAGTAGAAAGCAATGGGTTAGAAGCCTACAGTACATAACCAACCCATAAAGTACAATTTAACATCCATATACGGCCAGCTATGTAAACCTTAACATTGATTTATCCTGCAATAGATGTTGTTCAATTGGTAACATACAGTTTTGTCTACTTCTAATGCCTCTTAAGGGGAAAGTAATCTAAAAGTAATGTAATCAGATTATGTTACTGAGTTTGGGTAATCCAAAAGTTGCGTTACTGATTACAATTTTGGACAGGTAACTGTAACAGATTACATTTAGAAAGTAACCTACCCAACCCTGACAATATGTGAGTTGGACCATGGAGAATGTTTTCTAGTGTAAATCTGTCAATCTTCCTAAAGGGTTGTGTATACAGTACCCTCAGAAGTATTCACACCCCTTGACCTTTTACATTTCGTTGTTACAGCCTGAAGTTAAAATGGATTACAGATTTTTTTGTCACTGGCCTACACACAATATCCCGTAATTGTTTTTTAAAAAATCTTTACAAAATTAGTAACAAATGAATGTCTTACTGAGTCTTAAGTATTCAGCCCCTTTTGTTAACTTAAAACATAAGGCCAGATCTATGCTAGAGATGCTTACCAAGAAGACCGTGAATGTTCACAAGTGGTCGAGTTTGACTTAAATCTACTTGAAAATCTATGGCAAGACGTGCAAGGTTGTCTAGCAGTGGAGGCTGCTGAGGGCAGGACAGCTCATAATGTCTGGAATGGAGTCAATGGAATGGTATCAAACTCTTTAAGTGATTGATACCACTCCATTGACTCCATTCCAGACATTATTATGAGCTGTCCTCCCCTTAGCAGCCTCCACTGTTGTCAAGCAATGATTAACAACCAATTTGGAAAAGAATAATGGGCAAACATTGCACAATCCAGGTGTGGAAAGCTCTGAGATTTACCCAGAAAGACTCAGCTGTAATTGCTGCCAAATGTGATCCTAACATGTATTGACTCAAGAAGTTGAATCTAATCAAGATATATTAGTGTTATATTTTTCATATCCTTTACAAATGTTTCTTCCACTTTGACATTGGAGTATTTTGATTGTGGACAAAAAATGACAAACACATTTTAATCCCACTTTGTAACAAAACAAAAAGTCAAGGGGTGTGAAGACTTTCTGGTGTCTTAAATGAGTGAAACCAATAAAGCCTTTAATTTATGGTGAAAACCTTTAAATATATATCATTGACACAGACTGTGCCCACACCCTGGATGTATTTAAAATATAGCCATTAGGTGTTCTGATTGTGATGAGAACTATGGGAACACTTCTGTCGTGAACCGTGTGGAAGGGATTTATGTGCGAACAAAAGACTACACATTTCTGCTGCATACTGGAGCCTATTCCACAAATTGACAAGCCAGAGATATTTATGGCTTTCTATCTAACCCACTCAACATGTTTCCCTGTTGACAATTTGGAGATCTACATGTTAACAGTTTTGGAATTAATTTAGATTCAGCCAACTGGGTAACTAGTATTTCTAAAAAAAAATCTAGATCTAGGCAGAATAATGTATCATTTTTTACATATAAAGAGGGACAGTGAGAGTAAAACCAGTGGCGTCATTTGGCCTGAGCTCCGAAGATTCATCCCTGGATGTTTTTGATCCAGTCCCGAACCTTTTGATGCCCACCCCCATTTTAGTCTGAGTTTCCATAACCACGCATGTTTTACTGGCAAATGTTAATGAAAAACAATGAAAGCACCAGTTAGATGTCAATGTCATCACTCAGCGAAACGCCGCCCCCTGTGGACTGAAGCTGAACTTTACTAAATCAATAACTATAACCTATTTCACTCTACAGGTAAACATGTTTGGCTCATGTACGACTTCATATTTTCAAGCGTAGTGTTGGTTACATGTTATGGGTATGCTTGTCATCGGCAAGAACTAGGATACAAATAAACGGAATAGAGCTAAGCACAGGCAAAATCCTAGAGGTAAACCTGGTTCAGTCTCCTTTCCAACAGACACTGGGAGACAAATTCACCTTTCAGCAGGACAATAACCTAAAACACAAGGCCAAATATACACTGGAGTTGTTTACCAAGACGACATTGAATGTTCCTGAGTGGCCTAGTTATAGTTTTGACGTAAATTGGCTTGAAAATCTATGGCAAGACTTGAAAATGTCTGTCTAGCAATGATCAACAACCGACTTGATAGTGTTTGAAGATTTTTCAAAAGAATAATGTGCAAATGTTGTACAATCCAGGTGTGCAAAGCTCTTAGAGACTTACCCAGAAAGATTCACACCATATGCTGTTCTGCCCTGTCGATTAAGGCAGCCCCCCCTCCCGCATTTCTCTAAGATAGCCATTTATTTTCTCATTCTTTAATTAGAATTTTTGCAGAGTATGAGATTATCATTCCACCAATGAATGCCTCTGTCCTCTATGTCTATTTGTAAAATATGGTAAAGGTGTTTATCTTTTAGTTTACATATTTAATACATTTTGTGTCTTGAAGATGAGCTCTGTTCATTCTCCATATTCTGTCACTAAGTGTATTTTCTGTTGGTGTAATTAAATATGACACAGGAGAATTATCCGATATCACTATATAGTGGATATTAGAATCCGGTATATTGTTGTGCATTTTCTGAGAAAAAAATATAGTAAATTCTTCAATATCTTTTCTTACTTTGAGAAAAAAGGAGTAGTCTTATGTAGTTGGGAATAATAAAATATTTGTAGAGATACAAATGTTCAGCCCCTTTGAAGGTTCCATGAATTTCCCTTTTTCTGTCTAACTTGCTGAATTTAGATCCCCTACTAAAATAACAGTTCCTGTCTGGGTTAGCTTGAATTCTATCTAAAAACACCAGGTTTGCTCATGGGGGTATATACAATGAAATCAATGTGTATTTTTCCCCATATAAGGTCAAATTTAAAATTAGAAAATGTCCTTATTGGTCTGTATTCTGAGATATAAGGGAAAAGGTGTATTCTTATTTATCAGGATGCCTACACATCTGCTGTTACTACAGTAGGTGGCAGCATAGGCCTCTCCAAGCCACATCTGCTGACAATCTGTCATCATGAAGCCTGCGCACATTCCATGTAATAAACTGGATTTTGTTGGCCTTGTATAGAATCAACATTAACCTTGTCTGTTCCATCTGTCATTGAAGAACATCCCGTGGATATGGAAGGGTTACAGTGTGAATACATTGTTAATGTATACTGAGCAAACATTTAACAGAGAACACACAAAAAACAAAGCAAGTACTTCTTTGTACTTTGTGCCGCTATGCCTTTTTAGGGCTTTTAAGCTCCTACTCCTCACCTAATGTACCATAAATCTGTGTAATTGTAAATACATAGGCGAAAGATGGCCACTTAAATACTGTGGTCAGTTTGTAATACCTTGTGAATTCAATTAAAGTATAGTGGCTGATGAAGTTCTATTTGGGGAGAGTGGGTCCGCCGAGAGAATGAAGTGAGATGAGTGGAGGCACAGCTCCCCCATCACGACCCCTCGGACAGAGCCCATCTCCACTCTCGCCAATAACCACCATTGGACCTTAACTATAATGGCTAACAAAGAATAATAATGCCTTTACCTCACCTAATTTGGCCAGAAATTAAATACAAATAAATAAAATGACATTGTAGTATAGACAAATCCTTCCTTCCCTCTTTCCCAAGCCAAGCCTGTCTCTCTCCACCACCCCTCCCAGTTTTCCTCCCCGCTTTATCTCCCTCAAGCCAAGCTTGACCCACCCTGGATGTCGATTAAGGCAGCCCCCCCACGCACTTCTCTAAGATAGTGATTTATTTTTCTCATTCTTTAATTTGAACTTTTGCAGCATATGAGATTATCATTCCACTAATGTATGCCTTAAAAGCATCCTAAATGATGTCGGGAGTCTGCTATTCTCTGTCCTCTGTGTCTACATTTGTAATGGTAAAGGTCTTTATTTTTTAGTTTACATATATAGCTCTGTTCATTCTCCATATTCTGTCACTAAGTGTATTTCCTGTTGGTGTAAACAAATCTTCCTTCCCTCTTTCCCAAGCCAAGCTTGACCCACCCTTACCCACCCAAGGCAAGTTCGTCACAACCTCCTGTCTTTTCCCACCCTCCCTTCTTCTCAGACACATTTACACCCATCCATGCATTGACTTACTCATCCATTCTCCATCATTCACATACGACATATACCCTATGCATCCACAAACCCATTCCCTCCTGTCTTCCTACACATATTCATATTCACCCTCCTTCACACTCCCATTCATATGCACACACACACACACACACACACACACACACACACACACACCCACACCCACACCCACACACACACACACACACACACACACACACACACACACACACACACACACACACACACACACACACACACACACACACACACACACACACACACACACACACACACACACACACACACACACACACGCTATATTGTCTTTTCAGTGTCCATTTAGCCCATTGGAATTGGCTACTTATAGCTTTACTTCCTAGAGAAAAACAGTTACTTGGGGAAAGTAGAGTATAGATTGTATTGGGGGAAGGGGGAAAGAATATTGTCTCAATTGACGATATGGCGGTCCTAACCTTTCTGCTTGCTTCGGAAAGAGCGTGCTCGCATACTCCCTTAAAAGACCTAAAATTAGAAAAAGCTGCAATAGTACTGTTTGTCCATCTTGAGGAGCCGTAGCCTCAAAACAGTCCGAATTAATCAAAGATAACTCAAGAAATATGACAATAATCTTGCAGAGGATATTTTAGTCACACAATTTTACATCTAACTAGGATGTTTGGTGCAGTATTTCTCAAGTAAAAAAATGTGCATGAAAACGAGTTGTTTATCGTTGAATGACAACAAACACTTGACCAATGACGGACGAAGGGGCGTAGACTTTTTTTGTGTGCGCCAACAGACAAATAAAACCTTGCCGAAGACTGTTTCGAATTGTTTCGAGTGGGAAGCATGCAAACACCTTTAGGCATCACTGTATGTAGCCTACATACAGTGATGGCCTACTGTGCAGGCTACATACAGTGATGGTTGCTCTCCTCCTTCAACTGGAAAGGTTTCTTGCAGCTTGTGAATTCCATCTTTTGTGTTCTCTTCCATACCCAAAGAACTGCTGGGAAGCGGAGTTGATATTGGATTCCTTTCTAATCTCTTAATGTTCAAATATGTCAATGTTCATCTAAAAGTGCACCAAATTCATGCATTTAGCTGTTAAAACTGTGCCGGGGGAGAATGCCCCTGGATCCCCTTACTGTCTTTGGGCTAAACCCCGAATGTCTTAGTAAAACCTAATATTGTTTGCCCTGTTAGTGGCTTATGCTATTCATGAACTGATAACTACAAAATGTGGTGAACATCAAGATGTGTGTATAGCACTCTGAAAGTACCTTATAAGATTAATTTTACCTTGATTACATTCATGGAAACGTGTCACTTTTCCTAGTTTTCCAGGAGTCTGTAGGCTATAGGTGCCCTCTTCCTGCGTACCGAACATGCCGTGATCATTATCCAGCCCATTCCCTCCTGGGTTCCTCAGAGTCCCTGTGCTAACTGCTTCTATCTGGCTCTACTTGCTGTATGTGCAGCATCAGAGGGGGGTGTCTATGTGTAGAGTCTGTGTAAATGTTAGCTCAATGCTGGACTGACTAGTGAGTCTGCTCTTGTCTGCCATACTAGGCCTGCGCTTGACAATATTTCTAAAACAACAATAAATACAGCACAGACAGCACAGGAAACAGTTAGATATGCAATAAACACATGTTCCCAGTTCCCAGTTAGCTAGTCAGCATGCCACGTCTGTATTTTATTCCAGTGTCTATTCATTTCGCAAAGTAAGCAATTGTCTCACACTTTCTTTGCTTTATACTGGTATCTCCATTTCAGATGACACACCAATGAGCCACAAGGGTTTGGAGATGGGCAGGAAAATGATGAAATGCATCACCATTTTATCCACATTTATCATATTATACTCTTTACCACACGCCAGATGTCCTAAATCATGTGTTCTTGGTCTGATCATCTCCCTTATTTTTAATATTGTGTGTGGAGGGGAAAAAATAGAAAGAGGCAATTGTGCAGCCGTGGTAAAAACTGTCACAAGCAATCTTGTCTTGGCAGCCGAGCAGGCAGAGCGCTAGTTAACACGCTGACGGCTATATGCCTCCAATTGGCGCGTTAATAGTTATTTTTCTGCACTATACAGCCCTTCCTGGTTTTATGACATTTGTCAACCCTCCCACTTCACTTGTCTTATCATTTTTCCTTCCATAAATAGATGGGATAATATGGTCCATGTTGTTCTTTGGTTGTAAACATGGTGTGGGGGAGATGAAAGTTCCATTTGCCCAGCGGTGTTAAACAAACTCAAGATTTCATTTGCCCAGCAGTGTTAAACAAACTTAAGATTTCGGCCCTGTCCTGATTCATATTCATCTGGGAGAACCAGTGACAGCATGACAACTGCCACTAAAACTGACATGTGGGAGCTGAGGGTGGGCTCAGAATAGGGGAAACTTGATATATTGAAACATCTGACAAGCCAGTGCACAAATTAAGTTAGAGGATAATCATACATCTTAAAATAAATATTTTTCCCAGTCCAAGTTTACAAAAATGTTTTCTTGAAAATCATGTTCCTTAAAAATAGATGTCTTGCATGCTCAGAATGGTATGTATGTATGTATGTATGTATGTATGTATGTATGTATGTATGTATGTATGTATGTATGTATGTATGTATGTTAACATTATGTAAAGGATTGACAGTGGGTTTGTAGATTTCAGGCGTATATTGTAGATTGGCCATCATCCACCCTCTTTACAACCAGTCTCTCTTCACTTTCCCCTGTAAACAAGGACAATTAAAATGCTAATTAGTTGAGAACAAACCCTTGAGTGATTGATACTCTCAATGGAGAAATTAATTTGATATTAATAGAGCAGTTGGCAAGATAAATAGATAGTGCTATGTGAGTCCTCTCCTTGATTGATAAATAGTTAGATTGATGGCTGTCTTAATACAAGGTGTTCGGAGACTGAAATTAGTTGGCCTTGATAAGGATATAGAGTTCTGCATTGTACAAGGTCAACAGAATATTCTCTGTCAGTTGTCTTTGTATTATAGTGCTATTTAAGTATTAGACTGGTTATGTTATTGTTGATATAGTGATATTATCTTCAGTCCAGATTATACTGAAAAAGATGGCACAAGACTCTCTATATATCCCGTGTATTCCAAGCACTTATTTTCTAAAGGCCAAAATGCTGGCATTCACTTTAAACATTGACAATCCTCTTTATAGGCACTTTCTCTTCATTCATTGTAAATGTAAGGAATAAATAGTTATATGACAGAGTAGAACTCCTGTTCCATAGCTTTGTGGACAGGAACCGGTATGGCTAGTTCTCAGTGCTCAGGTTTGTATCATTTTTTTAACATGTTTTTCATGGCCTATTAAATCACATCTCATCCTGTCGTCCCATGAATCACTGGCAGGGAGCTGGTGTGTGCTGTGATTAACGTTAACCAAGTTATGCATTCAGGACCTGGTTTGTGCCTGTGTAAGATACAAAAATGTGTAATTCAGCATGTAGATAGTGTTGCATAGATCTCTATAACAGAACAACATAACAGAACAACATAACATAATCATGTTATTCAGTTGCTGTAGGTGGAAGGTGTGCGTGGGGAGGGGGATTCTGGATGATCCAAGCTATCTCAAAACACAGGCTTTCATACTTGACCAAGTCCATGTTTCTCTGTCTCTTTAATAATCGACATGACAGGAGGAACCTGAACATGTCTCTCAAACAGACAACCTGATGCAGCATGGCTACTGACCTACATATCAAACTATACTCTGGTATGAGAGAGAAAATGTATATAAAGGATGATTGACATTTCTACTTAAATAAGCACATACCCTTCCCTATGTTTGGTCTATTAGTATCTCGGATGCATTCAGTACTGGATGTGTAAAATTAAAGCATCTTCCTTCTAGAAGCAATGCATGCCATTGCAGTGGTAGTTGCACTACTGTACAGTAAGGCAAGGCACAGTAGAGAATACCTGGACAGCTGAGTGTATATTTTTGTTTTAACGGCTGTGTCACAAAACTTTTAACAAATGGCACCTCTGCACCCCGGAGCCTGGAAAAACCCTGCTCGGAAATGAAGCACCTGCATCATAAATCTTGGAAAGTTACAATAATTTGCAATTCACTCCCTCATCAAAGGCAATATTACCCTAATTTATTATCTCCCTGCGCACGGGGCGCGCAAAGGCCGTGGAGATAAGAGTTTATCAGGAGGGGGATTGATTTTCATTAACTGATTGTAATAAAGATGAACTGCCGGGCTAGCACACTGACCAAGAGACACACTTTATTGGAATTGGGACAATTTATTTCATGAGCCAGTGGTTCTACTTTGCTGGTCCGTCCTTTTTCCCTGCTCTTCAGAATGTTCTTCCTTCATTCCTTCCTGTAGTGTCCCAGCCCTACTGTTTATGTCACTAAATCTTTTGATGCATCAACACAATGATTTCTAAAACACAGGCCAATGTGTCAAGTCAGCGATAATATCGGTCTATTTTCTCGTGTCTTGCTAAGACATGGTATATTTTCAAGGATATACTGTACTCTTTGTCAATGTTGCATGAACGTGCCATGATTTGTATCCATTGCACTAATAGCCTGTGTAATGTATATGTTATGAGCTTATTTATCTGTAACACAATAATTTTGACTGTTCCTGACAACACATCATCATTCCCTGTGGTTATTGTTACCCATCAAAATTGTCCCCAAAATATATCATGTCACCAGGTTAAGTCCAATAACCATACAAATCAAAGGTGACCTATTAAATAGCAGACCACAGTCTTTAGGATGACAGATAATTTCAATCACTCTACACATTGCCTCATTAGGTTTCTATACGAGAATAAAATGAATACATTTCCCCACCTACTGCCTGGCTATATGCTGCACCGTGAATTCTAGAACATACTCCTATCAGAGATATCCTAATTTCCCAAGAATTATCACGTGAGCTTGTTTTCTGAAGGTGTTGGAGGTGTTTCCCTGAAGATCGCATGTGATTGGTACTGCTGGTAACGTGCTGAAAGGGCGTAAGGCCATCAGTGATAATGGCCATTTCAGCACACCCAATTACCCTATACCTAGAAAACTGCCCTACAAAAATGTATAGAAAAAGGTTGCAACATTTATAGACATACAATTTCTTCAGGACAGGGATGGACACCTAGCTTAGTTTGTGAAACGACTCCCCTTCTCAGTGGTGTAGTTATGCATTTATTACACATTTGAGAATGCAACATCCAGTTTGAAATTTTATTGTAAAATTGAAAAAAAGGAGAGAAAGAGAAAAGCCCCAATAAGCATTTCTTTTTATACATACCTTATCTTAACAGAACAAAAACATAAATAAATACAAATTAAATAAATAAATACACAATTAAATAAACAAATTGGTAAATAAACAAATAAATAAATACATACATAATTAAATATCAAGTTTCTTACCTGATCAAATAAATATTTATAAAACCATTAAATCATTAATCAGTAATATGAAATAATCTAAGCAGCAAGTATTCAAGAAATTTCAACGGGGAAAAAATGTTTGGTTTCTCAGGCTATTACAGAACACATATTTTAATTTTTTTTATATAAAAAGGTACTGCTTCCCTTTTCATTTAACCATGCTGTACTGAGCCCATCAAGCAGATAGGTGGAGCTCTCCTCTTTGAAAAAAACCTGTAAACAGCATTTTTCTGGTCCAGGTTTAGAGAATAGCACTGAAATGCTTCCCTTGCCCCATAACATCTCAGTAAAGTCTACTAAACAGATTCAATACTTTTGTTATATATTTTCGTATGCTTTGTGCTGAGAAACCAGAAGTTTAACATCTTTATAAAACAACATCCCCCCTCCCCAGCCCTCCCCATTCCACCCACCTTAATACCCGAAGAAAGGTCCTGTGCTGATTTTCCATAATATACAGATTTCATATTTATAATAAGCTACTATCCTTAGCTTTCAAACCATAGTTAAAGAATCATATTGTTACATATTGTTAATTTTTAACCCCCGTAACCCCCCTATTGAGCATGCTCAGCGATTCAGTGGCCATCATGGTTTGAGAGATGGAATGACAAGGTATGAACATGGCAGAATGGTACTAGAATGAAAACACTCAAAAACATTTCACTGGCTCGAGCACGTAGTTAATGCAATGAGAATTACTGCTGTTGCCTACAAATCAGACAGGACATCACCTGTAAACTCGCACCCCATGTGGGCAAATAATACTGGAATTGATATAAACAGTCTCCATCCCCACACCACAAATTATTGTACTCTTAACTTTTCCCCCTCCATAAAAATGACCTCTCATTTCTCAAACTCATTACATTTCAGCCACATATGCCATCTTTAATTTGTATTAACCAAGCTGTTGTTAAAGGCCAAATGTAATTAATACTTTAAAAATCCCTCCAGTAAAATTTGTGAAAGAAAAGCTTTTTGAGTAAGGCTCTATGCTAGGGGCACATCTGTATATCACAGCTTACTTAGGTTCCCAGTCCCGACGGGAGGGAAAACGGAGGGGACCTATCACAGTAACTCATGAAGAGACGCTATTCACTTTTGGCAAATATGGGTAAATATCTACCTTGCAAAAAAATATGTAATTATGTTCTTAATCTATCTTGTTCTCTAATTTGCTAATATTTAAACTCTTAATACATCACCAAACATCTACTACCACATATTTGCACTGCTGCATATGAATATTGTTTATCTGTCATCTGCTATCGGCTTTTCTTCCCTTTTTAGCTCTACAATATGAACATTTTAATGTCTGATGGAGGAATTAAACAGAGGTTGTACCTTTATAAAAGCACTCTGCTGAGATTTGGCAACTAATGTTGATAAAGGCATTACAGCACTTTGACAGCATACAATAACCCCTGCCATTTTTATTTTTTAAATGTATTTAACTAGGCAAGTCATTTAAGAACAAATTATTTTACAATGACGGCCTACACCGGCCAAACTCAAACGACGCTGGGCCAATTGTGCACCGCCCCATGGGACTCCCAATCACGGCTGGTTGTGATACAGCCTGGTTGTCTGTAGTGACGCCTCTAGCACTGAGATGCAGTGGCTTAGACCACTGCGCCACTTGTTGCTGTCAGTGGTCAAGTTTAGTATGCATTGTCCTTTTGGTTTCAATGCTGAGGCTTACATTCAGAACTCTTCAGAGAGCACTAAATATACATGCTGGTACTCGCTCAGTCACACCCTCGCAGTCAAATTCTCATTCAGATGGTTTGTTGCCCAGTCATTCAAGCAGATATGGCATTTGCCAGTCATTAGACAGACAGACAGACGGGCGGGCGGGATGTGTGGTGGAAAAGAACAGTGTCTAAATATTCAGAGTAAGCAGGGCTCAGGGCAGTGCTCAGAGAGAGAAAGAGAGCGTGAAAGAGAGAGCGATAGAGGGAGAGAGAGAGATAGAGGGAGAGAAAGAGAGAGACAGAGAAAGAGAGAGAGAGAGAGAGAGAGAGAGAGAGAGGGGGGAGGGAGGGAGGGAGGCCTTTCCTCAGTGGTAGATGGATAGGTGTCAGAGGAGAATGAGTAAGATGATTGAATGGCTTTGCGATGGAAATTAGAAAAGCGAGTAGAGTTAAGTACAAATACTGCTACAACCCGAAGAAACGTAAATCTGCAAACCGATTTCACCTCAGACATATCCTTAGTGTAAAACATGTTTATATTTCATAGGAATAGTAACTTCTACTGCTTTAACAGTTTACTTTTTACTAATACTCTTTAAATTTACCGGATCCATCTGGCCATATGCATTGCCAACTATTAGACAACACGTTATTGGTTCCTCAGGCTAATAGTACGCTGTCTGCGTCAGAGTTTGTTTTGTTGTTGCGTTCCTTTTTGTGATTCCCTTTTCCGAGCAGCAGCTGCAGTAACTACACTTAATGTCAGGCCTGCTGCAGTCTAATTGATGGATCATTTTGCTCTTAATTTGACCTCCTAAGGCTGCTAAAGCCAAGCTGTTCCTCGTGGTGTAAGAGTTCTCTTCTCAGTGTGCTATTATTCCCACTGGAAAGATTGCATCTGCTCTTTACTTAAGTCCCATCTACAGCAGGCAGGAAGGCAGGCATGCTGGAAGGACTACACTACACTTGCTCCTGCGTTTGACCTCATTGTTTGCCGCTATGCTAAATAAACTCCATGGACCATTTGTTTCCATTCCAGGAATGATATATGTCATACGTGTTTTAAAAGTATAGCATTCTGGCTCCGCAGTCACACAGGCCCACAGTACATGTGTCAGTCTAGGCCCTCCTTGAAGCAGTGCGAGAAGGGAGGAAGGCAGTGCTGCTGCATTTATCATGCATTGCGCCGTGTGAAAAATGAACTCTGTCAGTCAGTCAATTCATTCGAAATGCCAATGTGTAATTGATTGTTCATCTTGTGCCCCGCAGTGCTGCTCTCCATCTGATCAATATTAGCATTATCCTAATTATGCCGCGAGTTAGGTCTCAGGTCCCCGTAAACTGATGGTCCCTATTAAAAGAGATGTGCTTGAGTAGGGATCCCCCCCCCCCCCACCCCCCTGCAGAGAGCAGCTGGAGAAGGCTGGCAGCGGTAGGGGGCAGGACCCGGCAGGCACTGAAACGCTTGGATGGCAATTTTATAACCATTGTCAGGGTAATTTGTATATTTTATTAACCAGTTAAAGATGTTGAGCTCCTTTACTGCTTCGTATCCACACTTTTACAGCTGTGCTTTATGGTCAGATTATCTGTTTTATCAGTGCTTTAATGATGCTGCCTCACTTTTTCCTGACACGGAATGCCTTTTTCTGCAATGAAAAAGATCGTAGTCTACAATGACAATACGTCACAATGGAACGCAGTGTGCTGACAGGGGGCTAGAAACAGCAGATGATTGAAAACATTGTTCAATACACTGTATGTCTTGAATGTTTGGTTTGACACAATTTACGGGATATCTTTTGGCACTACAGCGTGGAACTTTATGAGCAACTACTCACAGTTGCTTTATTCCTCCAACACAGAGAAACTACTAGAGAGATATGTCCAAGATGATGAGTCCAGATTTGGAATGTAATGGTTGAAGGATGATGACTACTAAAAGCAGATCTGAACATGCCCGAAACAATCTCTAATCCACATATTCTACATCCACTAAAATAGTATAGCTTTTAAAATACTTTTTTTTTCCTTTTTTATATTTTGTTTAAATATTCTCAAACCCAGTAGCTATAAATGTAAAAGGAAAAGAAAAGAAAACCATTTTCCTCCTCCAACCTGAAGCTAGTAAGTTTCTTCTTAAGTTTTAACTTGTAACATTATTATTAGTACTTTGTAGTATTAGTATCATTAATACTATATTATATTACTGTTGAGAACAATAAAAATGTTTGGTCCTTTGGTCCCTTAGGGGTGAAAGATTTTCAGTTGTACTGTAGCTAATGGAAACCTCAGTGACCCCAGAAAGTCATAGTTCTGCGCTTGCTGAGAGACAGTGACAGGATAAGAGAAAGAGGGAAATTTAAGAAAGCCCATCAGTGGGACAGAATAGCTTCTTTTTTTCCACTGTTTTTCTTGATCTTCAAGTGTTAACCCTCATTTATCCAGTATAGTAAAAGCCACAAGCGCCTCTTTCTTTATATATATGTGTGTATATAATACGTATATAGAAATCTATTTGTTGTTGCTGCTTTGTTTGTTTGTTGCTTAATTAACAATTCAAGTCTCAACGAGAAAAGTTTCACATCTTTTTTCATTTTTTTTTTTTTTACTTCTCTTGTATTTCTTGCACTGTGCCGTTTGTTGCGTTGAAGTCCTTCTGTGTAGCCGCTGCCAACTCCTTCACACCTTCTTTTATCTCTTGCAGTAGCCTACGTCTTCTTCATAAGTAAATGCTGATATGTCTTCGAAAATTCCTTGTGTTGATTTATTTTTAACATCATTTTTGTTTTCAAAGAAAAAAAGTTGAACTCCTCTAAGATATCTTCAGTTGTCCTCAAAACCTAAAAAACAGAGTTCAAATTGTTAGGTTCTAAGCTCTGGTACAATGACCCAGTCGGACTCTGAAGAAAGCTCAAGCTAGATTTATTAAATGCTTACACAAGCACATATATTTAGAACCTCCTACTAGGCAGGGTCAACTCCATACACATCTAGACAGTCAAAACATCTCTGTTGCTAGTCAGGAGCTTAATTGGTTCCTCTCACTGTTCTAGTCATGGCCCTGCCTGATGCTAGAACCTTTGTGGTAGTGTATGCGTGTCCGATAGGACTGTAGTAGGGAGGGTCGTTGGGGTGTTTTTTTTTTTTCTCACTTCATCTGTTGACTTGACCTTGAGCCGAATTCCTTGCTCCTTCCTAGTTCCGCAGCTGGCCTACCTTATCAGGAACTGAAACTACACTGTTGCCCTTTGCTTTCCTCCTTAGGATATTGATATTCAACAATAACATGTTTGAACAGAATATGAACTTTCTGCACTTCCACTTGTCTCACTCAATAACTTTCCATACACCAAGTTCCTATTCACCCTTCATTGACCCCAACATATACATTCCTTATACATGTAAAGTAATCAATACGTTTTAGTATGGTAACATAAATAAGTATATTTCAAGCTAGAATCCAACAAAACCATGTTTAGATATATCTTGCTTTGCATGTTTGACATTTCTTGATGTATAGATTTAAAGCCAGCCCACATTCACAAATCAATTTATCTTTGTCTATCATGATGACAGATATCCCATTTCTAGTTGACAGGCATTCTATAAGTCTGAGTCTATAAGAAAGTCCACTGGGCTTACCTGTGCTGTGGCAGCCAATACCGAGGGCTAGGCTGTGTCAGTAAGGGCGGCTGGCATCCTTCGGTCGTTTTAACTGGACTTTCAACCTCTTCATTCCAATCTGAAAGCCGTTCATGGCTTGAATAGCTGCCTGTGCGCTAGCTGGGTTGTCGAAGCTCACAAACCCTAAAAGACAAGCAAAGTGTATTAGCCTAAAAGCTAAAGGAAAACGTAGCCAAATAAGTATCCAATGATTTAAAATATTTCAGACATTGCCCTTGCTAAATCAAATAGCATTATGCACAGACTATTTCAGATTATATCAAAGGGCTTATTTTGATGAGAACCATTTTGAACCATTTTGCTATTCAATGTAACTTTGTGCAAACACTCTCAAATTCTCTTGAATATAAATCAATGAGCATGCCATTGTGGCTGTTCCACAGAGAAGCAGAACCCACACAGGCGAACACAGAGAGACAGGCCGACACAGAAGCACATGCGTACGGCGCCAGACATTCAAGTCCAAACTCATGCTGAGCATCCTGTTTCCATCAAGTGTAAAAATAAAGCCTTGAAAGTCAGTGACCAGAAACTGCAGTGGAGTGTGGCCCCGGTTGATGCACTCCCCAGCGTCTAGAGTGTCATTAGGAACCGTCGATGACCCATGGAAAAACAGCAGGAGCCTCCCCAGGTCCCCTGACACCTGGGAGGGGAGGTGTCTGCCTACGCTGCCCCATTAGGGGGATGGGTTAGGGAGGACTGACGGAGGAGGAGAGGATGAGTGGGGTGCCCCGGGCCGGCCCCGCCATAGATATCAGGGAAGGATACTGATTTAAACCTGCTTTAAGGGGAGCTCTCCATGTCAGCTTTTCTCCCTGCACCATCAGTCTGGGTTTATCCCTCTTCCTGCCTTCTACATTAATTACCCTACAGAGCAGCCCAGTCCCCAGACCTAACATTACGTTGTAAATGCATAGTGTATTAGTCAATACTGCAAATTTATATGTTATTAAGTCCCCCCTGAGAGCCGGGTGGCAATCAATTTTGCCCAGGGATGTGAGGCTCCCTGAATTGAAAACAAATGTTGATCTATAATTGTCCTTTGCCTTACCCTCATTTTTTCTCTCCCCTCCCTTCATCCCCACTTTTTTTTTCAAGCCCAAAGGCAGGTCTGGTCTGTGGGTTGGCAGAGCCAAGTGGGACCAGGGCCAGGCTGGCGTGTGAAACAGCCCCGGTGCGCCCTGGGTATTGGGAAGTAGTGGGTTTGCAGAGCGGTGCTCTGGATGCTGATACAGCAGAAGCCCTCACATGAGTTTTCAGGTAAATTTCGCATCCACACAGTAACACAGTGGCACATGGTATTCCCAAGATTGGTTGTGAACAAAATAGCTAAAAGCTTATTAAACTCAAAGGACATCCTTAGTAAGATAAGAAGGGAAATAAAGGCTACCAACTTGTTTAATGTAAAGTTTAATTTGGTTGTAACAGCACTGGAATCATACTATCATGATAATGTATCAAAATGTAAATATTTAAGTAGAGATCACCTTGTTTGTGTTACTTGAAACAGTATTTAAGATAATAGATTGATCGATATAACAAACATAGACCTCCTCTCTATGACCTACTGTACAGTTATAGCTACATTACAAAACTCACCAAAGCATTTGCTCTGGTTGGTAGCTCGGTCCATGAAGACCTTGGAGGAGATGACGCTCCCGAAAGGCAGAAACATCTGCATGAGTTCATTATCTCCAAACTCCTGTGGCAGGTGGTAGATGAACAGGTTACAGCCCTCGGGCCCTGCGAACACACAGAAACCATGGAAACCACAATCAAACCTATTTACTGCTTTATTTACCGCTGCCTGCAGACAAGACCGACTGCTTCACATTTGGCCGGGGAACAGATCTGAGAAGCACGACTAATGGAGTGGCAAAGAAATACATTTGTTAGGAGTTCTGTAACATTATCTCTAAATAATAACAACGCTGTGTTTACCACCACAAATACAAATTGTGAATTTTCCAACTTTGATTTGATTTTGCATGGTGTGGCAGCATGACATCACTGAGGTGGCGACTTGATTATTTGTTTGCATGGAGATGTTGAGCAGGCAGCATTAAATCTCTATTCAAGAATCTAATCTAGTCAAACATCTCAACCTTTAATCAAGACAAAGGCCTACATAATAATAAATGCATTTTTTTTTTTTCCGGAAAAACTGATTGGTAATGATTTAGAACTAGTGAATCCAAAATCACATTTACACACGGTTGTCATCATCATTCTGTGTAGGACAATCAACTAAGCAGATTGAGAGGTGACTATAAATGTGTTCGAACCCAGTCAATGGATTACACAACGCAATCAACCATTAGGTGCTCAAATGTAATCTCCATGTAGTCTACATTTTGGAAAAGGTTAAAGCCAAAGTCAATCCCGCTAGACTGCATCACATTCAAAGATGCAAAGATGATGATGACGCTGGATTACTTTTATTTCCCCCCCCCAGATAATACCTTCATGCAGCTAGAGTACTATGTACAGTAACACTTTCATTTCTAAAAAGGCAACATTTAATCAATGCATTATAACACCTAGACAATATTACCAGGAAAGTGTAATACCCAAATATGAAATACAAATCGCAATAAAGCAGTATTGCAATGACGCAATAACAATGAATATTTAACTATTAATAACAGTGTAGTAAAATAGTAATATTGTTCTCTCACCCTCACCTTCTCTCTGTTGCTGCTGCTGGATGACCTGTGATGGCTGTGGCATTGTCTGGCCTATGGGAGTCAGTGTGCCAGCTGGGTAGATAGCTACAACACATTGAAGGGGAAACACAGATAGGTTTGGTCATCACTGAATACTCTAAATACTGCTTTCAGTTACAGTATTTCAGTTTGTCATTCATTATACAACGGTGGGTGTAATCTTGGATAGCTACAACACATCCCAGCCGGTGTTTATTCCACAAGTTACCACCGGCTAAAGCTATGACATTGAAATGCCTATTTACTCTGTTCAATCTCACTGCACAATCCACTCATCAGCCCAGCCAGACCATTTATAAACTGATCTCCACTATAAAAAGCATCTAGACATTATATCCAATTTCTTTTAGACTAGCATTTTGTTTTCAACAGCAGAGATTTGTATAACCCTTGCTGTCTGTCTCTCCAACATTTGTAACATCTCCAGCTGTCCCATAGTAATGAAAGTGTCAGGAGCCGGGACGAGACAGACAGGCAGACAGCTTTTCTCAGCCAGTCGAAATCATGATCAGTTGGCATAATTTTTATGGATACATACAAAGAAATGTCAATAGAAAACAGGTATAATGAAACAAAATGCAGCTAGTTTGCAGTCTTTCCAGCTTTAGTTTGAAGTGATTGTGTTAACTGTGCTGTTGGCTAGTTCCTCTGAACAACAGTGTCCTGATGAGAGAGCACATTTTCTATGCCAGGCGAAATCATGCATCATTGTTATGGATGTATCTAAATAAATGTCCCTAGAAAGCAGCTTAAACAAACGCAAATGCAGCTACTTTGCTGTTATTCTGGCTGCACTGTTTGACATGACTGTACGTTAGCCGTAGTTGGCTAGCTAACAAGCAAGGAATAGGAACGTTGCCAGCCAGTATGGCAATGGAACGTTTAGAATCAACGACTGGGTCGCGACCATAGATACAGAACAAAAAGACTGAACGACTGGGTCGCGTCTCTGGCAACCGAACCGAACAGAACCGATAGAACGAATGACCAGACTGCTTGGGTAGCAACCTTACATTTGTGTCGCGACTATATCTCCTGGAAGGATGAAATAATATTAATATATTAATCAAAATAATGTTTTTTTATGAAAATATGTTGATCATTATTTGAATACGTTAGTAACCCGTTGTATAAAAGTGATAACGCCCTCGAAACACCCGTGCAATATATCCTCCAAACACCAGCTTCTCAGGCATTATCACCTAAACGTATCATGTAAGGGATAATAAACAAGGGGCTATGTGTTCTATGGAAAATAATGAACGACGTGGAAAGTGTGTTCCATGACGCGCTAGAAATGTGTTCAACATCCACTGAAGTAGCAAGTTTACTAAATAGCTACAGTAGTTGCCGTGGTAACTAAACAAACAGATGTTGAACACATTTCTACCGGTATAAAGCGGATAATAACTTGTGTGGCTCTATGCGTTCTCTGGAAAATAATGCAACCCCGTGGAAGGTTTGTTTCACTCTGCTAGCGCAACGTGGAACACACCGTCCACATCGTTCATTATTTTCAATTATAACTCATAGCCCCTCGTTGATTATCCCTTACATAACGTTAACTGGTAGAGATAAAGTAGCAAATGTGTTCCAAGTATGAAAGTACTGTGGGCTTCATTACCATGCTACAAAAAATGCATCATATTAATTTACTGCACCTCAGTTTGGTAGCCTTGAGGGCTTATCTCAGTGTGTACATAAGGCCTACCTGTGTATTGCTGTACTCCGGTGAAGGCTTGCTGGAGGGTGTCTGCGGCAGTGGGGCTTTGGGTGGAGTAGGGTGGCAGGCCGTTGGTGTACATGGTCTCCACGGTGGGATGTCCGTTTGGCTGATGGTGAGGGATACCCGTGAAGCCGTTGACGATGGGAGTGACGATGCTGGGAGTGGTGATGTTGGCTGGTGGAGAGCTGAGGCCTGCAGAGACAAGGACATTTCTACTTTTACAGACTATCCAACACACACATATACCCACAAACACATACACTTTTGCTCGCTACATCTCCTCTCATCACAAGGACAGGATTCATCACCCTGCTCGCACTCGGAGCCAGCAGGCTATCGCACAAACTCATTTTTCACAGGTTGACTTCCCAGTGATCCAGAGGGATGTATCACCACAAGCGCCTGCTATATTATGTGGCATCCAAACACACCAAGACAGTTGTGAAGAGGGCACGACAAAGCCTATTCCCCCTCAGGAGACTCAGAAAAGATTTGGCATGGGTCATCAGATGTTCAAAAGGTCCTACAGCTGCAACATCGAGAGCATCCTGACTGGTTGCATCACTGCCTGGTATGGCAACTGCTCGACCTCCAACCGCAAGGCACTACAGAAGGTAGTGCGTACGACCCAGTACATATCTGGGGCAAAGGAAGGCCCTAAAGATTGTCAAAGACTCCAGCCACCCCAGTCATAGACGGTTCTCTCTGCTACCGCATGGCAAGCGGTACCAGAGCGCCAAATCTAGGTCCAAAAGGCTTCTCAAGAGCTTTTACCCTTAAGCCATAAGACTCCTGAACAGGTCATCAAATGGCTACCCGGACTATTTGCATTGTGTCCCCCCACCCCCTCTTTTACGCTGCTGCTTCTCTCTGTTTATCATCTATGCATAGTCACTTTAACTATACCTACATGTACATATTCCCGCAATTAGCCAGACTAACCGATGCCCCCGCACATTGACTCTGTACCGGTACCACCTGTATATAGCCTTGCTACTGTTATTTTTACTGTTATTTTACTGTTTTTTATTTATTTATTTATCTATTGTTTACCTACTACTTATTTTTTACTTAAAAACTGCACTGTTGGTTAGGGCTGGTAAGTAAGCATTTCACTGTAAGGTCTACACCTGTTGTATTCGGCGCACGTGACAAATAAACTTTGATGTGATTTGATTTGATTCCTACACGGAACTGTCACATAGCAGGCGCTTGTGGTGATACATCCCTCTGGATCACTGGGAAGTCAACCTGTGAAAAATGAGCCTGTCTGTAGTGTTTGTGCGATAGCCTGCTGGCTCCGAGCGCGAGCAGGATGATGAAACCACTATGCAACTCCAGTAAGATTCTGACGAGATAGGGGAGATTACAGTGAAACATTTACTCAGTGTGGACACGGGTAGCAAAACACTGAGAGGCCTACTCTCTTTATATATCATGAAAAAGATCCGATAGTTTGACACACCATGAGCACATAACACACACACACACGCACACACATACACACGCACACACACGGTTGCAGGATGTTTCACGGTTAGAATAGAATTGGATGCTCCTCTCTCTCATTCGATGAATTTTAAACCAGCCTCTTGTTGAAAGTGTGCAATCTTGGGCCGAATGCGAATGAGTCCATTTGAGGAGGATCTCACTATGGATGATGGCTACTTTGAAAGGCTGCTCCGTGGTAGAGCATCAGCCCTAGCTGAGAAACGGGCCCCCTGGGGACCACCTTTCAATCTGGAGCCAAGACGGGATTGGACAGAAAGGCTGGTTGTCACGGAAACCCTCAGGCATGCCATCATAGCAATTTCTCTGCCTCGGTAAAGAGCCCCTAAAGAAAAGTCCACATAGGGATGGATACATACGGTGGGTATGCTATGTAGCATGACTGGAAGTAATGCTAATGCCTTGGTAAATAGGCTGTGGATCACACACAGAAAAACCCACACAGAGCCATGTCAGCCTGAGACTACCCACGCACTCGGAGCACAGTTTAAGCAGTGGGGAGCCTGACACTCATGCAGCCAACCGCTGTGACCAGGGGAATTGTCCGGGTCCCGGCGAGAGCTGTTGTGTCTTTTGCACCATTTCCTTTTTTTAAGCTCCCTCCGTTTGCTTGTTTACTGCAGAACTGTGATGAATTAGACTGCAGCTCTGGCCCATTCTCTGGCGGGGCCCAGGAGACTGCTGCTCCCCGTTCTGAGGGTACAGACAGCCAGTCTGGCCGACCACACGCACTCTATTGTACCGCACCATAATGCAGCCTCTTCATCATCAGGGAAATTCATTTTCCAAGGCTTAGCAGTGGGCCGAGGCCACCATGTGCTTCAGGGTCAGCAGGCAGACGCAGCGCATGTGTGATAAGAGCCCATAGGCTATGGGTTAGTTATAGTGACCTATTTTGGGGTGGTGTGTAGCTGTAGAATTATTATAGTTGGTTATAGTGGGATAGTTTAGTAGGCTAGAGTGAATACTATATCATCATAAGCCATAGAATGTATTACTGTGATCAGGGCACCCTTGGGAATGAGAACCTGGTATCAATGGGTTTTCCCTAAATAATAATAATAATAATAATAATAATAATAATCTGATAAAAGTGTTTTTAAGCTCTCAAAATGTTCTAGTTTGAACATTCTGAAACTGTTGTAGCAGTGATTTCAGTTTAGAATGTTGAAGCCTGCGTTCCGTCATTGAAATGAATGGGGATACAACAAGCTTTAGAGTTTATGAAGTAGGAATGGAAGCAAAAAGCTGTGTTGAAGCCATCTAAGTTGAGTCAGTCTGTGGTGTATCCAAATGTTGCCTTTGAAGTCTATGGAGCTTTTATGCATATCTTAAACGGTTATAGTTTAAAAAGTATACATGGTATCACAAAGCTGTATACAAGCACACTATTATAGACCAGTCTGCACACTTTAAAGTTTGATGGCGTTTCTAGGTTAAACGGTTGAAGACTAGTAGTGACAAGTCTATGGCAGCTGAAATGCATTGAGATATATGTTTTTTTTCAAGCATCAGTGCCAGTCTGCATGTTTTAAAGTTATTTTGGCGTTGGTCGCTTTTACGGTTTTTACCCTACAGGTGGCAACGGGAGGCGTATAAGAATGATAAGGCAGTTTCTAAGAGTTGTGCTGCAAACTTATTTTTTAAATTAAACTAGGCAAGTCAGTTAAGAACAAATTCTTATTTACAATATGACGGCCTACACCGGCCAAACTCGGACGAAGCTAGGCCAATTGTGCGCCGCCGTATCAGTTGTGATACAGCCTGTATTTGAACCAGGGTGAGCTTCAGTGCCTTAGAACACTGCGCCACTTGGGAGCCCCGAAGTTAGTAATTAATAATTAATTCTACTAGTCCGAAACTGCATAAAAATGAGTGTGTAGATACAGTACCTATCTATAGTGTGTAGATACAGTACCTATCTATAGTGTGTAGATACAGTACCTATCTATAGTGTGTAGATACAGTACATATCTATAGTGTGTAGATACAGTACCTATCTATAGTGTGCAGATACAGTACCTATCTATAGTGTGTAGATACAGTACATATATATAGTGTGTAGATACAGTAACTATCTATAGTGTGTAGATACAGTACCTATCTATAGTGTGTAGATACAGTACCTATCTATAGTGTGTAGATACAGTACCTATCTATAGTGTGCAGATACAGTACCTATCTATAGTGTGCAGATACAGTACCTATCTATAGTGTGTAGATACAGTACCTATCTATAGTGTGTAGATACAGTACCTATCTATAGTGTGTAGATACAGTACCTATCTATAGTGTGTAGATACAGTACATATATATAGTGTGTAGATACAGTAACTATCTATAGTGTGTAGATACAGTACCTATCTATAGTGTGTAGATACAGTACCTATCTATAGTGTGTAGATACAGTACCTATCTATAGTGTGTAGATACAGTACATATCTATAGTGTGTAGATACAGTACCTATCTATAGTGTGTAGATACAGTACATATATATAGAATGTAGATACAGTAACTATCTATAGTGTGTAGATACAGTACCTATCTATAGTGTGTAGATACAGTACCTATCTATAGTGTATAGATACAGTACCTATCTATAGTGTGTAGATACAGTACATATCTATAGTGTGTAGATACAGTACCTATCTAAGGACAAGTGGGATAACAAAAAATATACAGAGAATATGATTTTATTTTCCGGCATTTTACTTTTCACACAACCATACCATTCCATGAACTACCGTTACTGCTCAAATCTTATGTTCTTAAACATGAGTAGACCTCAGCAAATGTATTTCTATCTAGAGTAGGGAGAAATATAGTGACCTAAGCAAATGTCTTTCTAGCTTGAGTAGGGAGAAATATTGTACTCCATACGGTGCCATACATAACAAGACATTGCATTTTATACTCCAGTGGACATATAGCCTCACATTGTGAAAATCATATTCATAGCGTGTTTACAATGCACACACGAGCATGTGCCTGTTTACATATGCCTGTTCACTGAATGCATTGTCCCATAATAATGACATGTTGTTTTGCACTCCAGAATTGGTAAATAGGATAGTGAGCGGGTCAAGAGATTGCTTATTTTACACAACTTGTGAGTGAGTCTACTACATATTGAGTCTACTACATATTGAGTCTACTACATATTGAGTCTACTACATATTGAGTCTACTACATATTCCACTTGGTTTTATGTTATGAAAGCATAATTATATTTACATTATTACAGTCGGTTCTTTGGGAAAATTGTTGATTTACACCCTGCGATGATTGCATTGAGAAAGAACCATAATTGTATTTATTATGCTAATTATACATTCAAATCAACAAGGAGCACTGGACGCATTTTGGAGAGCACCACAGTCATTATGAACACAAGGACTGTCTCTCAGCGAAGCAAGAAATAAGCATTCATAACAGATGCTTTCATTTAGTTAATTTAAAAACTAGGTGCATTCGTACTCGGAGGGTGTACTGCAGTCAAACTGTTCTAGCAGTTTAAACGTTAATGAAAAAAGGTCTAAAATGTTCTAAAGGGTGTAGATGAAGATTGCAAGAGATCTATTAATGCTACTGAAGGTGTTATCCATGTTAATGTGATAAAGTATTGTATTGTATTAAATGTGATTCGGTATAGTGGTCTGTTTGCAGCAACCCTGGTAGCATGAGTGTGGCTTATGCCAAAGGGGGTATTCTGTCTGAGCAGGTATCCCATGGCTAACGTGACACACAGCATCCTAAGGTGAGGCCGCCTTGAGCCCAGGTAGGTTCCCACTGAGGCGTAGTGCTGCTCAGAGCCCTTCAGGGGGTCACAAACACTATGTCAAACAGCTCATTAGCTTCAACTGTGGCATTAGTCACTCTGTGGAATCATCCTGCATCATGTTTTTGACCCCAATCTAAACCCACTTCCATCAATGACACAATCAGGGCTGAACTGAATGGGAGTGCAGTTAGGCAGAGCCCTATATGTATGTAATGGATGTTTTCATTCTATGTAGAGCAGCGCTCTGGAACGTAACATTATGTGACTTTGATTACACACTTCCTGCTCATGAAATCGACCTAACAAAGCACTGCCGTTCCCCTCCCCCTATCTATCCCCCTGGGATCGGCATCTTTTTTTAGTTTCATTTTTATTTCTCTTGTAGCTCAGGAAGTGCACCTGCTGAACATTATTGTCAAAAAGCCTCATCATGCATCATTGTAAGGATACATGCTCTAATCAAGTCAACCATCTGGCAGGCTGCTTATACGCCATCAAGCTGAAATTCTTTACATCTGTTGATCAAATGGGTGTTTCATTGTTTTCAGAAAGCACCCCTTAACCATTCAGGCTCTTTAAACTTTTTCTGCTGTGGTACACAAGCTTTATGTTGTGATAGGCAGGCGGTGGCTGAGGTGATTCAGATCATTAAAAGAGAGGGTAACGTGGCCAGGCTTTGAATGGTCATCTTTAGGACACTGTTTGTAATTTATGGTAATGCAGGCACCGCATTGTGGGATTTAGCGAGGTGCCTGTCATCATCCAGCGATATGCAATGGACTTCTTCAGTTATTAAAGAGAGATTTAGGCTAAGGTTATCAACATAGAGGCTACAACTTTTCTATATTTGATGTCTAGAGCGCATATTTGACACTGCTGAAATTTTTTGGACATATCTAAGTAAGTGGCAATGCATTGTGTCAAAGATATGGAGAGTCGATGAGACAACTTTGTGGGCCAAAGAACATGAAAGCATGTCTCTGACATTACAATTAATTATTCCACTTATTCACTGCACGAGTCCTAAAGTTTCTGAGTGGCTGTAGAACCTCTCAGCCCCCTTAAACAGACAGCCTTGCTAGTAATGTTATGTGCTCCTTCAATGAACTCTAAATAAGTCATGGGACCAGTCCACGTGTAACAGAAGGAGGCTGCTGCATACATACACCGGTCTGCTGCCTATCAGCACAGACTCCAATGAATGGAATAAAAATTCCTTTCATATTTATTGTAGTCCTTGGGAATTCTCTCTCTTGCAGTGATTAATAATGCATTGGATCGAATAATAAAAGTAATCAGCAGACTGTAGCTTACACAGAAGTGTGTAAAATGCTAGACATATTCCAGCGCTTCTTGAGGTTCCTGAGAGGGAACACACACCATGGTGAGCTCTTTTCAATACCAAAGGCCAATTCATTAAGCTCCTTGCATTGCAGATTGATACGCCATTGATTCCAACCCCCCGCAAAAGCATATTTAGTGGATTGCTCTCTGGAACAAGGTGATGCAGTATCATGAAGCCCTTTGAAAAGGTTAAATGTATATGAAATGAATATCTGATATGACTCAATTATATTTTCTTTATATCCCAGTATTGATTATGCACTTCAGTATATTTCAAATCAGCATTATGTATTTGCTGCATACACAGTCCATACAATGTGTGCATATAAAGTACATGTGGTGATCCTGTCTCTTGGTCTTTCATCACAGTAGTATTATACTGCAGTCAAGCTTCAGTATAAATACTGAACACAACACATACAATGCAGTGGAATTCTGTCCTGTATTGCCAACATAGAAAAAGCACCTCAGCTATACTTGTAATCACTGTCTTTGATTGATTACCTGTGTAAAAAAAATTACCACTTTGCATTAAAGATGTCACTGTAAATATTTGACAAATAGCCCCTCTCCAGCCTCCACCAACTACAACGCTTAACTTAGTGCATATATATACACAGTATACAGCATGTGCATATTGGCATGTTCCATCATATATAGAGAGAGAGAGAAAGAAAGAGAGAGAGAGATAGAAAGAGAGAGAATGGAGAGCAAGAGAGAGAGAATGGAGAGAGAATGGAGAGAGAGAGCAAGAGAAAGAGAGAGAGAATGGAGAGAGAGAGAGAATAGAGAGAGAGAGAGAGAGAGAGAGAGAGAGAGAGAGAATAGAGAGAAAAGAGAGAGAGAGAGAGAGAGAGAGAGAGAGTCAGGAGAGAGAGACGGTCACTGACAGAACACATTCTAGCCTGTGATATTGATTTTCAGAGTAGAATGTAAAGGTGCTTTAAAATGGGTCATGTCAGACTGATGCGTAATCTTGACTGTTGATTCCCTCACAGTTATAATGTTATACAGTTACCAAACTCACTATACTGCAATGTCGGGGGAAATATACAAATAAACACAACAAAGACTTAGATTTTGTATTATTCATTTTGATGCATGCTTTGTGAGAGAGGAACTTGTGGGTTCCTCAGTTTCACAAAAATGAAGTATTGCTGAATAAGCAAATGTTATGCGGTAGCTATCTCAAAGTCCTCTGCTGCTTTCCCTTTAATGTGTCTGTATAGAATGATGGGGCCGTTTGTAATGGAAAACTGAGGGAATTGCATGCAGATCCTGTGTAAGTGTTTCAAAGCACAAGGTCAAAAGACGGAGGAGAAATTAGTGCCTATACCTGCAAACGTATCTATTATGCTCCCGATTTCGATTTACCGCACCAAAATATATCTGCATACAACATAAATATGCAAATCACATCAGATGTATTTTTCCTTTTTCATTTTCCTCCAACTGAATACTTTGTGATTATCATTTCCTCTTTTCTCTTGGCCTTGCTGCAGTCTGAGTTCTCGCTTCCCTCTTCCTCCCACCATCTCCCAAACTTCCCCCACACACATAAACACACACACACACCCACTCACCCAAAGGGAATGAAACACATTGCTTACCCAGTGCCTGATGGAACTCACCAGACACCGGGGTCATGGAGTTGGGTGGGAGGCCGTTGATGCTGAGTGCCCCCATCTGGTGGAGTTGGGTGGCGGGGAAGGCCATGCTGGGTGTCAGGTAGCCCCCATGGCTCGCTGCCATGATGGCTGCCTGCTGCTGCATGAGCTGGGGGAACAGGAGGGAGGGAGAGAGAGGGAGAGAAAGGGAGAGAGAGAGGTCAGTATGGATGGAGGGAGAAGAGATAGAGAATGAGAGGGAAATGAGGGATGGACGGTGAGCGAGAATTCGAATAAAGCGAGAGACGAGAGAGAAAAGGGAGAGAAGAAAGGATGGAGGAAGAGACAGGGAGAGAGGGGAGAGAGCGGGGAGAGAGCGGGGAGAGAGGGGGAGAGAGAGAGAGAGAGAGAGAGAGAGAGCGGGGAGAGAGAGGAGCATAGCAAAGTTAGAGTAGAGGGAGGTATAGATGGGGTTGATGGATGTATAGTGCATGGAAAGTAGAGCGGAATAAAAGAAAAGAAAGAAAAGAAAAGTCTGTCAACCGATGTTTAGTGAATCTGTCTATCCTCACAGTCGGAGGGCTGTCAGCAGCTGTAGGAATCTTTCAATAGCTGTCTGTTGGGCTCATTCAAATCAACGGATTGACATGTGCACATTATTCCTGTCTCTAGGGAACTGGGAAAGTTCAGAGGCAGAATTGAATTGCATTTATCTTCCTTTGTCAAACTTCTCTGTGAGTGTCCTCTCCCTGGTTGTGTAAAGTGGAGGGGCAGTGACATCTCTCAGTAGCTCCGCTCGCTGGGCTCTTTTTTAATTTGCTGCGGTGCCACTGGCGTGTCACGATCAGCAACCTGTAATGGTAGTCCATTTACACTGGACACACTGATAAAGAACTGGGCTGACACCACTTAGCACGAACACACAGCTAAACCCATTCTCTATCCAATACTGCCTAGAATATACCCACGAACCTGCAACCTGTGGACCAGTGGGTTTACAGTATCTGGGAAATCAATGCTCTTTTGTAGGGCATGTATTTCATGATAAGGAATGCAGGTATGTGGAGGAAAAACATGGACACAATCGGACAATCCCTTGTTCCTTATTCCTGTTTAATATCCCACAGCTCCCTGTTGAATAAGTGGATCGGCACCCCCAGTATGACTCAGCTAAGCAGAAATCAAATGCCTTCGCCACTAGCTCGCTCTGATGTTAATGACGATATTGTGCGGCTGAGGCAGAAGATGCCACTCTCCCAGTATTTGCATGGAGTCCCTGGATAGGAAAAGCCAATTATTTTCCCTCAATGCCCCTGTCAAGTAACCTGAAAGCGGCTGTCCTGCCACAAAACGGGCGCCGCTGGCACCTCATCCATTAGCCACATACCTTACCACCACTATCTATTAACTCCTTTTGTCATTTGCATAATTTTATCAACATGACAAATGGGGATCATCCATTTTGCTCGGAATAAGATAAATTGAGCTTTTAGGGGTTTGGAAAAAGGGGCAGCGAGGAGAACTAAACAAAAGCACGACCAAGAAAACAAACAACGAGAGGAAGTCAATGTGAGAGCTGTGGTTGGTGTGGGATAGAGATGGTGTTAATGCCCTCATTAATTTCAGACTGGGGTTGGAGGTTTGGGGTAGAAGGCCTCTGATCTGATTGGCCCCTGTATCAGAGCATACTGTCACAGCAGTCACTGGCTTTTGTCCCTCTCTCAGGTCCTTCTTCCTACTTTCAATAGGAGCTGGGGACGTGGGCTTACTCTAATAAGCTTGCAACCCATTTGCCAGTGGCCTATACAAGTTGATGGAAGCTGCAGCAGGCCTAGATGGTAGAATAACAGACTGAGGCAGAAGGTCTTCGTATAGCCGTTACTTTACATGCATAGATAATGCAGTCCTTCATGCCAGCTGCCAGATTGTCATGGATAACAACATGGCATTCAGTGATGCTTTTTCAGAATTAAAACGCAGCTAATTGGAAGCTCAAGCATGTAATTATGTTGGAATGAAGTGTGTAATACAAACTGGCTCTGATAAAAAGCCTCTGTCCACCAACTGGAAGTGTTGACAGAGATATTCAGTCATGTTTTACTATTCATGTGTTTTTTCATCCATATTCAGAAGCCATTGCTACAGTATATTTCTTCTTATTTATCCTTGGCAGTAGATAGCAAAACGTCTGTGGCACACAAAGAGCTAAATTGCATTGAACTGAATCTTCATCATCATGGCCATAACCTTTTCTCGCTTTGGAATGGAAAATAAAAGAAAGGAAAGGAAAAGAAAAGAAGCAGGGAAAAAGTTGCCCCTGCTACAGCATCCATTTAGTGTCAGGCATCTGCTTCTTTATTGCAACCTGATGGCATTATTCTCCCCTGGTGCCAACAGGCAATCACCTCTATCACATGGCAATTATGTCTGTAGCACTGCTCTGTGACTCACTGACTCTCAGCACTGTCACATGTGACCCTTCCAGCCAGTCCTGAATGGGCACCGAGGAGGAGGAGAAGATGGGGGGAGCAAGGGAGGAGGGGGAAAAAATGGAGCGAGCGAAAGAGAAGACCCCGGTTATTGAGGTCCTGGACCTGCAGATTGCCTGAAACTGGTGTGCACTCCAGCAGAGAAAACCTGAAGACAATGGAGTCCACAGCAATTGCCTGGCCTGAGCTTAAGGGCTTCATTGGCTATGGTGTGTTTCCTTAGTGGGGTTTTAATAGGGTTTCTTTCATGTTTAATCATTTGCGTGTGTGTGTGTTTATGTGTTTACCTGTGTTTACGTGTGTGTGTTCATGTGTGTGTGTGTGTGTGTGTGTGTGTGTGTGTGTGTGTGTGTGTGTGTGTGTGTGTGTGTGTGTGTGTGTGTGTGTGTGTGTGTGTGTGTGTGTGTGTGTGTGTGTGTGTGTGTGTTGATTAAGATGTGGGCAGTTGGGGAGGGTGTCCCACTTATAAGGTCCTTTTCCATGACATTTCCAGATCCGTACAGTAGCCTTACCTAAATAACATTTTTCAATCTTTTGTTATGTTTGGGACCTTTAATGAATGCATAATATAAAACATCCTCCTCCTTATTGGCTGTGCATAGTTCCTGCTTGTGCAATGCAATGACTCGAGGTGTTGGTAAGGTACAGTAGAGGCAAATCATTTTAATATCACTTGTAAGCTCTTTTCTATTATGAAATAGCTGAATTTATTGTAAAACACATTCTCAATTTACATTGAGTCTTTATAGTCGATCGTTTCGTGATCTGTGTTGGGTTGCGTTGTGTTGAAAAGGATCAGCTATATACTGTATATTCTGACTAGTTCCAACAGGGGGCGATGTTTGTTGATGTGAGTATTACAATCATCACGCAGCTCCTGTACATCCACCCACACAAAACTTCACCATTAGCTCACTGTTAAAACGACTATTTTCTCAAGTCATTCATTTTTATCAGATTCAATTATAAAAATGGTGATGTTGTGCCTTTAGTGTCGCACATCTCCAAGCCTTCCATTCCCACACTGAAAATGGCATGTAGAATTTCTGAAACAGCAAGCTGAAATGGTTGTTCTCAGGAATATACACATGGATTGAGATGAGAGAAGAGTGGGACACAAATTAAATCGGGTACAAATATTCTCCATGTGTATTGACACGCAACAGTTGATAGGAAATGTTTCTATTATTTAACGAGGCAAGTCAGTTAAGAACAAATACCTCCAGGGTCAGCCCCTGGAGCAACTAGGGTTAAGTGCCTTGCTCAAGGACACATCAACAGGTTTTTTTTTTTCACCTTGTCGGATCAGGTATTCGAACCAGCAACCTTTCAGCTACTGGCCCAACCTAACCTCTAGGCTACCTGCTGCCCTGGGTAGCTGCTTTATCGTGTATTTACACTGCTTCTTTAGAGCAACTATTATCAGCTGTTTGGAATGGTATAAGAATATCTTCCTCTATCCTTGTGTTTCGTGAAATCACGTTTGCAAATAGGATGTCGTCTGTCAGAACAGTGCTGTGTCTATCTTGAAAACGGCACATTTCTCATTTTTGTCAGTGTTGTACTCCTACAATTTGTGTTCACAACCCCCCCCCCCCCCCCTCTGCTGGTTTGACTAAAATCCAATTTACGGGCTGTCAGCTCAACTCTATAATCCTATCCACTGCTGTATTTGTGAAGTAGCTCTTTGAATTTGCCATTTACTGTTCTGTGGATATATACCGTCCCTGTAGATGTCTGTATTCCATACCTTGCTAGCTATATATACTGACAAACATATGGATGGAGGAGTACATATCAGTGGAGGCTGCTGAAGCGAGGACGGCTCATGATAATGGCTGGAATGAAGTTAACGGAATGGTATCGAACACATCCAACACGTTGTTTCCATGTGGTTGATACCATTCCATTGACTCCATTCCACTGGTACATATATAGTGGCTTTTGAGATTGCGGGTTTTTTGTGTCATTGCGGGTTTTAATATTGGAGAGGGTGTAGTAGTTTATTATAAAGTAAAGAAACATTTCATGTGTATCACCCTGTTGCAGTTCATTCCAACCCAAAAGAGAGGAAAGGCTGTCACATGCTGCAATAAGCATCTACGTTTCTGTGTCTGGTATTCAATCAAAACTGCACTAGTGGAAACCTAACACTGATGAAAAATTACATTGTTCCTGTGCCAAATGAAAGTACATTACAAGTAATGAAATTCATTAGATAAAATGTATACAGTGGAATAAAACAAAACTAGCTGTAGGCTATACATTCATTACAACATACCTGAAGGTTGAAATGATCTCATAACAGAACGTTGTACTACCTCAAAGCATTACAATATACAGTATGATTCACATCTCATGGATAATTAAATGTACAGTCACTGAGTAGTCTTGTAAAAATGTCTTCTTCTTCTAATAACTATAACGACTAACTAATATCTAATAACTAACTATAACGACTAACTAATATCTAATAACTAACTATAATGACTGTAACTAATATCTAATAACTAACTTTAATGACTAACTAATATCTAATAACTAACTATAATGACTGTAACTAATATCTAATAACTAACTATAACGACTAACTAATATCTAATAACTAACTATAATGACTGTAACTAATATCTAATAACTAACTATAATGACTGTAACTAATATATATTAACTAACTATAATGACTAACTCATATCTATTAACTAACTATAATGACTGTAACTAATATCTAATAACTAACTATAATGACTGTAACTAATATCTAATAACTAACTTTAATGACTAACTAATATCTAATAACTAACTATAAGGACTATAACTAATATCTAATAACTAACTATAATGACTGTAACTAATATCTATTAACTAACTATAATGACTAACTAATATCTATTAACTAACTATAATGACTGTAACTAATATCTAATAACTTACTATAATGACTAACTAATATCTAATAACTAACTATAATGACTGTAACTAATATCTAATAACTAACTATAATGACTGTAACTAATATCTAATAACTTACTATAATGACTGTAACTAATATCTAATAACTTACTATAATGACTGTAACTAATATCTAATAACTAACTAATATCTAATAACTAACTATAATGATCAAACATCTATAACATGACTAGAAACTATCATTCACAAAACTTTAGCAATGGATTGGCATGTACCCACCTCATTGTCATGCTGCAGCAGTGCCTGGAAAAACAAGACACATGTTGTTGTGTGGCATAGAGTTGGTGACAGAGTGTGTAGCTGTCTGTGTGTGTCTGAATGCGTAGTGTAGTGTGTGTGATGGGGTGTGTGGGGCTCTGCCACATTAAATAAGAGTCATGGCCAACCTGAGCGGGACACAATGCTCTCCCAGCAGACCACCACCGCCTCCTCCACTCCTGAAACATTTGCATTTCTCCACATTTCCTGGGGATGGGCTGCATTTCATGAATTGTAATGAAGGCAGGAGTTTTACTGGAGAGAGCACAGAGATGGCCTCGCAATTACTCTGGGATGGTCAATTTGCACTTTTCATACTGGCCACCATGCCTTTGATAAGAAAATGAGGGAAATTAATAAGCCCACGAGACCTGGGCAGCCTCAACAATTAATCCTGGCATTTAGAGAAGAAAAATAAAAAATCTGCCTGTGCGTAAATAAATAAAGAATTCCGTTATTTTATAAATATATACATACTGTGTATATTTTTGCAGTCTGATGTGACTGAGGTTTAGGTATTTATCGGTGTCGGACGGAACCCTTTTCTTCATTCCATTTCAGCTCCCTTCAAGCGGCAGTAACTCTGTATGCAGGCTAAATAGGTTTGTGTGGAGATAAGGTTCCTATGGAATATTCAGAGTCATCTCTGGCCCTTGGTGCAGCTCCGGGGCTCCGGGGAGAGGAGTGGGCAGTGGGAAGAGCGGCGTGGGCCGGGTGAGCTCATCAAAGAGCCTGGGGTCTGCCGTGTGTGTATAGTGCTCTGCCCTCGGGGATGTTGGGGGGTAAGAGGGGTTTGGAGGGTTGGGGGTTGTGCTAGTTAACTCACTGCATGTGTGGATGGTGTTGGTGGGGTAAGAGGGGTTTGGAGGGTTGGGGGTTGTGCTAGTTAACTCACTGCATGTGCGTAGGTACTGTAGGTGCTGAAGGGCAGGGCGATGGCTGGGTTGAAGATGCCAAACTGGCCAACCATCTGCTGCATGCGGCGGATGGTGCGCTCCTTGTCTGTGTCGGCAAACTTCACCACCAGGCTGGAGGAGGCGCCCTGGGGGGGGAGAGAATCGGAGCCGTTCTGAGGAGAGAGGGACCGCATACTTAACCAACCAACCCTCCTCTGTCCGCAACACCTCCACACAGCAGTTAGTGTATCAACAGTATCATCAACATGACATGCCACACAGTCAGTCACTATTGGCTACTATATGTATGTTTAGATAATGAACTAAAGAACTAGAGTTGACCTATCAAGTCTGAAACAAGTCATGCATGATAAAATGATTGGATGGTTTAATTGTTCAGCTTCTCATTTGACATTAGGCCTGTTGTTAACATCAATATTAGCAAGCTCCTCTCATCGAACATCAAACTCACAGTTTTATAGAATTCCAGATACTACATGATTGGACATTTGTCTTATTGATGATATTGTGTCTGTGTTGTTTGCGGTCTGCATACATAAGTAGGGATTTAGAGTCATATGAACCAGGTCTATTTATATCTGTAAAGTCCTCTTTTCAGATGCAAACATAAACCTTCCATCAATTTATAATGCCATGTCATTTAGGCCTGCATTTCAGTGTTAGAGGCATTACTACAGACACCCTGGTTTGATTCCAGGCTGTATCACAACCGACCGAGATTGGGAGTCCCATAGGGTGGCACACAATTGGCCCAGCGTCGTCCGAGTTTTGCCGGTGTAGGCCGTCATTGTAAATAAGAATTTGTCCTTAACTGACTTGCCTAGTTAAATAAAGGTTAAATAAAACATTGTTTTATTTTATTTAACTGGGCAAGTCAGTTAAGGACAAATTCTTATTTACAATGACGGCCTACCCCAGCCAAAACCTCCCCTAACCTCCCCAATTGCTGGGCCAATTGTGCGCCGCCCTATGGGACTGCTGATCACGACCGGTTGTTACACAGCCCGGGATCGAACCCGGGTCTGTAGTGATGCAGTGCCTTAGACCGCTGCGCCGCTCAGGATCCCATAGTTCACTCTTCTTCCAAGAAAGTTCTTACTTGGGGTTTAACCTTGGTCCAGCCATTCAAGAAAGGTTCCAAAACCAGCGACATATGATTATTTGAGATGGAGGGGCTGAGATTGGGATGGGCACCAGTAAGCACTTATTGACCTTGGTGAAGGTGCTCTTCTAAGTGTTGCAGTCACTCACTCGCTCTCTCCAACTCTCTCATTCTGATCCAGCACTCCTCTCTCTCTCGCGCTCTCTCTCTCTCTCTCCCTGCAATAATGAAACCAGCAGGTGCGTCTGCCGCACACCATTCATTAAGAATCCTTAAAGGATTTAGCGCTACACTTGACCTTTCATGCGCTCAGCCTTGCCTCCCCCTGCCCCCCCAAAACTGCCCAATCGATCCCTATAAAAGGCCGAAATATTACTCTGATCTGACAGTGTAGAAAGGTTGTGCGTCATTTAAAATAAGAGGCTCCCTGAAATTGATGTGAGATTGTCAATAATAGCAGCGAGTGGCGGTGGGGGTTGGGAAGGGCTCAGGAGCCAGCTGGGAGGTGTGTTTGGGCTATGAAAGGCTGTCGGGAGGTTGTGTGGTGAGCTGCAGAGGGGATACTGCTCCCCTGGCTCCCAGCTACACATTGGGGAGGTGAGGAAGTCTCTCTCTCTCTCTCTCTCTCTCTCTGTGTCTCTCTCTCTCTCTCTCTCTCTCTGTGTCTCTCTCTCTCTCTCTCTGTGTCTCTCTCTCTCTCTCTGTGTGTCTCTCTCTCTCTCTCTCTCTCTCTCTCTGTGTCTCTCTAACTCTCTCTCTCTCTGTGTCTCTCTAACTCTCTCTCTCTCTGTGTGTCTCTAACTCTCTCTCTCTCTGTGTGTCTCTAACTCTCTCTCTCTCTGTGTCTCTAACTCTCTCTGTGTCTCTAACTCTCTCTCTCTCTCTCTCTCTCTCTCTCTCTCTCTCTCTCTCTCTCTCTCTCTCTCTCTCTCTCTCTCTCTCTCTCTCTCTCTCTCTCTCTCTCTCTCTCTCTCTCTCTCTCTCTCTCTCTCTCTCTCTCTCTCTCTCTCTCTCTCTCTCTCTCTCTCTCTCTCTCTCTCTCTCTCTCTCTCTCTCTCTCTCTCTCTCTCTCTCTCTCTCTCTCTCTCTCTCTCTCTCTCTCTCTCTCTCACTCTCTCTCTCACTCTCTCACTCTCTCTCCCGCTCTCTGAGGGGGTTGAGTATGTGTCAATCACATTTAATTTCCAAGCTCAACAATCTAGCTCAGGGCTGGGCTCTCTGCTTATGTAGGAGAGATTTGCAGGTTGCCAGAGATGCTAAAAGATAGTCACTGGAGGGAAGATGAATGTAGTTTTTTTTTCTACCTCCTCTCTCTCTATGTTCCCTGTCTTTTCACTATCCTCTCCTCCCCTGACGGCTGGCTGGCCATAAGTGCACAGACAAAGCTGCCTCTCCTCACCACCGGCACCACATTAGGCCCCTGCTCATTAAGTGCACTGTATGACTTAACAATGAAGTTCATACGGCGAGAGTAAAACAACACTCTGAAAGAGGGAACCCACACTCCTCCTCCCCCTCATCTCCTCTCCAGACCCACAGTCCATAATCTGTAGTGCGAGTCCGTACAAGGTTACGCAGCCCAGTCATTCTGGTGGAAGGGCCTTGTGTTGTGTCTGTCCAGCTTTTACTATCTGTTCCATTAACATTATTATGGGGTATAACTTTAGTCGAGTCTGGGAGCAGGGATGTGGGACTGCAATACAGGAATGTGCAGCAGTGGTAAACAGTGAATATTTTACTCCACAGCACTAAAAAAGCTATTAAAGGCCTAGCTGGTTTGATAATGAGACCCATGGTGCATTTCCTCTCTTGCTCAGCTTCACAGGTTCTTGGGGAGGGTTGGAATTTATAATCTGAAGGTATTAAGTTGTCTGCAAGCAACACGGAGGGAGGACGCTGCAGCCCAAGCTCCTTCCTGTTCTGTCATGCAGTCTGGAGTGTGCTTGCATATGGAAGTGTGGTTAATTGTGGATTGAGCGTGTGAGTGCAATACCAATGCAGCTCCTAGTCTGTCTCCTGTTCTGTTCTGTACTATTCTATCCAGATTGCAGTCTGTGTCTCTGCCCTGCTGTTGGCTCTTCCCAAATTGCTTGTATTGATCAGGGTGGATTCTGTGTGAACC
This sequence comes from Thymallus thymallus, assembly GCA_023634145.1. NCBI lineage: Eukaryota > Metazoa > Chordata > Actinopteri > Salmoniformes > Salmonidae > Thymallus > Thymallus thymallus. Next base: position 26,418,481 of record CM042393.1, on the reverse strand, counting down.
CAGAGCTCCAGAAGTGCCTCGGCACCTTCAAATTGCTGCATGAACTCCAGGATCTTCAGAGTCCCTGGAAGACTTACAGTGGATTTACTAGCAGTCATAGCGCCACTGCACCAAACTCTCAGCCTCTACTATGAAAGGTGGAAAGGTTAAACATATCCGGATGACTCCTCACTAACCCCCCCTCTCTCCTCTCTGCAGAAATGACAGTGGCTCCAGGCACAAGCTTTTTATTTTTGGGTTAGTCATCACACAAGCCCTTCTCTGTAGGTGCCAACATCAAATCAAATTGTATTTGTCACATGCTTCGTAAACAACAGGTGTAGACTAACAGTGAAATGCTTGCTCACGGGCCCTTCCCAGCAATGCAGAGCGAAGAAAAAAAAAATATATATAAAAAAAAAATAACACAAGAAATAAATACACAATGAGTAACGATAACTTGGCTATATACAGGGAGTACCAGTACAGAGTCAATGTGCAGGGGTACGAGGTAATTGAAGTAGATATGTACATATCGGTAGGTAGGGTAAAAGTGACAGGATAGATAATAAACAGTGACATTAGCGTATGTGAAGAGTCAAAAAAGTTAGTGCAATAAGGGTCATTGCATAGTCCGGGTAGGGGGGCTTGGGGGTAGAAGCTGTTCAGGGTCCTGTTGGTTCCAGACTTGGCGCATCACTACCGCTTACCGTGCGGTAGCAGAGAGAACAGTCTATGACTCGGGTGGCTGTTGACACCATGTTAGACCGGCCCGTTATTTTCCATGTCCAGTCCCATGTTTGTTCCCATGTCTGCCCAATTTACTTCATATCACAGGGTACAATCTCTCTCTCCACAGTACAAAGCAAAGAGGTGGATGAAGTGTGAAATAAAAGTCTCATTAAATTTGAAGCTGCCAAGTGTCAGGCAGAATCCCCACCGACTCAGAGCCTCTAGAGTAGATTCAGGAAAGGGAGTAAAACTGTGGGAATAAAATGGCCAGCTGTTCTTACACAGGAAAATAGGGCAAAAAGGACTGGGATTCAAAGAGAAGTCTGCTCCCTTCGCAGCCAAGGCTGGCTTGGTTCCTTTTCCAAACCTGTGTGAATGGTCCAGATAAAGCTGCAAACGACGCTATATATTTGATATTGCCTTAACTCTACACATCTGTCTCTGTGCATTACCTCGCAATAAGGAAATTAGGTTGAATTATCATGCGCCTGCCGTCATCTTATATAAGCCACTGCGACTCAGACAACCTGTAATGGAACAAAGTGTCACATGGCGAGTGCCTTAGCGGTGTCCCTGTCTCTTTGGTTTAGTCAAACGGGGGCTTAGTCACAAGAACAAAGATTCCTAGTTCCTACTCCACTCGCTGCAACAGGAATACCAAGCTGTATGGCTATTTCCAGACAGTTGCTTAGTGAGTTCAGTGTTAAACTTTCTATTGTTTTGTTTTATGTCTCCATTATCATTATTATCACACTGATTCCCATTCGTCTGCGCTAAGTAACCAATGAGAATGAATGAATACACACTGCATATTTAGTGCTTGGTTAGTAAAATAACAAGTAAGTGTAATCCATTAGGCTCTGATTAGAATGTAAATTGCTTGGGAAGTGACACTAGGGAAAAATGACATCTTATAAGCGATAGGAAAATATGAAAACTATAAATTTAAACATAATTACGGCACATTGTTTAATGACGAGAAACATAGATATATCATCCATGTGAAGTAGCCTCCTAACATTAAACTATGCATGAGACATCTCATTTCATTACTGTGACACTGACTGTCGTTCTATAACAATTATATTTATAGTGTGAGTAAAGCGAGATCACACTTAGATATGGGCTTTGACTCCTCTTAGCATGCCTCCCTGCCGAAAGGTTGTTGGATCGAATCCCCGTTCTGCCCCTGAACAAGACAGTTAACCCACGGTTCCTAGGCCGTCATTGTAAATAAGGATTTGTTCTTAACTCACTTGCCTAGTTAAATAAAAGGTTAAATAAGTATTCAACCTTTTTGTAATGGCAAGCCTAAATAAGTTGAGGAGTAAAAATGTTCTTAATAAGTCTCATAATACATTGCATGGAATCCTTCTGTGTGCAATAACAGTGTTTAACATGGTTTTTAATTGGCTACCTCTGTACCTCACACATACAGTACAATTGAATTATCTGTAAGGTCCCTAAGTCCAGCAGTGAATTTCAAGCACAGATTTAACCACAAAGACCAGGGAGGTTTTCCTATGGTTTGCAAACAAGGGCACCTATTGGTAGATGGGTAAAAAAAGCAGACATTGAATATTCCTTTGAGCATGGTGCAGTTATTAATTTTACACTTTGGATGGTGTATCAATAAACCATCCATACACCATGCCGGAGAGGAAGGAATACGCTCAGGGATTTCACCATGTGGCCAATTGTGATTTTAAAATAGTTACATAGTTTAATGTCTGTGATAGGAGAAAACTGAGGATGGATCAACAACATTGTTACTCCACAATACTAACATAAATGACAGAGTGAAAAGAAGGAAGCCTGTACAGACTAAAAATATTCCAAAACTAAAATAATACTGCAAAAGATGAGGCAAAGAAATGAACTTTTTTATCCAATACAAAGTGTTATGTTTGGGGCAAATCCAACACAACACATCACTGAGTACCACTCTTCATATTTTCAAGAATGGTGGTGGGTGCATCATGTTATGGGTTTGCTTGACTAGGGAGCGTTTTAGGATAAAAATAAACGGAATAGAGCTAAGCACAGGCAAAATCCTAGAGGAAAGCCTGGTTCAGACACTCATAGACAAATTCACTGGGAGACATGTCCCTGAGTGGCCTAGTTGCAGTTTTGACTTAAATCGGCATGAATATATATGGGAAGACTTAAAAATGGCTGTCTAGCTATGATTAGCAACCAACAATCCAGGTGTGCAAAGCTTTTAGAGACGTACTCAGAAAGACACAGCTGTAATCGCTGCCAAAGGTGTTTCTAACATGTATTGACATTTCAGAGTATTTTGACAAAAAAAAAAAACACATTTAAATCCATTTTAATCCCACTTTTTAACACAACAAAATGTGGAAAAGGTCGAGGGGTGTGAATACTTCCAGAAGGCACTGTAGCTACAGTGTTTCCATCACAGTCTAAAGTGGAACCAATCCCTTCCTAAGCTCAGCTGGAGATAAACCAGCGGCACTTCAGTCCTGACCCTCCGATTCCGTCCCGGGACTTCCCTCAGACACTGCCTTCCTGAATCGCAGCAATTTGCTTTGCAGCTCCAGTGTTCACATCTTTAATTGTGTGGTGTCCTCAGCCGTGTGAGATCTGCCGAGGCCCATGCGGGAGGCATGGGTGCATGGAATGGAATGGAGAGGAATGGAGAGCATGTCAGGGTCTCACATCTGACCTGTCATCACCTCCCACCACCCTGCGTCACTCGTATTTATTTGGACAGTGAAGATAACATTTATTTGGATCTATACTCCAGCATGTTCGATTTGAGATCAAATCAAATCTTTCATAATGAGGCGACAGTATAGAATTTCACCTTATATTTGAGGGCATTCTTATACATATGTGTTTTACCGTTTAGAAATGAAAGCACTTTATGTATCTAGTCCCCCATTTGAAGGTGTCATAAGTATTTGGACAAATTCACTTATATAGTGTATTACATTTAGTCAAAAGTTTAGTATTTGGTCCCATATTCCTAACATACAACGACTACATCAAGCTTGCGACTCTACAAACTTGATGGATGCATTTCCAGTTTGTTTTGGTTGTGTTTCGGATTATGTTGTGTCTAATAGAAATGAATGGTAAATAATGTATAATGCTATTTTGGAGTCACTTCTAATGCGTGAGAAAGTTACAGAGGCATAAATATCGTACCCCCCCCCCCCAAAAAAAAAATCCCCTGTTATTGGTAATTGTGAAATAAGCATGTTTTGGGGGAATGATCTTTGTGGTTCTGTAACTTTCTCACTCATTATTATTATTCAAGATTAATGAATGGTTATCTGTAATCATAGTAGCATCCACAATAATGTAGAAGTGTTCAGATACATATTCTATTCTTATTTACAACAAAAGTGACTCCAAAATGACACAATACATTGTTTAACATTAATTTCTATTGGGCGCAACATAAACACAACCAAAACAAACTGCAAATGCATCCATCAAGTTTGTAGAGTCGCAAGCTTGATGTAGTCATTGTATGTTAGGAACATGGGACCAAATACTGAACTTTTGACTAAATGTAATACAAGTGACGTATTTACTATAGCTTTTGTTGGTGAGCCTATTTTGTATTAGCATTGAATCAAACAAATGTTTTTGCTTTCATGTGCAGAATAAAAAATAAAAAAAACGACCTGTCAATCATTTAAGAAGCACTGTTTGGTAGAGTTCTTTGATGTGCCATCCATTTAATTATTATTGTTTCAGGAGTTTGCTTCGGTCCAGTAAGTAACATTGGGTTTCCATTCATTTGACTGAATCATTCGTCATACCTTCAGCTCCAACGCGCGCCAATGATTGGGTTATATAAGAGTACACTCTAATGAGAAAGATATAGAGGGTCAAAGATCATCCCCCCAAGACATGCTTAATTTTACAGACACAAAAAGATCCCACCATGTCGAACAAACCATTTTTCTCTCGGCATTTATACAATTGTTACGGGATTTCCTGTTTCCATCAGCCCATGCGCCAGGTAATTCATCCACATTAAATGGTTGGATGGAAACCTAGTTACTGTATATATGGATATACGTGTACACTCATGCACACAGATACACACTTAGGCTTAGATACATCCAATAGATGCATTCTCTCTCGCATTCATATGCTCAAACAGTTACACACCCATACACATGCTCATTAGCATGCACAAACACATACAGAAGAGACCACATACAATCATACAATCTGAACCTCAAATCCACACACATTTTATCACTCAGATCCCTCCCACACACATACAGTATACATAAACACACATTCACAACCCCCCAACATCCTCCGAGCTGGAAAATAAGATCAGTCAGTGAGCCTTTGACCCTTGCTCATGGCTGTATGAGCATGTGATAGAGAGGAGAGAGAGGAGTGTGTGTGTGTGTGTGTGTGTGTGTGTGTGTGTGTGTGTGTGTGTGTGTGTGTGTGTGTGTGTGTGTGTGCGTGCGCTTGGGGGATCTGATGTTGATCTATTAAGAAGCTGTTAGTTATAGTGTTTACATTCAGTGCACTCCAAAACCTCAGCTAGGCTCTCTGCTGGAAATGATCCATAGCCATCTCTTTTCCTAGACAGATCACTTGGAATAGCTTGTAAATGCTGGACACTCATTTGTTTGAACATTTACTCATTTTGAGGCTCCCGAGTTGTGCGGCAGTCTAAGGCACTGCATCTCAGTGCTAGAGGCATCACTACAGACCCTGGTTCGATCCCGGCTGTATCTTAACCGGCCGTGATTGGGAGTCCCCAGCGTTGTCCTGGTTAGGAGAGGCTGGGGTAGGCTGTCATTGTAAATAAGAATTTGTTCTTATCTGACTTGACTAGTTAAATATTCTTTTTTTTTTTTTACATAGACCCTTCATGTGGAGAATTGGAATAGAAAGAATAGAGTCATTCATTACAAGGAATAGTTGGCCTGGAAGAAACTGTATAGATGCACTGTTAGTCCTGTAACAGTGCTGTTGATGCAGATCATGTAGGGTAATTCAGGCCCGTCCTCTGAGTATCCCAGGCCCAGCTCAAGGCCTAATGGTGCTCTGTCTTTCTGTCTGTCAGTCTAATTCTGGAGAGACGGAGCGTCCAGGGCCAACACACGCCCATCCAAACCTCCGACACAGGAGATGAGATGCTGATAAGATTTCTATAATCAATTTAGCCGACCAGGAGGGGATAAATCCTGTCCATTTGCCTCCTCACTCGCTTTTCCATCTCTCCTTCGTTTCTCTCTCTTCCCTTCCGCCCTTCCTCCCTTCTTCCCTTCTTCCCATCTCCCAACCCCCTCTCCCCCTTCTTATACACAAATGAATAATTCAGCAGCCGATGTGGTGAAAGGTGAAGTAAACAAGTCTATTGCCTAATATCCCGGGAGGCCGGGATAGAGAGAAGAGTGAGGGGAGAGAGGGAGAAACGCTGTGGCTGTCCAATACCACAGAGCAGAGAGCACACAAGGTCCAGCCTATCTCCAGCCTATCCTCGTGTCCCAGAGTCATTTGCACTTATATTGACCTCAAGGTTGCACCAAAACTAATGACATAGTAAGCTAGTCCGACGCTCTCTTTATCCACGCGCTGTGCGACCATAAATAATAACATAAAATGGTGTAATGCCACAGTGGTGAGAGTTCAGGGTCCTGCTCCACGCCTGAAGTTTCTCCAACAAAGAGAGTGTTAAGGCAGAGGGTACTTCAAACCACTGAATAATATGTAAAGTGCTGAATAACTCTATAATGCAGGTTTAGCGTGCACAGTAAGTGCCTTTTGTTTCTATACAACAAGGGTTTAGAGGGGCCTCCCACATACAAATAGACACACCTAGCAGTAATACAGTAGTGACTTCTATGATTAGTGTATTTGTTCATGGGTCAAATGCAAAAATTGCTAAATGTTTTGAACGATTGTTCAACCCATTATCATTCAATGAGAAGAAAATCACTGTTCAAAGATTTTTCGTTGATAATGTTAAAATTAGAAACGCAAAAATTAGGCAGGGCTCATTCAGCAGTTTTACCTGATTAATAACAATACCATTGGAAATTATTGTTAAAAGTTAAATTTATATTCCTAAAACTTAAATTGAAAATAATGCTGTCGCTGCTTCCTGTTGACAAGACATTTTGATAAATAGCCTAATATCAAAACACAGTTTTAAAGTGTCCAAATCAATAACCAATATGCAGGACAACTTGTAGACGACAGCTAGCTACATTTTTAAGTGTTGAATTTTGATTCAAGTGGGTCGCCAATAGGGTTGCACATTTTGGGGAATATTCAGAGGTGGAAACTTTCCATGGGCATTAACGGGAATATATGGGAATTAACGGGAATATATGGGAATTAATATTAATAACATTTAAATTATTTGGATATATTTACCATATCATATGGAGACAGAAACATAAACATTTGACCTTATCATAAGTAGACATAATTGCAAATGATTAAATCCTTCCAATAGAAATAAAAAAAACAATTTAGTTACGAATTGAACTTTAATTAAATGAGATGTGTTAGGTCCTGACTGTGGGTATGCCGCCAGGCATCTCTATGTAGGTCAAGGCTTGACAGAGGAGAGTTTTCTGGAAAACTCTTATATTTGGTTTTTGTTGGTCCCCAATTAGAGGCAGCTGCCCTGTGTTGTCTCTAATTGGGGATCCTTGTAAATTGACGAGTTTCCCACCTGCGTGTGGGTCTTTGGTTTTGCTTTAGGAATTTCAGTTCATGGTTTCTCCTCTCCTTGTTTGTCGTTTTTAAACCAAATAAAGGAATGTCTGCACATTACTGCTCAGCGCCTCGGGTCTTGCCTCGAAACCGTGACAAGTTGACTCTTCCACCTGTGATAATCTGAATCTGAAATACCCAAAAGGGCCACTAGATGTCTTAAAATCCGGTAGTTTACTGGTAGATTTACACTGAGGGTACAAAACATTATCTAATATCGAGTTGCAGCCCTTTTGCCTTCGGAACAGCCTCAATTCGTCGAGGCATGGTCTCTACAAGGTATCGAAAAGCGTTGTTGACTCCAATACTTCCCAAAGTTGTGTAAAGTTAGCTGGTAATGGCTATCTTCTCCGAATAGCTCGTTCCATCTCATCCCACAAATGCTCAATTGGATTGAGATCTGGTGACTGGGCAGGCCACTGCAGTAATATGAATTCCCTGTCATGTTCATGAAACCATTCCTGGACAATCCTAGCCTTTTGGCATAGGGCATTATCCTGCAGAAAGAAATCTATTTGCAGATGGATACACTGCTGCCATGAAGGGATGCACCTGATTGGCAATGATGTTCAGATATCCTGTGGCATTCAAACATTGCTCCACTTTTATCAAGGGGCCCAATGTGTGCCATGAAAACTCACCATCACACCACCAACAGCGTGCACTGTTGACGCGTCATGATGGATGCATGTACTCATGTGGTTTTCTCCGTACCCTAGTCCTCCCATCAGCGTGAAACAGCAGGAACCGGTATTCATCAGACCAGGCAATGTTTTTCCAATTTTCATTCCTTAGCCCACTGCTACCACAGTTTATTGTTTTTTGCTGAAAGAAGTGGAACTCTGTAAGGTCGTCGGCTGCCATACCTCATTCGTGTCAAAGTACGACGATTTGTGTATTCTTTTATGAGTCTTTGGGCATTTGTCTTGACCATTCACCCTCTGAATTGTCTAAAGGACTAAAACTCCTTCTTTAACCTGTCTCCTCCCCCTCATCTACACTGATTTAAAGTGGATTTAACAAGTGACATCAATAAGGGATCATAGCTTTCACCTGGAGTCACCTGGTCAGTCTGTTATAGAAAATGTATTGTACACTCAGTGTATATTTCTCACTAGTTTAACAAAAAAAATGCTCCAAAGCACAATTTCACCAGGCACTCTAGACTAGAGCGTCCATAGGATCTGTGCTGAATGGTAGACATCCCTATAAAAAGTACCAATCCCTTTCATTCTAAAGAAAGAAGGTTTCTGGTTGTACTCGTTTGCTCGTTAAAGTTGTAATATTTATGAGGACGGTTGCACATTGTGTCGGTCAATACAAACTGTAGGTTGAAAGAGTCTTTGCCGCCCTGCAAGGCCTTGATCAGTAGAATCCAAAGTAAAGTTTCTGTTTGTACGTGTTGTGCACGTTGCATATTGTTGTGTGGAACAAAGGCAGGAGGTGTACTCACTGGCATGGTCTGGCTGCCATGAAGGGCACTGATTGCAGACTGGGCCTCAGCGTGTGTGGAGAACTTTACAAAGGCACAGCCTGAAAAAAAAATAATACGAACGCACACACGCATGCATACACACGCGCACACACAGGGAGAGAGAAAGAGGCAGGGTGCCTTTATTAAACACTGTGAAGAGAAGCACGTCAAAACATTTCAGGGAGGCACAGACTCCCTTGCACAGCAGGCTGCTCCTCTCCAGGCTGCTCGAGCTGCAGGCTCTTGTACAGATTGCACTGATGAAGCAGAAAAGCATGCTATTTAGCGCCACATGCCGGTCTTTGCATATTAAATACAGACCCAGTGAAATGTATATTGTTTTAAGTCATTAGACATTAGTCTACAGTTCCTCGAAAGAAGCCAAACATGTTTAAGGGACTAATGCTAGTTTGATCAGGACCTGCAGGGAAGGAACCCAGGGGGTAAAACTAGAGAAGCACTGGATCTTCATGTGTGGTCAAATGCTCAACTCCTATCGACCTCTGGCCAATCTACTCAAAATAGACCTGACAATATATGAATAAATATGTACAGTGGGGAGAACAAGTATTTGATACACTACCGATTTTGCAGGTTTTCCTACTTACAAAGCATGTAGAGGTCTGTAATTTGTATCATAGGTACACTTCAACTGTGAGAGACGGAATCTAAAACAGAAATCCAGAAAATCACATTGTATGATTTTTAAATAATTAATTTGCATTTTATTGCATGACATAAGTATTTGATCACCTACCAACCAGTAAGAATTCCGGCTCTCACAGACCTGTTAGTTTTTCTTTAAGAAGCCCTCCTGTTCTCCACTCATTACCTGTATTAACTGCACCTGTTTGAACTCGTTACCTGTATAAAAGACACCTGTCCACACACTCAATCAAACAGACTCCAACCTCTCCACAATGGCCAAGACCAGAGAGCTGTGTAAGGACATCAGGGATAAAATTTTAGACCTGCACAAGGCTGGGATGGGCTACAGGACAATAGGCAAGCAGCTTGGTGAGAAGGCAACAACTGTTGGCGCAATTATTCGAAAATGGAAGAAGTTCAAGATGACGGTCAATCTCCCTCGGTCTGGGGCACCATGCAAGATCTCACCTCGTGGGGCATCAATGATCATGAGGAAGGTGAGGGATCAGCCCAGAACTGCACGGCAGGACCTGGTCAATGACCTGAAGAGAGCTGGGACCACAGTCTCAAAGAAAACCATTAGTAACACACTACGCCGTCATGGATTAAAATCCTGCAGCGCACGCAAGGTCCCCTTGCTCAAGCCAGCGCATGTCCAGGCCCGTCTGAAGTTTGCCAATGACCATCTGGATGATCCAGAGGAGGAATGGGAGAAGGTCAATAGGTCTGATGAGACAAAAATAGAGCTTTTTGGTCTAAACTCCACTCGCCGTGTTTGGAGGAAGAAGAAGGATGAGTACAACCCCAAGAACACCATCCCAACCGTGAACCATGGAGGTGGAAACATCATTCTTTGGGGATGCTTTTCTGCAAAAGGGACAGGACGACTGCACCGTATTGAGGGGAGGATAGATGGGGCCATGTATCGCGAGATCTTGGCCAACAACCTCCTTCCCTCAGTAAGAGCATTGAAGATGGGTCGTGGCTGGGTCTTCCAGCATGACAACGACCCGAAACACACAGCCAGGGCAACTAAGGAGTGGCTCCGTAAGAAGCATCTCAAGGTCCTGGAGTGGCCTAGCCAGTCTCCAGACCTGAACCCAATAGAAAATCTTTGGAGGGAGCTAAAAGTCTGTATTGCCCAGCGACAGCCCCGAAACCTGAAGGATCTGGAGAAGGTCTGTATGGAGGAGTGTGTGCAAACCTGGTCAAGAACTACAGGAAACGTATGATCTCTGTAATTGCAAACAAAGGTTTCTGTACCAAATTGTAAGTTCTGCTTTTCTGATGTATCAAATACTTATGTCATGCAATAAAATGCAAATTAATTACTTAAAAATCATACAATGTGATTTTCTGGATTTTTGTTTTAGATTCCGTCACTCACAGTTGAAGAGTACCTATGATAAAAATGACAGACTTCTACATGCTTTGTAAGTAGGAAAACCTGCAAAATCGGCAGTGTATCAAATACTTGTTCTCCCCACTGTATGTACATTATAAGGGTTAGTTGACAGACAAGTATCCATAAACATCTGTAAATCCAATCGTATTTGTAAAGAAGTGCATCTGACTTTTATCATCCAGACGTTTTGAATGATTCAGCTTTAGGCCAATCTGGGCCTAGATTCACATAACCAACACAGAGTATAGCGGAGACAAAATGAAACGTCCCCTAGCTGCCCCAATGCCTTGTCTTCTTTTAAAGAACACCGCAATTGTTTTGACATCCGCCATTCCATCTTTACTTGTGCATGCCTGTCGAGTCAGGGCCTCTACTTCGGAGATAATTCCACAACAATTTTTATAAACACTGGCCTGGGACTATGTTTTAGAGACATGAAGAACCAGGGCTCCCACTGCTCTTTACTGCATATCAGAAGGTATTGGTGTCTGGGTGGGCAGACCATGGGGCAGATAGACCATGAGGCCTAGAGTACAGTGCATCAGTTAGGCCTTATGATTGTACATCTATGGGAATGTTTCACTTATAGGCCTAGATAACCTGGAAGACCATTCTTAGAATAATACAAGCCATGAAGACTCCTATAAAGAAACCCATTTACGTTGATTGTTTTTTCACTACTGAAAAACTAAAAGAAAACATGCCCATTTTAATATGTGATTTCTCAGCTGAAACACCTTAAAGGTCAAAGTCAGTGACCTAGAATATTAGATAATGTCAGAGGTACTATATATAATTGGTTCCTACCTTTGCTGTTTCCGTCAGGACCTCTTAGGACGGTGCACTCCTCGATGACTCCGTAGGGCTCAAAGAGGCGGTACACGTCCTCCTCAGTCTGTTGTTTGTTCAGCATCCCCACAAACAGCTTCCTGTCTTCTGGAACAAAGAGATAAGCAAATTAAGGGTTAAATGAAATCTCTGACCTTTCAATGCGCGAGTCTAAATGAGCGTTACAAGAAAAATGTCATTACCATAGCTATACCGATGTAGGCTCTGCTCACTGTGCTCAGTGGCCGGCACTGGCAAATGAAGATGGGGCAATGTATTTGTCTGCCCCATTTAGCTCTGTGAGTTGAGTCACAGTGTATTGTTCCTGTGCCAAGTCTGCTCATTTTAATTTTGAAGATAATTGGGTTTGCTCACATATTTAGGCCCAGGGTAGGCCTGGGGTTCTGTCAGAGCGCGGCCATGCCCCTACCCTGGGGGAATGGAGGGAGGAAGCAGCAGGCTGATGAAACAGCATTGGTCCTTCAGATACACTCGAAGCTCCAGGCAGTCATACTATAGGTCTGCTTCTGCCTCCTATACTGCTGACCTACAATATTAGTGAATACAGGCTGTTTGTTTCTCAATCTCCATCTCTCTCTGCCTCAAATGCTTAATTGCTGCAGTGTTTTCAGTGTATTGCCACATAAATAATATTCCAGAGCTCTTCAATGAACAATGGCACGTCTCTCCAGCGCGGATAAGGCTGAGGAGAATAATGCTGGCTTTTCAATATGTACACTACTATTGAGTCCTGTTAACCCATAAGAGTCTAAGCCCTGTCTAAGACCCCTTGAAGTATCCCCAAAAATATTTTTTTATTTGGTTTATAAAACACCTTTGGCCTTACTGCTATTAGCCCATACAAACACGTTGAAAGATCGGCTGTACCGACTTCAGACGAGTCCCAAGACTCTTGTGGCGGTCGTAGAGCAAAACGGAGAACACCATCGTGTTCGTGAGCATCTCATCAAACCGTTTATACACTACAGACTAGGGATAAAACGGTTACCGGTTTCACGATAAACCACGCTAAAATTCCAGATGGTTAGTATTACCATTTAAAATTGTAATTATCATTAAAACCATGTTTGATCACCACGGTTTGAAAAACTCACGGTAAGTACTGTCCAGCATCAACCAAAGTTAGCAACAGTCTGATGCAGGCGCAGCTTGCAACATGGGTTTTGTTTTGTGTGAAAACATGGCAGAAGGCAGTGACAGTGCTCTTCCAAGAGGACCAACTCTGAAGTGTGGTAGTATTTTGGGTTTTAAAAGAGTGCTGAGGGAAACTTAATCGAAGATGGTCACCCTGTCTGCAAGAAATTAATTGCTGCGAAAGGGAGCAACACTTAAAATCTCTTGAGCCATCTTCGTGACCACCACCCACTACTTTATAGCGAATGCAAGTTAACTTTTAGCTCAATGCATGATGTGGGGACTTCAGAATGGGGGAAAATGTAATGGTTTGTCTAACTTGCTAATAGCTTGTCAATAATGTAAACTGAAGTTCTCAGTGTAAAACACTACACGTTGTTCTGCTGCTGTATGCGTCGTGTGTCTGCAGACTCTATTCGCCCATTGCACAAGATAACAAGTTATGTAGTTTAGTCACCCAACCAACATATTTTGTTCATTTAAAATCCGGCAGTCGTCGACTTGGTTGTAAAAGTGTTCCAACAGGAGAAACACTATAGACTCCTATACAAGACTCCTGTATTTATGTCAATTGTTGGGCTCATTGCAATTACTATCACTGTCTTCTTAAGACTAATTTGTATTTATGTAAATTGTGCATGGGGTCATTGCATATACTCAAATGCAACACAGAAGATAGACGGTGTGTGTGTGATAAATAATTATAATATAATAATAATAATAATAATAATAATAATACATTTGCTATTCCCTTGTTTACAGAGTGGGCGTGCAGCAGGCAAACCCAGTGATGCTACTGGTCCCTCCTCATCTTAAAAGGCTGGTTGCTTATGCACCCACATCAGAAAATGCTCAAGACCTCACTGCAGCCCTTTCATATTACATTGCAAAGGACATGATGCCATTTCAAACTGTTGAGAGGCCTGGCTTTCTGAGTCTGATGAAGGTTGCCGTGCCTCACTACAAAGTGCCATCACAAACATTATTTACCAAGACTGAAATCCCAAACCTGTACAACCAGGTTAAAGCTGATGTTGGAAAAAGTTTGCTCAAGGCACATGGTTTGCTGCAACTACTGACCCCTGGACCAGTGAAAGCAGGGGTGGTCAACCCTACATCAGCTTCACTATCCATTACCTCACCCCAGACTGGCAACTGGAATCAAACTGCCTGGAAACACAGTTTTTCCCAGAAGATCACTCGGCTCACAACATCAGAGAGTTTTTTTTAAATATGCTGGAAGAGTGGGGGATCAAAAAGAAAGACCTGGTCTGCATAACCACAGACAACGCAACAAACATGATCAAGACCTTTGAAGAGTTCCCAGATCTGTGGCTTGAGTGCTTTGGTCATAATTTGAACCTGGCCATCTCAAAGGCTCTGAAAATTCAGAGAGTTGACACAGCAGTCAAGGCCTGCCGTCATTTGGTCCAAGGCTTCTCACGGAGCTGGAAGAGAAGGAGAGAACTAAGAGAAAAGCAAGCTGCTCTCAACATGCCACAGAAGGCTCTGATCCATGATGTGGTGACCCGATGGGGATCTACACACAAGATGCTTGAGCGTTTCCTCAGCCAACAGCTGCCAGTCTGTGCGACACTGGCTGGAGGAAGAGGAACATGGCGTCTGATGCCCAAGGATGCCCACATCAGTGTCATGGAGCAACTGTGCCAGCTCCTTGAACCTCTGAGCAAGTTTACAGATGCACTTGCCTTAGAGACACGAGTGACACTGTCAGCCATCAAGCCTGTGGAAAAGGATACAGAGCCATCCCTGACCAAGGAGATGAAAAAGGGTAATGAGAGAAGACCTTAACAACAGATCCACAGAGATGGCAAAGTCATGAACCCCGCTTCAAAAAGGAGCTTTTTAGATGAGCCTGAGGCTGCAAAAGTTGACATTGACAGCTGTGTCCAGGAGGCCTTGAAGCTGGCAGCTGCACAAGTCAGGGAAGAACCACAAAGCACCAGCAGCACCTCCACCACCAAAACCCCCACAGCGGCATCAGAGGGGAAAGGCCTGGCTGGGTTGCTGAGAAAGATTACCTCAACAAGGCAGCAGAGAGGTGAAGAGGGTCAGATTCCGACTACCCCAGAAGACAGAGTGAAAGAAGAGATCAAGGTCTACCTGTCTACCTGCCTCCCATTCCAGCAGAAGAGGATCCACTGGTATGGTGGAGGGGCCATGCATCAGAGCTGCCTCACCTTGCCTGGGTTGCCAGGAAGCTTTTGTGCATCCCAGCAGCCAGCGTGCCATCAGAGAGAGTGTTCAGTGCCAGCGGTCACATTATCTCCCCTCGCAGATCACTACTTAAACAGGACAAAGTAAATATGCTGACTTTTTTACATTTAGCAAAGATGCATACATACAGGATGTTAGGCCAGCAGCACCTTATTTCTTTATGAAGGAGAGAACGGACATACAATCAGTGCTGTTCATTTGATTTGTTTACATATTTTGTGTTGTTATTTTAATGTCAACACCTGCACATTGGATTCGTTTAGATATGGTTGTATTGTTCTTACATGCACAGTGCTTTACTTGTGTTGCTTTTATATGCACATTTGATTTGCTTACTTAAGGTTGTGTTCATTAAAACCTGCACTAAGGAAATTTTTACCTCTCATGGCCACATGGTGCCATCTTTAATGTTAATGTTATTATTTTAATGTTTATGCAACACAAAGTGCATAGTGCTGCTAATTTTATTTGTTGGTTTTCAATATAAAACTTGTTTAAATGATATCAGTGTGTGTATCAGTACTGACACACATTTCCACATTTTAACAATACCGCAATAATACTGATAACCGTGATAATTTTGGTCACTATAATTGTGATATTACATTTTCATAGCGTTTAATCTCTACAGCTTGTGAGAAGACCGATTTTCGGGATGTCTAATGGTCTGACAAACACCGTTCTAGCTCTGTCACCTTTCACCTCAGATGCAGAATTGTGACATAGGCAATGCAGTGGATTGAGATGCATCCAATGTGAAAATATATCTAGCTTCAACTGACAGATTTTGTATGGGGATTTTTGTATTATGCTAATTCAATTTCCATGTGGGCGCGGACATCAACCTCAGGCGGTTTTAAATGCAGGGGGACTTGGTCTTTACTTTGACCTGACATGTGGTGTTTACTGATGTTCTGCTCCTATGATTAATGCTATGCTCACTGAGTCCAACTAGCAGCAACACTACTCCAAACCTCCCCTTCACAGATTTTCTATAACTTCTAGTGCACCTATGTAACAAAGGCAAACAAAGGCAGAAGAGGAATCCAGGGCCAACCTTTAGAGTTCAACATCATTCCCAGTCTGTGGTAATGCGGTGTGTCAGGGTGACCTTTGTGGCCATGAGAGAGAGACTCAGACTGTGTGTTGTTGTGCTGTGGCGTGCCCTGACCGAGGCAGGATCCACTGATATCCATATTCTTCCTCCAGCAGCCAGCCAAGCCCCTTGCAGCCCCAGCCGCCCGGTCGCTGCCACACTGCCAAAGCCAGGGCCGCGGTTGGCTCCCTCACTCAGCTTGGCCAATGACGCACCTTTAAAATAATCAAGTGTCAGAGAGCGTGCTGTCTATGGAGGAGCGGCCCTCGTACTGCATTCTTTATTGTTAGTGGCAGGATCAGAGGGTATGTATCAAAATGGAAGCGATTCAATGTGACATCTGTCATGGTGGATTGGAGAGCATTTATCTGCAAAAGAGAAAGCCCTGAACTGGAAAATAAAAGGCCAAGACGCTCCTTCCTCTTGCTTGGGGGGGGGATTCAAATCTATGCACCCACTCCCTCAGCCTCTTTCACAAGTGCACACACACCCTCATGCACACACGCACACACACATACACCTTAGCCTTTCCCCTCTCCTCCATGGCGCCCTCGTAACTTCCAGGCCTATAACTCTTACAGCATCCCCCCCCTCTATGGATGATGGGAATGTGACAAGGCAGGATTCATGTATGCAGCTGACCTATATGAATTTCATATGTGCCACACTATGACGTTCATGCCATGAACAGACTTCCTGTGGCACGTCTTAAAATACGACATTGCAACTGTGCCATTCCTGATAAATTGCTCACTGGGAAATCACCTAGAGCTGAATGGAATAATATTTATTGGAGTCAGAGCACGTCAGGAATAGACCTATATATCAGCTCAGATCCTTGTGTAACATTGGTTGGTTTACAGAGGGCAACAAAAGGCCCGCTACCAATTGCAGACCCATTGTGGGCTGTTAGCTTTTCACTGTATTCCATCAGAAGTTCCACTGGATTGTCCTCATGTGGAGATTCAGAGACAGGCATAAGTAATGTGATGGAATATGAATGATTCCAGTGCTACTGTATTTACAGTTAGCACGAGTTCTTCAGCTCCTACTGAGAGATAGAACATGTTCTACTCCTAGGTGAGTGTGCTTCAAAAACAACCTAACAATGCATGAAAATACATCATCTTGCAGACCTATTTTTCCAGCCATGATGCTCTGGAGTAAAACGGCACCTTGGGACTTGAGCTGTTGTTCATCTAGCTAAAACACACAGCGAGGAACATTATCTTGTTTATCTACAGTAGGCTATGAACTCACATGCACGCACATAACACACACAAACACGCTGTCACACAGTTATAAATTATTCACCACTTTAGGGAAAGCCCCGATTGATGATAGGCTCTCTCAGAGATGCTGTTGTTAAATCATTAAATAAGAGGGAGTGCTAATGTTGCTATTTAAACATCTCTCCAGCGATCTAAGTTACTGCATCGCAGTGCTGAGGCTCCACTTCAGCCTGGGGTTCGATCCTGTGTCACAGTCGGCCGTGACCGGGAGCCCCATAGGTTGCCGCACAATTGCCATTATGGGAGGGTTTGGCTGGGGGGCTTTCCTTGGCTCATTGCACTCTAGTGCCTCCTTGTGGTGGGCCGGGCGCCTGCACGCTGACATTGGTGCGGCTGGCTACCGGGTTAAGCCTCATGTCCACCGGATGCGTCAAACTCTTTGCATTCCGGCGGAAGTCATTCATTGTCAATGGAGCAATCCATAATACTACGTTGGGGGTGCCGCACTAGGCTGTGGTGCGCTCTGCGTACCGCAACCTTTCAATATTTTCAACTTGTGCGTTGCGGTTGTACAAACGGAAGTACACACACAGACTCCAACTAGCTAGCCTTTAGCTAGTTGAAAAGCGGGCTAGACATCTGGCAAAACCAAACACTTATGCATCTGGTGGACATCGGGCACTAAGAGAGCAGTGTGTTAAGAAGCAGCGCTGCTTGGCGGATCGTGTTTCGGAGGACGTATTTCTCGACCTTCCCTTCTCCCGAGTCCATTGGTGAGTTGCAGCGATTAGACAAGATCGTAACTACCAATTGGATTACACGAAATTGGGGAGAACATTTTTGTAAAATTACAACAGCAAGTGCAATAAGATGCATGTCCCAGTGCATTTACCGTATCAACTGGCTGTTAATGCAGCTTTTGCTGTCTCACAGCGGGGCGCCAAGAACACACAGCTACTGGTTACTGCTGCTCCACAAATAACTGTTAAGGTTGTTGTTTTTACCCAATGAACTGGTCTTCCACATGACCATGAACACAGCTGAGTCCAGATTCACCTGCAGCCCATTTATACTGTAGACTAATACTAAGCCACACTCTTATACACACTCCACCAACACAGCTCTTATAAACACTCCACCAACACAGCTCTTATAAACACTCCACCAACACAGCTCTTATTCACACTCCACCAACACAGCTCTTATAAACACTCCACCAACACAGCTCTTATAAACACTCCACCAACACAGCTCTTATAAACACTCCACCAACACAGCTCTTATTCACACTCCACCAACACAGCTCTTATAAACACTCCACCAACACAGCTCTTATAAACACTCCACCAACACAGCTCTTACAAACACTCCACCAACACAGCTCTTATAAACACTCCACCAACACAGCTCTTATAAACACTCCACCAACACAGCTCTTATAAACACTCCACCAACACAGCTCTTATAAACACTCCACCAACACAGCTCTTATTCACACTCCACCAATACAGCTCTTATAAACACTCCACCAACACAGCTCTTATAAACACTCCACCAACACAGCTCTTATAAACACTCCACCAACACAGCTCTTATACACACTCCACCAACACAGCTCTTATAAACACTCCACCAACACAGCTCTTATTCACACTCCACCAACACAGCTCTTATAAACACTCCACCAACACAGCTCTTATAAACATTCCACCAACACAGCTCTTATAAACACTCCACCAACACAGCTCTTATAAACACTCCACCAACACAGCTCTTATAAACACTCCACCAACACAGCTCTTATAAACACTCCACCAACACAGCTCTTATAAACACTCCACCAACACAGCTCTTATTCACACTCCACCAACACAGCTCTTATAAACAGTCCACCAACACAGCTATTATACACACTCCACCAACACAGCTCTTATAAACACTCCACCAACACAGCTCTTATTCACACTCCACCAACACAGCTATTATACACACTCCACCAACACAGCTATTATACACACTCCACCAACACATCTCTTATATCTCTGCATAGTTGATAGGAGAGAGATTTAGATGCGAAAATATCTTTGTTTGCATCTCATAGAATCACAATTAGTATTTTAGATGTGGCACGTGACGTGTTACAGCGACAGCTCCTCCTAACCACCCATCATGTTGAATCTGGCCTGAGCTGATAAGCAACGGTTTGTTTGGAATAAATACATTGGAAATTAAAGCATGGAATAATGATTGGGGAATGTGCTGCCTGGTTCTATATCCTGAAGGTTACTGGGCCCATCTGAGATTTCTAATCAATAAGTGTGTTTTCATATGAATTTGAAATCTAATTCAAATTAACATTTGGTTAATCTGAAAAGTATGATTTAATCTCCTCACCAAATTCGTTGTAATTGTAATCCAATTATTTATTTACAACACTGATAAAACTATGAATCATTAATCATGCTACAGTCTTCAGATAGTCTTTTTTACTATGATTTTTTGTAGATGTGGATACTACATATTCCCATTCAACTTTTCAAGGTTCCCATCTTGCATACATTAGCGATTTTGCAGTCAGGTCTACCACGTTGGAGACTTATTACAGTGTGTCTGCTGATTACATTCCTGGAGCTATAGCTGCTTGAGGTTTTGACAGTGGAATGGATAAGAAGACTTCCAGTGAATAGCAATGGGATGGGTTTCAGGGTTTTGGTGCTAATGCAGGCTCCAGGAGAAAGCCCTCACGAGGGGTATGGTAAAAACGTCCGGGCCCATATGTTGGCTTGCATAAGAACCTGCAGCCAGGATGGTTGAAATTGAGAGAGAGAGAGCGAGAGAGCGGAGAGAGAAATAGGAGAGATAGAAAGAGAGAAAAAGAGAAAGAGGAGAGAGAGAGCAAGAGAGAGGGTGGTACTGAATCACGTTCGCTTCCTCTGTGTTTCTACCATGTATGTGTGTTTGAGAGAAAAAGATGCTGAGAGAGAGAGAAACAGATGGAGAGAAAGAGCAGAGAGAGAGTATGTGTTACAGAGAGAAAGCTCTTGTCAGAGAGATGGGTGGGTTGCTATGACAACTACTTATACAAGGGCCTGTCAGTCATGTTTCATTGGAGTTTGGAGAGGATAAGAGGATGAGAGGAGGGAGAGGAGGGAGAGGAGGAGAGGAGGGAGAGGAGGAGAGGAGGGAAAGGAGGAGAAGAGGGAGAGGAGGGAGAAGAGGTAGAGGAGGGGAGAAGTGGGGGTTGGAGTGGGGTCATTCCTCTATCTATCTGCCTGCTGAGTTGGAGTGTAAATTTGCCTGTCAGCCACACAGATAAGGACAAATTATTAACAATATTAGCCGCCTGATATAAAGGAACAATAATGAATGGATAAATATATTAAACCAAATGAGATCCCATCCAGCCAGAAAGTGAGCCCTGAGAAACCATCCAGGTTTTCTCATTTGGGGAAGCAGATAACAGATGGGGGGGGGTTCATGTAGGCTCCACTATATTTTATCACACTCGCCCATCAAGCCATAGAGAATCACAACATTTGTGGTTGGAATACCAAACACCATTGCTTCCACAGCCCATTATAGTTGTTCAGCGAGGATGCCACACAATAACTGTGTCAGCATGTGTTCAACCATAAAAAACAGACAGAATCGAAGAAATTAATTAACCCTAGGAGATCATAGTGCTTAGCCAGTGGTATTTAATCCAATGTATTACATACATGTATATGAATCTAGAGCTGTGTTTGGATTAATGAGACAGGCAGGCAGGCTGGGGTGGGCGGGCTGGGCTGGGCTGTTGTGGAGGCTAGGCCTCTGGGTTGGGCCTGTCTTCCTCTCTGCCTCCCTGCCTGGCTGCCTGGGTGTTCAGGGGTACCAGAGGAGAGTGGGGGTCTGGGCCCAGGCTTGGCACCGATGCTGTGTTGAATGAACACTGCCAGATGAACTCCTGAATAATGACTCTTTTCTGTCCTCTGTGTTGTGTTTGTCACGTAGTGAGGGAAGGATGTGAGGGTGACAACATATTGTGCCACAGTGCTGGAACAACTTCTGAGAGAACGCCTGTGTACTGTTCTCTACCTTAACCCAGTTCTGTGGAGTCTTTGTTTATCAAAAGTTCTGTCTGTTGTTTGTTTGTTTGGCAGCGCTCTAGTTTAAATTATCTGAAGTTGTCTTTTTGAGGCAATGACCGAACCATCTAAAAAAAACAAGCTATTTACAATATGGCCAATATACTCTGCATAATTACTACCTTTCAAACCATTAAGAATATGTTGCTTGGAAACATCATAGAGAGGAGAACAAATAAAATCACACAAACAAAACTCATTGCTTTCCATTGAATATCCAAATCACAAGCACTGTTGGACTATGAAGAGACCCGCATCCAAATTCGGGTGGCTGGTGATGCAAGCTTGATTTTGTGTCACAGTTTCATCATGACAGTGTCAAGGCTGCTCATTGGTAGTGTGGCTGCGTGGGATCTATATAAACCATCAGTATAAAAGGCGGGGAGCAGTGTTTGCAGGACCTTGATAGCAGCCGGCGCCGTGCTGCAGTACATCCTTCACTAAACAGTCCTCTGGGAAGGATTAGGCCTCAGTGCTTTAACACTGGCCCCGTTTACTGAGCAAACTAAAACACAGTCCCAAACCACTTTAACTCACCTAGCCCATTTACACAGACACACACACACACACACCCTTTACACACAAACATGGAGAGGCTCCCAAACCCTTTCTCCAAACAAACACTCCAGTGAGTGTGAGAGGCTGTGGTAACTGTTGCACCATCATCATCCCTGTACAGCGTTTCGCCGCAGAGGCAAAGATCAGACAGAGTGCATAAAATCACACAGGGGGACAGGCTTTGAGCAGCCCATACAGCACACTTCCACATTTTGCAGTTCGATCATAGACGGGGGATTAGAACGGTGATCAGATATTCTATCTGTGCTGATAGTAGAGACTGGAGCTGATGTATGTCATCTGTTCTCTCTTCAGCACTCCACTGATTTTATTTATCAACTGGATCAAATGGCTGTAATGTGCTGCTGGGGGATTCAGCACTGGGGCTGCATGGCTCGGCTGGAAGCCTTGAGCATACAATTACTAGCCAGCCACTGCTTCCAGCCTTCCTGAGTGCACCTTATAAAACCTCTGGGGTGCCTGTGTGTTAGAGCCTAGCCCGCCCACGTCCCCCCGCCAGTTCCGCACCTTAAATTGAAGTCAGGGAGGAAAATAATAAAACGAGAAATTGCTTAAAATATTTTATCTACACCATATACGTCTCAGCAAATTTACACTCAATATGATAACAAAGGTGAAATATTACTCACTGTCTTGTGTTGGCTTCAATGTATTACGGTGGTGCTCATAAATCCTGGAACTGCTGTGCAACGTCTATACGTACTGTATATAAACATTTACAATATTGCAGTGCTATTTATATTGTCTGCCTTCATAATGCCATTGGAAGGGCATTCTGGCATCAGTTATGATATGGATTTTATTCCATTCCTTTTACTGGCGTTTCTATTAAATCGTGGCAAAATGTTTCTGTACAGTATCAGGCCCTGTCTTTGGCCGTATTTAACACTGTTCCAGCCTGTTTCTTAATTATTTTCCTCATCGGTCAACTGACACTGATTCATGAGAGTAGTGCTGGGCACTCCCTCTTAACTACAAACCACCAACGCCCCTCCTCATCCCTCCTCCCCACACCCCAATAGCTCTGCTCCTCCTCCTTCTGAACCTGCTCCTTCTCTCTTTCCCCCTTTACCTTACTCTCTCTTCCTTTCTCTCATTCTCTGTATCTCTCTCTCTCTCTAATGAGTTACTTTCATGCAGTGGTTTCTCTCGAGTAAATAACCTTTTTTCCCCCACAAAGGACAACATTGACTACAGCAAGAGACAACAAACTTCATTAAAGAGCCAAAGCAAACAGGCATTATACATGTGATATCCTGCCCTCACTATCTGCATTAAAGGGGAAGACGAAACCCAGCCCTATCTCATCTGGGAGCTAGCTGCTCCTCTCACCTCAGGCAACCGCATTAAACCAAGACATACACAGACTTTGGTACAAAGGCTCTATGATCCAAGAAAGGGAGCGAAATAGAGAGAAGTAGAGAGATAATGAGAAAGATGGGGATAGACAAAGAATGAAAAATGAAAAAGGTGAGCAAGCTGAGAAGATAGAGAGCGGGGCCGTGGCAGAGAAGTGAGGATGTACGAGAATACGTTATATCTCTGTGCAGCTTTGTGTGGGAGAGGACAGGACTGAGCTGGCAGATGACTTTGCTGGCAATGGATGAAAGGGGCTTATAGGCCACCCGGCATGTCAACCATCCCCACCCTGTGTGGGAGTATGATGGGCAGGCAGGGTTCACCCCAACACTAACCCCAGAGCCCCATGGAGACCTTGCAGAAGGTGGATGTAGATTTGCCATATACATTATACATCAGATCCCTTTTGGATGTATTCCCTAATCCATATTCATTCAGTAATCTCAGAGAGGGTGTGTTAGCATGCCTGTCTGGCTGGTTCCTACTGTACCTTTACTCTCCCAAACTGCTGTGTTAACAGTTATGAGAGCAGAAATGGCTGTATAAGGTATAGCTACAAGTGTATACATAAATACAGAAGCCTTAAAGCATGTCACCCATATCTTTTTGCGATTCCACATTAACTGGAATCGATTCCGTAGGAGCATTATGAAACAATGCTATATAGATGGAAGTTTTCACGTCTCTGGACGGTTGCATGCTTCGTATGCAACTCCTCAGCGGTGTTAATGTGACTGCGGCAGGGAGCGCAGCCCTGTCATTCACTTTGACAGCCAAGCTGCTTTCTCCACACACGTATGGGTGATGTAAACTTTAATTAGGCTGCAAGGTCACTCAGCACCCATCAGGAGCTAAACCCGGGCTAGCTAATCTCGCTAATACGTTCAAGCCAACCACATGAATAACAAAAAAACAACAGCAGGCCTATACAGTAATCACATTTAACATTGAACAAGATCACGGTTCTTGTTCACATTAAAACCAATAAGAATAGCTATTGTACTGTACATCAAGTGTTTGCTACTGAACATTACATTGCTAACTCCCATGCCAAGGCCTCTCACGACTACAATATGAAGGGGAAATTGGCTGCTCCACAGGCCCTAACCACATCCGAGCCCCGAATGAAATAACTATCTATATATCTAATGAAATAACTATATATATATCTAATGCAATAACATATCTATATATCAAGCAAAATATCAAAAGGGACGGGCGGATATTGTTCATCGGCTGTCACTGAAGTTTCAGCCTTGCTATTCTAACCCCTATAATGGTTTGATTACATTTGGTGGGTTGTCATAACATGTAGTCCTCTAGTAGTCATGTGTGCACAGACAGCAACCTGTGTGTAAAGCATTTAGTATGCTGTCAATAGAACCGCTTAACCATGTATATATATAACTGTCTCAAGTACGACTGTACATGCAGAATATGTAAACCAAATTTGCCGTATTTGTCTCAATAAAACATTGTATGATTGTGTATGTGTCAGGTTAATAATAGCCACAAAACATTCAGTCATTTCCATTTACTTTGACGGTCACTGAATTTGCTGTAAACGCTGATGAACGACAAGCATTTTTATTCTCTATGATCTTTTGGATCTAGTGAGCTCACCCAGTCAGTCTCTCAGGACCAAAACAAAATGAGATTTGAATCTCAGCTCAGAATAACTAAGAGCCAGCCCATCCTCTCCAGCTTCCCTCCACCATTGGGTGCCAAGACAGAATTAAATTGCATCTTCCGTGCACTCTCTTTGCCCAGGCGTATGGGAATTCGTGGTGTGTGGTGTGAGGCTAGCGAGTGTGTGTGACACCCTGAACGCATCCAGACCTGCTCCCAGTTCCAGTACTCTGAGCCCCAGCGGGCTTGGGGTGCGAGGGAGAAGAGAGAGAAGTGTCATGTCAGCACGCACTTTACGGAACTTGAAAAGCTAAATAGTATAACAAAGCAACCATGTGATGAAAAATGCATGCAGGGAAGAGGGGACCTGGGCTACCCGGTTGTCTAGCAGGAAGCTCCAGCAGAGCCTCTCCTGCTGTCTTTCCTGCATCTCTGACTGACATTTTCAGCCCCCCTTCCCTTCTTCCTCTCTTCTCTCCGCTGTGAAGCCGCTCTCGATTTTCCCTCCAATCCAGGATAATACTTTACACATCTCACTCCTCACTCTCTCCTCTACCACTTCCTAATTAGAGGGGTTTCATCTTAGAATGACGGGAAAAGCTGGCCTGATGAATATATTACGTTTGGTTGATAGATTGAGAGAACCTGTAGGGTATCTCTATAGTTTGGCTGTAGAGTTAATCAAAGAGCAGATATTCTGCTCCATTCTCTCCCAGACCTGGAGGCCTGCTCCTTAATCATACTGTAAAGATGATGTAATGATAAGGGAACTCTGGTAATTAGACACCTGCAGTAGACTGGATTAATTAGAAGGCTGAACTTTCCCTGTTTAGTGTAGCCACTTGCTCTGCAAACTTTTCAGGTGATTTAGGATTTAGCTTTGACTTTGTCTGCCAACGCAGTATCTGACAGACTGACAGACAGACACTTGGGCTTCGGCTCTGTTCTGTCTTGGTTGTTTTTGTCCGTTTCCTCTGTGCTTTTAATTCAGTGATGTCAAGCTGATCGGTTATGGAGTTTTCATATTACAGACAACAACAAGCTGTCCTTTTCACTTCCACAACAGCCTGATAACTGTAATCTACAGCAGGGGACAGTATTGACGGAAAACATTATACAGCTTTGGAAGGGAAAGGTTATGCATCAACACAGAAGTAGGATTTAAAAAATTTAAACCTCTTAGAAGTATGAACTTTTATGAGCACACGCCCAGAAGACTTAGCCCTGGCCTTTTAAATGAATCCATTACTGTTTGTGTGTTTGTACACACTGGGGCACACCCTATGTGTGCATGACTGTGGAGTGTGTGTGTGTGTGTGTGTGTGTGTGTGTGTGTGTGTGTGTGTGTGTGTGTGTGTGTGTGTGTGTGTGTGTGTGTGTGTATGTGTGGACATGCTTGAGAAGAGAGGTAGAAAATACTTGTAATCTTCCATAGAGCACTGTCAGCGGTCTATTAACCATGCCACCTCTTTCACAAGGTTGGGGTCCATATTGAAATGTCTGTATTTCAAATATCAATTGGTGGTGTCAGTATGGCTCAGTAATGTGAAGGATTATCTGAAATGAGTTTTAGTCAATTCATCATTTCAAAGGGCAGTCGCTCGGTTGCTCATTAGTTATTGTACACACTTTTCAATTGCGGGTCCCTGGAGAGCTGGTGTTGTGCAGACTTCAGCCTTCCATAAAATACACATAGAGACAGAGGCTGAGGGAGGGAGATGGAGGAGTGGAGATGGTGGGTAGAGGTGGGGGAGGGAGGGGAAGGGAGATGGTGGGGGGTAGAGAGGGGTTGTAGAAGTGAGGGAGGCTGTAGCTCTTCAGTTAGTGTGTGAAACTGGACTGTATAGAGTGTATGGACAGAGTGTATATACAGTACAGCGTATTAGGAATGTATGAAAACACCCGACCAGCCCTAAGGCTTGCTGTTGCACAACGTATCACCACTACTGTTTCTTGTGACATATAGCTAGTGTGAAAATGTTTAAATGCCCACAGGTGTCGATGTGGGCCAATATACAGTGTGCCGACCTTCTCATTTAAGTGTTTCTTTTCATGCATCACTTCAGTGCAAAGAGATACAGTGCCTTCAGAAAGTTTTCACACCCCTTGACTTTTTCCACATTTTGTTGTGTTTCAGCCTGAATTTAAAATGTATTAAATTTAGTTTTTTTTGTCACTGGCCTACAGACAATACCTCATAATGTAAAAGTTGAATTAAGTTTAGACATTTTTACACATTAATTAATAACGAAAAGCTGAAATGTCATTAAGTATTCAACCCCTTTGTTATGGCAAGCCTAAATTAGTTCAGGAGTAAACATTTGCTTAACAATAATAAGTTGCATGGACTCAATAATAGTGTTTAACATGATTTTTGAATGACTACCTCATCTCTGTAGCCCACACATACAATTTTCTGTAAGGTCCCTCAGTCGAGCAGTGAATTTCAAACACAGATTCAACCACAAAGACCTGGGAGGTTTTCCAATGCCTAGCAAAGAAGGGCACGTATTGGTAGATGGGTAAAGAAAAGAAAAAGCATACATTGAACATCCCTTTGAGCATGGTGAAGTTATTAATTACACTTTGGATGGTGTATCAATACACCCAGTCACTACAAAGATACTGGTGCCCTTCCTAACTCAGTAGCTGGAGAGGAAGGAAACCGCTCAGGGATTTCACCATGAGGCTAATGGTGTCTTTAAAACAGTTACAGAGTTTAATGGCTATGATAGGAGAAAGCTGAGGATGGATCAACAACATTGTAGTTACTCCACAATACTAACCTAACTGACAGAGTGAAAAGAAGGAAGCCTGTACAGAATCAACATATTCCAAAACATGCATCCTGTTTGCAACAAAGAACTAAAATAATACTACAAAAAACGTGGCAAATCAATTAACTTTTTTTCCAGAATACAAAATGTTACAGTAAATACTTTCTGAAGGCACTGTATGTTTGCGGCAAATCCAATACAACACATTATTGAGTACCGTTCTCCATATTTTCAAGCACTGTGGTGGCTGCATCATGTTATGGGTATACTTGTAATCGTTAAGGACTTTTTCAGGATAAAAAATAAACTAAGCACAGGCAAAATCCTAGAGGAAAACCTGGTTCAGTCTGTTTTCCACCAGACACTAGGAGATTAATTCACCTTTCAACAAGACAATAACACAAGGCCAAATCTACACTGGAGTTGCTTAACAAGAAGACAGTGAATGTTCCTGAGTGGCCGAGTAACAGTTTTAACTTAAATCTGCTTGAAAATATATGACAAGACTTGAAATTGGTTGACTAGCAATGATAAACAAGCAATTTGACAGACCTTGAAGCATAATGGGTAAATTAGATATTTATGTATTTAATTTTCTATAAATTTGTCATTATGGCGTATTGTGTGTAAAGGGGTGAGATTTTTATTTGTTTAATCACTGTTGAATTCATGCTATAGTACAACAAAATGTGGAATAAGTCAAGGGGTATGAATACTTTCTGAAAGCACTGTATGTGTATTGCAACATTGAGTTCAACATTAGAGAAGTGTATCACAGAACCAACATTACTTTTTTTCATTGAAGGCTCAAATACAATCTACATTGGTACTTTCACTTAGTAATAATCCATATCAAATAACCATCTCTACATACTGTAATCAATCGGTTATCCTTTTCAGAACTATTTGATAAAAATAAGTATTGCATCAGTCAAACTATTTGTTGTTGTTTGTGTGTCATACTGCAGTAATGGATGTTTTCAGATTAAAATAATCAATGTAGCCTACTGTATGAGTCCTGGCACAAGATGGCAAGTTGAGGCCATTGCATTGACCTCTCCATGGGGTTCCATTCACATAGTTACTGTTGCTATGTTACTACAGTACCCTGCCTTGCTCAACATGCTGTAAAAACGAATTAGTTTTTGATAATGAGAAACAAGAGAATATAGTAGAAGAATATGTACTTCACAAGGGTGCCTGTAACAACAATCTGCAGTAGTGCAGTCGTGTCACAGCTGGATTCCTACGCCACCTGTTTTCATCTAGTGATGATGCATGTAGTCATGGGAAACAGATGGTTGTAATAATACAGTTTTCCCAGTGTGTTTTTGTTTGTATTTTATAGTATACATTTGACACTGCATATTACACTGGTATATTATAGCTTCTAAGAAGGTTATTTCTAAAGCTATAAAGGCATTCATATTTTACCCTCATTGATTATTACAAAGAGAACTGAGCTAAACAAGCTAATCTTTCATTTCTATTCCTTATTAATTGTCATGATGACCTCTGTGTGTAACTCAAAGTGTTGAATACAATATGAATGTGACATTCCTAGACTGCTGACAATAATTCTCAGACACAACAATGCATATTTCAAACTGTATACACATTTTATGAAACTGAAATGGGTCTGACGAAAACAAAAATAAGCTTTTTTATTTTTTATTCAGTGTTGAACAAATTTTTATTTGTTCAACACTGAACAGGTAGGCAGGTAGCCTAGCGGTTAGAGCACTGGATCAGTAACCGAAGGGTCGTTGGTTTGAATACCCGAGCCGACAAGATGAAAAACCTGTTGATGTGTCCTTGAGCAAGACACTTAACCCTAATGTTCTCATTGTAAATAAGAATTTGTTCTTAACTGACTTGCCTAGCTAAATAAATGTTTAAAAAAATGAAGAATGTGCCAGTTTTATCTCAGAAAATAACAACACACTCATATTAGGACTTGGCAAAAAAGGTTTCAAAAGTATTTTCAAATACTTCTTAGAGATGGATTCAGAACACATCATTTTCATGGTGTATTAATTCTACAACTTTCATTTTTACAAACAATAATTCTAGTTAATTAATTTAATTTTAAAGCAGTTATGGCAGCCATTTATCCAGGTCTCAATCATATGTATGCCATACTACGAAAACACAAGACAGGGGAAAACCTATCATGAAACTTTCATGCCAAAAAAACATGTACACTGTGCCCCGGTGCATACCCGCCCCTCACATACCCTTCTGCCTTTCACACACACACACACACACACACACACACACACACACACACACACACACACACACACACACACACACACACACACACACACACACACACACACACACACACACACACACACACACACACACACACACACCCGCACCCCTCTATTAAGCTAATACCTCACCCCGATCCCTCTCTGCAAGATATCCAGCAAAATATAATCCAATGTTCTTTCTCTCTGTAGAAGTACTAGTAACCTCATGATCACAGCAGGGGGGAAAGAGAGGCTTTCATAAATGCATAACGATATGCTTTAAAACCACAGGGGTGAATGTAACCTTTTGCATTGGAGGACGATGTTATTGGAAAAGCCAAAGTCAGAGCAGTCATTTAAGTGTGTCTTGACAGTAACTGCTATTCCCATTAGTTTCTCTGCTGTCTGTTGAAATGCGACGAAGGGAGAAAAAAATAAATGCCACCAGAAAAGAAATAATAGACCCCCATTTCCTACAATTTCCAATTCAATTTCCTTCCACTGACCTGCAGTAACTAGAGGAAATCAATGCAACCAGGGGTAAAGGATTCTGGATCCGGGGACGGCAGCCCTTTTTAAGGCAAAGCCTATCCATCACTGGGGATGTCGAGGCGCCAATCTGGCGTGTCTGATCGTGACACACACATCCTCTTCAGGTGTAAATTAAACCCTTGATCAGTAGTGTTACTTAATATAGGAGGAGCCTGCACTGTGTAAGATTGCCTTAGAAAGGAGACTGGGAGAATAGGGCCTGGGATCCTACAGCATTACTCATTCCCACTCTGGGGTTCAAAGGGATGGAGTGATGGGAGGAGGGATGGAGTGATGGAAGAGAGGAGAGAGAGAAGGATGGCTGTCTCCATGGCAGCCACTGACAGAAGCCCTGTCCACTAGCCCTGCTACAGCATCACCTCCCTACCAGCAGCGCCAGCGAATCAGAGGGGAGACCCAGACATGGGCACTTCCTAAGAAGTTGAAGCAAAGAGCTGCTAGGGCGGTGCTCAAGGGCTGAAACGTCAATGTTTTTCACCAGAAGGAACAGATAAAAGTACACATTTTTTAAATGATTGAGAGGAGCACTGATATTTTTTGACAGCAGTTACGCTGTCTAACATTGATCCACTGTTCCATCAATTAATTTATTCATTTCTATCCTGTTATTTTCTACATGTTACTTTCATGTGTTGCTCCGTATGTATCTTTATCACTTCAAACTCACTTGATTTGTTGAGATGAAGAGAAAATAACGGCCGTGAGGCAGCTACATCTGCTTTGATCTGGATACCCACACATTCACTCCATATTCATACTACTAACAATGTTTACACTCGAAGGCCCACAAATCAATGACTGACCGGGCTGATATACACAAGTAACGCCTGATTTAATGCCTCAACTGAATAAAAACTCCCATCAGGTTTGGGAGAATTCAGCTCCTAAGCAAGATAAACTGAATGTACATCTGGTGCATACTACAGTATATATACACACTACAGTACATAGCCTACTCTATATCATATACTGTACATGTATGGAAAATAATGAGCAACACCAGCAATGGTGTAAGGGTAAGAAATGATACTGTTTGATAGCAGACAAGGTGTCCACTAGCAACGCCTGACCTCTAACCTTAACTTGTAAATCTATAAAGGGCCAGGGGGCAGTCATCAAACAACCTGCCTTTGGAACGCTGGGGCAGAAAGAAGCCTGTGTTGCTGTGCTACAGAGCTCTTAAGCTTGTATGTTCCTGTCAAAATATGGATTATGGATCCTCTCTACTTATCTTCAAACAAGGTTTTCAACCATCTGTTGTCTGTGCTGCGGTCAAAGTCAAGAAACCTATGCTTCCAAAGTGTCTGAGGAAGAAAATGGAGCACTGGCCGGAGGGAGGGGATTGTGACACGCTAGTCACAGAACAGAAGAAGGCCAAAGAACTTTAGAAGTGTGAAAGTCTCAGAATTTACTTTTCTCCATCTCTCTTGAATTTACTTTTCTCCATCTCTTTTGAAGAAAAAAAGAGAAAGCATTCAAGGTCCTGGGGATTTTGTGAAATGTCATTTTTTTATTTCCATTTGGAGTTCCTTTTTGAAGCACACACAGAGACTTGAAAAGCCATGGTTACAGCAGTTTAGTAACCATCCTATTTCAAAATTGTGGGCTTTTCAGATGTGGTGCCACTCAGCTCCATAAGATTATCCACAGCCAGTACGAGATTGCACAAACCTCTCCTCTTGTCACATGTCCTCTTCCTATAATGGGAAGGCTAATACAATACCATGCAGAAAGAGGCTTTCTAGCTCTCTTCATGACTGATACCTATCTACATATGAATGTTGTTCCTAGAATCTGGCCCGGTTTTGAGATTTATAGGTTCAGTCAAACCTTGATAATGAAGTTGTTTTTCTGCCTCAGACCCTTATCATTCCATGTGCTGATACACCTTGCCTCCAGCACTTCAGTATGCACATCTTCGCGGCGGTTAGTAATTTCCTGCCTTTCAGCGCTGAGAGGTGTAATGAGTGGCTGGGCTGCTGGAGCTCTTATCTGCTGTGACAAATAACTGTTGAGCAGAAACAACAGCAGATTGCCATGCACAACATATCCCATACAACACACCAAACAAGAATGAAAATAAATCTGCTCCAAATAGGCAGATGTTATAAACCGCTCACTTAATTGGCTTCAGAACACTTTTCCTCCATTACATTAGACCTGTTAAGCAGACCAAGCGTGCCGGAGATGCAGCATCTTCTTTTAGAGAAAGCTCATCTTCACGCCAGAAGAGACTCCCAAGACTATTGTGTTCAGTCATCAGTGGAGAAGCAGCAACAAACCTTAAACCTTTGTACATAAGACACTGTGATGAGAGCCATGTGATAGCCACTGCAGATTACTCCTGTCAGCTCCAGTACCAGACGTACATTATGGTAATGGAACCATCTGAGAGAAATGTCTTGATTTTACTTAACCCATCCCCACCTCCATGCTCCCTCCATGATACCGTTTAGGCTTGTCCTTGGCTCAAAGGCAGAAGTACTTGAAATGCGTTTTAGATTTGGTGAACCACATCAAAGAGACTGGGAGCTTATTTTCAAGTATTTTGTGCCCGAGGCTAAAGTGGTTCTGAGGCGGCTACTCCCTCTAAATAGTTTGTCTTTCTCGCTCTCCACTTTGGATCGGAGCGAGACTCCCTGTGTATCTGTCTACTACGAGACTTTGGCCTCCCTTCATGCTCTCTCATCACCAGAGGTTACCATAAAAAAATCACTGTGCATAATAGACCTGCCGATTGCTTTCCTTAGGTGTCGATCAGTGATGCTCACAAAAAACTAAGCTGAATCCAAGTCGGCTGGGGCCAAAAGGCGACCAAAGCATGTTTTTTGCTTTGATAGATCAAACTTCTTCTCTTGCATTTGATAGTGATTTCCTAGTATACACTTTAAGTTTCAGAGAAAGTGGTTCTGTCTGGTCTTGTGAAGACTTGTAGAAATACTGCATGAAAGAAGCAGAAGGTTTTCAGAAGCTAGTCAACAACTAACTCTCGTCATTACTAGACAGCACAGGGAAATGGAAGCGATTGAAGAGAAGAGAAGCAGAATGAAGATGTCACTGAAAAGAGGACACCAAGGGGAGACAAGAAACCAAGCCAACACTCATAATTACCACAACATGGTGGCACAAGCCCTATTTCATATCTTGAGACCGCTGCCAACCAGGCACTCTGAAGCCTCAGAGTACATCATTATTTATAATAAGAGAGCTTGCTATGATTAGCCATATATTTTTAACCATAAATCAAATTTAATTTAGTATTTCTCTTAAAAACCCATAAAACATTAATATTGACTAGGGGCTACCATACTGTAGTTTGCTGCTCAAACGTTTAATTTATGGTCCCTTTAGCTTTTGTGTCATTAAAGATAACACAAATCAAATAAATACTAACATGAAAGCGCTTTGAATTCCACCCCCACCTAACTTTCTCCCTTCTCTCTTTCCCACTACCTCCCAGCCCGTTGATATGCCCTTGCATGGATGCAAATGTATTTCATATTTTCAAACCTTGCAGTGCATTTTTGCCAAACAAATATCTGCTAATTACAGCGCAAATGGTACAAAATGTGCTCTGTGACCATTACAATCCTGTTTGCTATGCTCAGCAAGGATGCTTTACCCATCACACCCTCACAAACACACCCTGCTCCCACACACAAACACACACACAAGCTTACTCCTGATTTTGCCTTGAAATCAAACGCATGCATTAATTTAATCTCATTCTAGCTGTCTTTCCATCTCACAGAGAGAAACATTGTACACTTCTTTCCTCTCTTGTGACTTTGACCAATATTGGGCGGTATAGTGTTCCAGCCATGGAACTTTAATAAAAGGTTTTGCAACGAAGCATGGCCGCTTGGTTGGTCTAATGAGATCCCTAACTGTTTCTGCCATCTGCCAACCTCAAGCCATGACATTAACTATGCAGCCAGCTAGGTTAATTATACATCTATTCTCTTATGTCAAACAAACAAACACATTCATCACGTAAGGCTTTGGTTGAATTGTCACAACATCAAAACCTTACTTTCCAACATTACAATAAAAGATCCCAATTTGCTTCTGTAGTTATGTAGCAAATACTACACTGAACAAAAATATAAATGCAACATGTAAAGTCTTGGTCCCAGGTTTCATGAGTTGAAATGAAAATGTCCATACGCACAAAAAGCTTATTTCTCTCAAAGTTTGTGCACAAATTTGTTTACATTTCTGTTAGTGAGCTTTTCTCCTTTGCAAAGATAATCCATCAACCTGACAGGTGTGGCATATCAAGAAGCTGATTAAACAGCATGATCATTACACAGGTGCACCTTGTGCTGAGGACAATAAAAGGCAGTTCTAAAATTTGCAGTTTTGTCACAATGCCACAGATTGCAATTGGCATGCTGACTGCAGGAATGTCTACCAGAGCTGTTGCCAGAGAAGTGAATGTTCATTTCTCTACCATAAGCCGCCTCCAACGTCGTTTTAGAGAATTTGGCAGTACGACCAACTGGCCTCACAACAGCAGACCAGGTGACTGACCTCCACATCCGGCTTCTTCATCTGGCGGATCATCTGAGACCAGCCGCCCGGACAGCTGATGAAACTGTGGGTTTGCAAAAACGAAGAATTTCTGCATAAACTTTTAGGGAAGCTCATCTGCGTTTTTGTTGTCCTCACACAATTGCATTTTATCGATGGCAATTTGAATGCACAGAGATATCGTGATGAGATCCTGAGGCCCATTGTCGTGCCAATCACCCACTGCCATCACCTCATGTTTCAGCATGATAAAGCACAGCCCCATGTCGCAAGGATCTGTACACAATTCCTTGAAGCTGAAAATGTCCCAGTTCTTCCATGGCCTGCATACTCACCAGACATGTCACCCATTGAGCATGTTTGGGATGCTCTGGATCGACGTGTACTACAGCGTGTTCCAGTTCCCGCTAATACCCAGCAACTTTTCACAGCCATTAATGAGGAGTGGGACAACATTCCACATGCCACAATCAACAATCTGATCAACTCTATGCTGCATGAGGCAAATGGTGGTCACACCAGATAGTGACTGGTTGTCTGATCCACACCCTTAACTTATTTTAAGGTATCTGTGACCAACAGATGAATATCTGTATTCCCAGTCATGTGAAATCCATAGATTAGGGCCTAATGAATTTATTTAAACTGACTGATCTTTGAAATTGTTGAATATTGCGTTTTATATTTTTCTTACCTTTGACCATGTGCTCACTTATCTCCTCACAGAAAAATATTTCCCAGTCTCACAGAAAAATATCACCCTGTCTCCTTCTTGTCTAATTTCTCCATGGTTTTTAGTTATATTGATATACCATGCAGCGTACAGTACGGGTGAGTACCTTTTTTAAGTAAATCTGTGGTTTTCCCGGGTGCCATTGTCCTGCCAGCTGGGGAGAGGTCACCGTGCAGGAAGAGAACAAATGTGGAGTGATTGACTAGTCTCTGTTGGAGAAATGAGTTCTCCATTCATTCCCGGGCTTCCAGAGGCGAAACGTCCTTCAGGAGAGTAAACACAATCTGACAGGCCAGCGATGAGGACAGGCAACGGGGACACTACCGCCCAGGCAGAGACAGACTCTACGGCCCTGCATGTCACCACAGCTCACAACGCTCACTGCCAACTCAGTGACCAACCAACACTCTGCTGAGGCTTTTGCCTTTGTTGGTCACGTTGCAGTTTGTTTGTTTGCGTTGGTCGTAAGGGGGTTGGCTTTTGTATTTTTAAAGCTGTAATCGGTCTGATAAATCTCTCTGAAATGAAAAAGTGATGTGTGAATCTTGAGGTGCTGCTAAGTATATCAGTGCTTCCTCCTCTCCCCGTTCCCACTTCTCAAATCCATGCTCCCTGTTGGAAAGCAAATTGAAAATCGGAGCGCCCATCAGAGACCGGATTAGGCCGTTTTCCCAACATGCTTAAATTGCGGTAATCTCCTATGCAGATCACATCTGCAGCTAATTGATGGATTTGCCAGAGGATCTGAGAGTGGCTTGCTCCGCTGTGTACTCGTGTTTATTTTCAGAAGCAGCTCTTTTTAACCGTTGCATGGCTGGACCGGCTCAGAGCCCAACCTGCTGGCACATCAACACTGACCCTACTGTCAGGAAGCAGGAGGCATCTCACAACGCTCTCTCAATGCTCCCCAAACCCCACCTAATTACCCAAGCTAGGCATGACCTCTCCAACACGTTGGTTCTACATGAATAATTCACAGCACATGAGGCATATTGTTGTCTCGGAAGCCCACTGACTGACTCCTCTCTGCAGCCTAGAAAGAAAGACCCCTGCATCACAGAGAGGATGAAGTGACGTACCCTCGTATATCCATACAGAATATGCTTACAAACGCACCGAGGTTAGAAGCTCATCACTGCAGTGTCACACACTGTACTGTAAGGCAGAGCTATGACAGTTTAGCAAGCGCCAATCTTCCCTGAAGGCGTGTACAACTTCCTATACACATAGCTAGCCACACTGGAACACAAAAGGGCTTTTAGCAGTCAGTTTAAAAACACCCCAAAACTCATTCTGAAAACTGACAATAGGGTGTGTGTGTGTGTGTGTGTGTTTGTGTGCCTGCTTACTTTTTGAAGTGGTTCCATGCGCGAGAGCGAGTGGGTTGCCAGTGCTTGAGAAAGGTGAGGGGGGGGGGTGGCAATGATCAATTTTTTCCTATTATCCTGCCTGAATAAGTGTGCCTCATTTACATTCATGGTTATCCAGATAATGAAGCTTTCAATCCGGGAGATCCTGTGGTGAGAACAATGAACCCAATTACCTCCTGCCGCCTGCGAGATGGGATGGCAGACTCTGAGACAGATGGGAAAGGCTGCGGTCGGCCGGCAATCCAATCACATTCATCTCGCTCCCCTGTTTCCCTGTTCCCGTGTGCGTCACAACTTATCAACAGGCTGAGGCCAAAGCCCTGGGATCATTACATCAAACACACCACACACCGACGCCCCCCTTCCTACCGCCACCCCACCTACATTCAACCTGCAGCCACATGAAGCCATGCTAGTGCTCCCCGGGCCCCCTCTGTCTCTCCCCTCATCTCACATGCTCAAGGTTCTCCCTCCTTCCCTTCATGAGCCCTGAAAGCTGGATTGATCTTGAACACTCCACCTCCTCCGTAGACAGTTATTTTTTTCCATTTTGGCAAATATCTGTCTCAATCCTTATTAGTGAGAAGTCCTTATTAGAGAGAAAGTATTAGATGAGGAAAATTTCCAATGAATTATGCAACACGCTCAAGTTTCCTTTTGAGCTTTAATATTTCAGTTTTACACTCATATTTGAAACCATTCAGAGATGAACTTAGTGGAGAAAAAATTATACAGTACATTATCAGGTTTCGTGCAGACTTGCAATATATAAGGGCAACCTGTGTGGTAACTTCATGATGCAACCCTATGTAATAACTACGTCCTTCTGTGTGATGAGGTTTACTCTCTCTTTCTCGTGTATCTAAAGATAGATACGAGAGTATAGAAATCACATGATATTCTGGAAATAATTAACCCTTTTTTTCATTCAATGTTTAGGTAACATCCATAGTTCAAATAGTCATTATTTAACTATCTGTACATGACAAATGACTTAATGCTTGTCATTTATACTTGTCAGGTGATGCAAGTCATGGATGCACGTGGAATGACAGCCTAGAATAAATAGTGCTACTGCATAGTACATTAACTACTACAACACTACAGATACAGCAATGGCTAGCTATGTGGAAAAGCCACAGTAGTATACTGTATGTCAGCATACTTTAAGTGACATATTACTACAATGGATGTATGTCAGTATTTTTTAAGTATTGCAATGAGACCACGTTGCCTGTGTTTCAAGAGAAGCTGATCTGCCATTCAGTAGGCTATATGATATATAGCTCGTTTCTAAACTTTAGTGGCGCTTTGGATGCTCTATTCCAGGAATAGATAATTAGCCAGTGCTTGCCTGAGATGAATTCCACACTGCATAAATCCCAATATTCTGTGCATATTTCATGCTAAATATCTTCTTAACTCATATTTCCCTCTTATGGCCTCTAATTTTGATGATGTGATCGAAAGTAATTGACTCGGTGATCAATGCCAGGGTCTTGAAGTTTCCTGCTACTCACACGGTACAGTTTTAGGTTTCATCCCAAATGGCACCCTATTCCCTGTGAAGTGCACTACTTTTGACCAGGGCCCATTGGGCTCCAGTCAACAGTAGTGCACTTCACAGGGAATAGGGTGCCATTTGGGATGCAGCCTTAGTTTATTAAAGAGGACCAGCATACTAATTCTAATGCCTGGGCTGCTGCTCTGCTTCCCTGTGTATCATATAGGTGTTTTTATATTATTAAATGGCAGAAGAGGAAGTAGGTGCTGTGCTTCTCTCTGCCTGGCATTCATTCTCCACATCCACTGAACCTGCAGGATACATTATTGATAAGCTACTAATTACGCTTGTTGCAATTTCAGCTGACCTTTCCCGAGAACATCCCGGATCATTATCAGCTGTATTCTCTCCTGAATTTGCAAAGGTAATCTACAGTCCACCTCCTCCTCAACCCTCCCATGAAGATGTGTGTTGTGCTGTTATTAGCTGAACATTGAGTGACTAAGGTTGCTTTTAAATTGTCCTTCTAAACAGTCCTTCTCCTTGTTGCTGTATCTAGCGCCGGAGAAGTCCATACTAGTAGGGCTGTGTTCAATCCATAGCGCAGAAGCATGGCTCGAGGCAATGTTCCCGCGTTTGCAGAGACTGCATTCATTGTAAACACTGCACGTGTGGCCTCGATCGTAAATTACCTTTTGATTTTAAACGCAGATCTTCCGCGATACTTCCACAATAGGGATTGAACACAGCCCTAAGCACCAGCAGACTCCATCCTCTTGCATCGATTGTGATTTAAATATTATGATGTTATCACAGTTTGTTGAAGTTGAGGAGCTGTATACAGTTGGCCTGTTTAACCACTGCATCCATTGCATCTTACATTAAAAAGTGGCACTGTCATGATGATTAAAAGCATTAATAGGTCATCTATAATATGCAAACGCATCTTCATAAGCAATGCATTTGTTTGATCTGGAATCCTAACTATATGCATGATGCATACCTTTCAATTCACTAGGTTGTATTAAAATATCCATTGCAGCTGCATCAGATTTGCCTAATAATTGTCAGTCTTGTTAAGTGTTAATAATAATGTTAATAATAATTCTATGCATGGTCTAGGCATTCCAATTAACAAACCATTCCCATTAATGGTCATGGCCTTTGAAATCAGTGTAGAGAACAGATAGGGAGGCTGCAGGAACACTTGGGTAAATAGCTAAAAGCTTTGAAGAAATTGAATGTTTGCAG
The DNA here is from genome assembly GCA_023634145.1 of Thymallus thymallus. Lineage (NCBI taxonomy): Eukaryota > Metazoa > Chordata > Actinopteri > Salmoniformes > Salmonidae > Thymallus > Thymallus thymallus. The sequence continues at coordinate 26,378,287 of CM042393.1, read as the reverse complement.
TGGGATTTTTGGCAAAGTGCTGCTGTTTTCCTATCAAAGTAAACCTTTCAAATCTGTGTACCGTTTGCTGTTCTGATAATCTGTATAAGGATCAAATATTTATTTTCTCAAATTATGTATTTTCTCAAACTTTGTCCAGAATTTTTTTTTCAGCCTGAATTATCATCTAAGGGAGGGCCCGTGCAGTCACTGGAGATGTTATATTTACAAGGTATGCCATTTGGAAAAAAATGGATGTTCTTTGAAGGTCGCTGTGAGGAATCTCTATGCGTCTATTCCTTTCATCTTCTCCCTTTCTGGTTTAGATGCTCTCCCCTCCCTGCTAAAGAAAGTGTGCCAAAGTCTTCTGCTCTTCCATTACAATCACATTTCTGCAGTGATGAGACCTGACTGGAACACAAAATAAATGATAGAAAAAAGGGCAGTGCTGGGAGTCAGGTGAGGCTGTGAAGAGACAACACCAGCCTAAGGATTAATGATCTCTGGGGAAGCCAAGGTAAGCACAGCTCCTGTTTGACATCTTTGTACTTGTAAGAGCACACAAATTAGCCAGGCCATGCAGTGAATAATGGCCAGGGTGCTTCCATCAGTCCTATTTAACAATGCATGCAAAGCGAAGAGGGGAAAAAGTGCATTGGTGGCATAACGCATCACTTCCTGTGTGTGTGTGTGGTGGAGGGATACCGCTACAGTAGCCAGGGCCACAGGGCGGGCTGCATTTGACAAGTGTACGCACGCACACAGACACAGAGACACACACACACACACAGCCCTCCCTCCCAGACCTCGCTGCATGGTGTGGCAGCAGCAGCATCTCCAGATGTTCCCAGCTCATAAAGGAGCGGGCACGCTCTCCATTCAACCCGACAGAGACCTAGAATGTTCCAGCATGCCCCAAATGTCAACTCCTAATATGTCTGATGTTATCACGCTGATGTGATAGGACGATAACTAGCGCGGAGTGGAAACAAAACAAATGCCAGTGTTTTGCTGTGGCCAGATACCACTGGGAGGGAGTCGTGGGTCAGCCCATAGATGGGAACATATTGTTTTAAATGCATCTCATGCAGAGAGCTGATTTAGGTGTTTTACAATGAGTCTCTTTTTTTCCACTCTCTCTTTTTATTTCCTTTATTTCCTTTTTATTTCCTTTAATTTACTGCCTACAAGATATATTACTGCTAATACTTTAAATACCAGCGCAAGACCTGAATTAGAAAGTTGGATATTCCACACTTTCACTAGGGAAATGGAGTGCTTCCCTCCATCCATTCTTCCCTCATGGCTTATGAATATACTATGGCCCATGTGGTGAAACATGTAAAACACTTTCAGAAAGCAGCCCAACTGTGTTGCCAAGGCCACACGGGACCATGCCATTATCTTGTCTCTCCTCTCTCTTGTGTGAGAGGTAGTGTCCGAGCCGTGCAGTAAGGCTGTGGGGTGATGGAGGGCTCACAGCTGTCTGCGTCTGACACTGTCTCTCCCCAGCAGACAGCACAGTGGCTCCCACTAATGACCAGGCCTCCTGAATTCCCCAGTTCCCATGGGGAAACAGCTGCTGCCATCAACAGCTTTTCTCTGGGCTTTGAAGGGAGGCTGGAGTCGGGGCTGGAGCTGTGAGAGCTGGCTATGGTTCTGGCCAGCCGCAGCAAAGCAGACATGTGCCAGCATAGTGGCTAAGCCCAGTGAAACCCCATCCAGCCAATTTAGTCCCTCAGAATGCCAGGCCACCTCTAATAGGCACACCAGGGAGAGTCTGCTGGAAGGTCCTCTCAGAGATAGGGGGCAGTATGCTGGACAGTAACAAACAACAGTGCTCCCGGTGCAGGGTTGGGTTGGTTACTTTCTAAATGTAATCCGTTACAGTTACTAGTTACCTGTCCAAAATGCTTTACTTTTGGATTACCTAAACTCGTTAACGTAATGAGATTATTTTCAGTTACTTTTGAATTACTTTCCCCTTAAGAGGCATTAAAAGACGACAAAAATGATTCATCAAACACATTTGGTGTGTCATCATAGTGGTGTCTGACGGAACCACTTGAGGCGGAACAAACTCAAACTTGCACCTTTTTTCAATGCTGAATTGAATGTCGTTCCGTGTCATAATGTATTTTTTTTTATAAACATCCTTTCTGAATTTAAAAGTTAAAAGTAATCATCTAGTTTTTCCAAAAGTGTCTATAACCTGATTGCAATATTTTTGCTGGTAATGTAACTGATTACAGTTCGTTTTTTGTAATCAGATTACACCCCAAACCTGTCCATGGGGCAGCCTCTCTCTCCTTGGGTTTGACGTTGGAAAAATATCTGTATGATTCCTTCCAAACCAATTTGTTTTAAATGAAAATAATAATTTTAGAGCTCTTGTTTTGCTCTCTCCCATCCACTCACACATAGCCCCTGGTTAGGCTTACCCTTTAGACTATTCGCCGAGACTACGAGGAAAAACAGGGAAATGGCCATGCAGACAGAGTGCAGTCCTATTGTTAGGCTAACTAATAATTCCAGCCACGTAGTCGTGCTGTTCTGATAAGCAGAGTGCCTCCAGTGAGGCTTCGACCAGCAGCGTACAGCGTACACACTTTAACACAGCTAATTTGTGCCAGACTTGCAGCACTTTCACACTATTTAGAGATACACTTTAGCTGCCACTAGAGAAACAAGCCTATATGCTTTATGGTAAGAGCTGGCCAGCTTGAATTACTCAGTATATACCCAAGTGTATACCATTGTTTTATGCTGCATTGTCTACAATCCGAGCAATCAAAACATGTATTCATGATGAAATCTTTCTGTTTTGCACAGTCATTCTATAGGCTGAACACGAATTCAGCAGAATTTGATTGCTTTTCAATGACAAACCTTTTTTTGGTGTAACTTTGACAAGGCAATAAACTGTTGGTATGCTAGCATATCACTCCTTGTTGAATGTTGTCTCCATTTTGATATATGATATACAATACATGACCAAAAGTATGTGGACACCTGCTCGTCGAACATCTCATTCCAAAATCATGGTCATTATCATGGTCAGTGAAGGCTGCTATAACAGCCTTCACTCTTCTGAGAAGGCTTTCACACTAGATGTTGGAACATTGCTGCGGGGACTTGCTTCCATTCAGCCACAAGAGCATTAGTGAGGTCGGGCACTGATGTTGGGCGATTAGGCCTGGCTAGCAGTCGGCGTTCAATTCATCCCAAAGGTGTTAGATGGGGTTGAGGTCAGGGCTCTATGCAGGCCAGTCATGTTCTTCCACACCGATCACAACAAACCATTTATGTATGGACCTCGCTTTGTCCACGTCGGCATTGTCATGGTGAATAGGAAAGGGTCTTCCCCCAACTTTTGCCACAAAAGTAAAATTGTAGAATTGGAAGCACAGAATAGTCTAGAATGTCATTGTATGCTGTAGCGTTAAGATTTCCCTTCACTGGAACTAAGGGGCCTAGCCTGAACCATGGAAAACAGCCCCAGACCATTATTCCTCCTCCACCAAACTTTACAGTTGGCACAATGCATTCGGGCAGGTATCATTCTACTGGCATCAGCCAAACCCAGATTTGTCCGTTGGACTGCCAGATGGTGAAGCGTTTGTGCTCGATTTTATGCACCTGTCAGAAACGGGTGTGGCTGAAATAGCCAAATCCACTAATTTGAAAGGGTGTCCACATACTTTTGTATATATAGTGTACTTGAGTATGCCAATAAGACCCATCAGAAAATGATATGGAGGAAAATCGAGAGACTGATTCTTGAGGAAAATCTGCCAATTTCTACACTATTCCTTTTTCTCAGTGTTTACAGACAAATTCTGAAAATGTTCACCAGAGCAGAGCTAAAATATAACTCTGACAACGCACTAGCAAACAAAGGAAAACAAGAGAGAATCGATACTAACCCTCCACAGCTAGAAATCTGGTCATATATAATTTTCAGGGTCTGGTCCCGGCCCCCAACAAATAAAGATTTTTCTCCACATTGTATTCAGGGTTATTGGTCAGTTTTATTATTGAGCTAGCTAGCTATTTTGACAAAATCCTGGCTGCAGGTCAGTAGAAATGATTGAATCTCTGTAAGCTCCATGGGTGCACACAGCCCACTCCCCATGTAAACACAAGGCATAAGAGGATGCGTGTGTGTGTGTGTGTGTGTGTGTGTTTGTGTGTGTGTGTCTGTGTGTGTGTACTTGTGTGCGTGCAGTTCCATGCGTGTGTCATGTGTGTGTCAGTTTCAGGTTGGCACGAGCTCGGGTAGTTGGCTAGTCATGAGGCTGGCTGGCACCCCGATCCAGCTGGTAGCTCCAGAACCTGCATGGACCTCCTGCCTCCCAACACGTCACCAGGCCAGGAGAGGCCCCCACCACCACATGGCTACACCACACTACAATTCACCACACCACACCCTGAAAAATGCCACTCAGCCTGTTCTGTCAGCGCTAGCTCGCCACAGAGGCTTTCAGCTAGCTAATAACGCACGCAACCGTGTTGGATGGTTCTACTCCGGTGGACAATGGGTGGCTTCATGTAGCAATTAGTCACGAGGTGGAGGTTAATATGGAACACTGCTGTGAGCCTTCAGCCGTCTAATCCTAAAGAATTCAGCATAATGTCCATTTTAACGATCGTTCTCATATGCTGTTATAAATAGTCAATAGTGTTATATACAGTACAGGTAGCTGATGGTGATGGTACACCAACGATATTTTTCCACACTGGGAGAAGGATCTACTTTTCTTTAGATGTTGAGTACAACTGTCTGAGGTCTTTAGGAGTGGATGGAGACGGGGAAGTGAAGAGGTGCAGGTTGCAGGGTCTCATGGTGGCCCTGGGGTCTACCCTTAAGCTGCAGCCGAGCGGACACACAGCAGCCCAGCTAGCGTATACAGCCCAGGAGAGAGAAACGTAGCGTTAAATCCTAATGTCAGATCAGAGCGGGAAGAGGAGAGGAGCCGAGCGTTCCCCGGATCGCAGTACTCGGGGAGCTATATATATGCATCTGTACCAAGGGTAAAATACTGTGATCTGAGATTATTCCTCTTTCATATTTCATTAATGTCATCCAGATAGGAGCCGGGCAGGTCGACACATGAGTGAGTGAGACAGGGATTTCTTGCCACAGGAAGAAGATATGGCGTCAGGATTTAGATTTGGTTTCTTTGTTTCCTTGCTACAGTAGGTCATGATAATCTTCTACAGAGGAAAAAAACAAAGTTATAGCTTTTATTCTTCATTTGAGCTCGGCGTGTGTGTTTTGCTGCTTCATGTGATAAGGAAAGAAATGGGTAATTTGCTGTCACCATGTACGATAAAGAAAAGGGGAACATTATTACTTGCTACATACGCACACGCACGCACGCACGCACGCGCGCACGCACGCACGCACACACACACACACACACACACACACACACACACACACACACACACACACACAGACGCACGCACGCACGCACACACACGCACAGACACACGCACGCACACACACACACACACACACACACACACACACACAGACACAGACACAGACACAGACACACACACACACACACACACACACACACACACACACACACATACACACAGACTCCACAAGCACCACAAGCACCACAAGCAAGGCCAAACACTGCACTGTCCTGTGTGTTCAAATAGCCCCACATGCTGTTGGGCTGAATAGCCCTGAGAAAGGAGAGAAAGGAGGAGGAGGAGGAGGAGGATGGGGGAGGAGGAGGAGGAGGAGGAGGAGGAGGAGGAGGGGACAGAATAATCATGGCAGGCCAGCACTTTGTTTACTCTCTTTTAATGGAATCAGAGGTACCAATAAAATCCTGTTTCACTGCCGTGCAAGGATCCCATTTCTCCAGATTAATAATTCAGATTGTACAGGGAGGAAGCCAGGAATAGATTTCTAAAATAACAGGAGGACCGTGCAAGACACACAAGATGACGGCAGCCAGGGGAGACTGACAGACAGCCAACCGGGGGCTGCAGTGTCTCCAACTCCCCTCCTCTAGCCTCCCCTGCGCTCCAATCCTCCACAGATCCAGGGAAATGGGAGCATCTCCTAATACTGCAGAAGCTATCATTACACACCGCACGGTCCAAAAGACGTGTTCTGTGATGCTCGATAGGGCCGGCTTTGACACTCGCCGTCAGTATCTGTGATCAGTGGCGCCAGATTGGGCTTGTAAAGCAGGCCGAGCCCTAGATTAAGCAGGGCCTCTTCAGATTGCCGCTCCTGCCTTGCCTTGCAAATTCCCCCACCAGACGGAGCGAAGGCGTGGAAGCTCCAGTAACTTACTACCGCTCAAGGTCTTCCTTTAACATACCAAATCAATCCCAGTCTCCAAGAAATTAGGAGCACCAGCGATGGAGGCAGAAACGGAATGCTTACCTCCTAAAGCGTATTCTGCCGTTTCCCTATTCCTTGATAACACTAATAGGAGGCAGACGCTCCAAGTTTTTTTTTGGTGTTCCTCTCGTAGCTTCAATTCGTTTTTTGTTGTACTAACCGTATTTCTTAATCTCCAGTGATTTCAGCGGAACACAATATTGATGCAATATCGTGCACATCAACATCAATGACGGTCGCTCCATTTACTCTCCTAATGGTTAGGAAAATCAATAAAATAAGAAATGGGTTTATTTATATTTCGCCGATTGTGTGCCATGTTCTCTGTTCGGTGACATATTTATTGCTGCAGGGAGATATTTGGATATAGCAAAAAAAAAAAAAACTGCTAGGGAAGATGACAGCTAATTCTATGTGGGTATATTATATTAATCTAAAAAAGAAGCTCAGTCCCCCTCTCTATCCTTGGCTCTTATTGTAAAGCAGTGATTTTAGTGCGGATCACGTTCTGTACTGCACAAGACAGGGATCTCTTCCTTTTCAAGGTGCTGCATCCCCGTTATTAGTTTGAGTTCAATTCCGGGCAGCTAATCTGGAATGAAAAGCCACTCGGGCTCAGATCTCACCAATAACCCTCTTCACCATCAAAGTGTTCTTTGAAGTTCATGTTCTAAAAAATTGGTTCAGGTGTCAGGTCAGAGTTCGCGAAGCCAAAGGTAGGCCAACCATTTGAAGCCCCAGCTCCCTTTGTATTCTTAGCGGCCCTTCATGTTTATTGCAAAGAAGCAATCAGCACGGCCTATGTTTGGGCTCAGCCCCTGCTCCTCAGATGTGAAGTGTCTTAGGGATACACTTATTAACTTCTTTGTGGTGGGAGCCACTCAGCAATCACCTCTGACACTGGTTAGAATGCCAGTCTGCTTGATATACCCATAAATTGAGGGGGAAAGGGGTACGTAAAAAAATAAAAGCTTGCATTAGGGGTTACGATGAATCGTGGCAAGGGCATGACTGTCAGAGCTCAGAGGGAATCAACATAGAGACTATAGTCCTCTATTATTGACTCCAACAGGTATGTATACACAGTGGTTATTAATGTTAACGCACTTCATGTTCCTTCATGCACCACAGCAAAGGGCACTGATCCTCCCAGCCCTGCACGTTTTTACTGCCCCAGAAAGAGTGCTTTTCTCTCCATTACCTGTACACTCATTTGACTGGCGGACGGGGGGTAATCACGGGCCCTGACTTCGTACGTGATCACAACACTGCCCCCCATATGTCTGTCTCCCTCCATCTGCCTGCAGTGGCAGCTGTTGCAGGCTTCATTTAAAAGCCTCTCCACTGCACCCACTGAACCAGTGCTGGCACTCCCAAATGGGGCACTGCACCCACGCCACCCTCCATCCCTCCAGCCCTTGCCTTCCATCACTGTATTGTTGCCTGCCAACCCTGACTAGAGTATTATTAGAGGCTGAGCTACTAAATAACACAGCTGTTAGTGAGTGGGCCTGAGAGAGATAGAGAGAAACACAGAGAGATAGAGAGAGAGAATACATTGAGATGGAGAGATAGAGAGAGAATACATTGAGATGGAGAGAGAACATTGAGATGGAGAGATAGAGAGAGAATACATTGAGATGGAGAGATAGAGAGAGAATACATTGAGATGGAGAGAGAACATTGAGATGGAGAGATAGAGAGAGAATACATTGAGATGGAGAGATAGAGAGAGAATACATTGAGATGGAGAGAGAACATTGAGATGGAGAGATAGAGAGAGAATACATTGAGATGGAGAGATAGAGAGAGAATACATTGAGATGGAGAGAGAACATTGAGATGGAGAGATAGAGAGAGAATACATTGAGATGGAGAGATAGAGAGAGAATACATTGAGATGGGGAGAGAACATTGAGATGGAGAGATAGAGAGAGAATACATTGAGATGGAGAGATAGAGAGAGAACATTGAGATGGAAAGAGAGAGAGAGAGAGAACATTGAGATGGAGAGAGAACATTGAGATAGAGAGAGAGAGAGAGAGAGAGAGAGAGAGAGAGAGAGAGAGAGAGAGAGAGAGAGAGAGGAAGAGAAGGAAAGGCAGCTGTGTTACACGTTGTGTTAATGTCTAAAGACAGGCATACCTTTATCTATGAAACTGAATACCTCATCCACCCTGCCAAATGTCTGGTATAGGAAGCATCTTTGAATCTCAAATGTATATCCATTCTACCCACAACCTAAATCCATTCTTCTCATCCCCCCGAAATAACATATTGAGATGCTGGATTGTTACATCCAATTGTCCTCCTCTAAAGTGCACTACAGACATTTTCAGACTGAAATGGCGGTGTACTGTATAATATGAGACAAAGGAGAGAAAATGCATGGACTCTTTCAGTAGAATTGAGTAGTCCTAGATACTTAGATTGTTTTGTGTGATGTCCTGGGGTGAAAACAGCCCTTTTCCTCTTATTTAATTTTCTCTCTCCTCTCTCTCTTTCTTTATTTCTCTATTACAATCTCTCTCTCGGGGGCTTGTGAAACTACAAGGTCATCTTTAGATCATAGTCGTCAGAATGAACAGAAATGATAACAATCTAAAATAAAGAAACATATTCCTCTCCGCATTAAAAACACAAAGAGACAAACTGCAGAACCACTGTTGTGTCTTACAAAGATATCCTATCTCCAGCCACTGCCAGCCGCCCGCCCGCTCTCAAAAGTAACCATGGAGACTGCTGTATGAATTGTGTGGCTCTTTGTGTGTGTGTGTGTGTGTGTGTGTGTGTGTGTGTGTGTGTGTGTGTGTGTGTGTGTGTGTGTGTGTGTGTGTGTGTGTGTGTGTGAGAGAGTGAGAGTGAGAGTGAGCGTGATAGTGAGCATGAGAGTGACCGTGAGAGTGAGAGAGTGAGAGAGAGTGAGAGAGAGAGAGAGAGAGAGAGGGAGAGCGTGTGTTCACTCATGGTGTTATTTGTGGGGGCGGCTGTGTGTTTGCATGCATTTATGTCTGTGTGTGAAAACGTTTGCACCTCCTAACAGACTTTGGCCTCCCAGAGAAAAAACAGGACACTTTAATTCAATGAGGAATATAGAGTGCAAAGGCCCAGCAAAAACTAGGGCAGAAAATCCAATGCTGGGTAGGGGCCAGCAACCGAAGGAAGAACAGAATGTGAAGTTGATCTACGCTGGAGGATGCAGATATCATCCCACACTCCCTATTCCGACTATAATGCATTTATGCACAGGAGGCTTCTAAGGTGAGGACAGCTCATAATAATGGCTGGACTTAGGGAATTAAATGGCATATTTGATACCATTCCACGAATTCCACTCCAGCCATTACCACAAGCCCGTCCTCCCGAATTGAGGTGCCACCAACCTCCTGTGAGATTCATTCTCTGCCTCAGTCTTGCTATAAAGCACCATAAAGCTATCTCTGACTCTCCCAGACAGCCTCACACCACTGTGCTGTGCTGCCTAATAAAACCTGACACTCCTCTAGATCAGTTAGCTGGAGCGACTCAGCCCAAAGTTTGGAGCTGTTCTTCCTGCTTCTAGCAGGTCTCTGGTGAGTGGTTGAGGATAGGCTGTCCTAATCTCCTCCCATCTGCTGTTGGAGCTCCTCTGCCACCACTGAGGCCTGGCCCTACCCCGCCCCATCTGGGCAGCCCGCTCCACTGAGTCTGACCTCAGGCCGTACGTGTGTGTCTACGTGTGTTTGTGTGTGTATGGGCGTGTGTGGTGTGTCCTGAATTTGTATGTGTGTGTGTGTGTGTGCCCTGTATCTGTGTATGTAAGTATCGGGGGCCTTGATGAGCCAGGTTCCTTATGAAGGAGTGTCATTAGAGCTGAGAGGGCCAGACGGGGTGATTGCAGTGATTTGGCGGTACTCTTACAGACTCAGCCGACCAATAGGACTCACGTCTTGCCTCCTTCAGTGCCACTTCAATCACAGAGTACCCAGCCTAGCTCTTCACCAGGTCGCCCACGGAGAAACACACACAGTCTCAGAAAACATGGAGATGTCTAGGCTTCTACATAGACATGAGGGGCATGAGGTATACTACAGTGTATGCACCATAGGCATAATCACCATAGCAACTGAGATTCGTAATGAAATACAGGGCATAATCTAACTCCCTAATTCTGTGTCTAAGGGGGTAAGGATATCATTACAAATACATATGATCTGCTAAAAATTCAGAGAAATTCTAGACATGTCAAAGTGAAGGGGAGTATTTCAAGTGGTAGTGCTTTGACATCATTCAAAAAGTCTTCCAAAAGCTTAATTTCTCTGTGATTTAAAGACAATGCTACACTCTTACAAAAAAGGGGCCATCTAGAACCTAAAACTGTTCTTCGGCTGTCTCCATCGGAGAACCGTTTGAAAGTTCTACATTGAACCCAAAAGGGTTTTACCTGGAACCAAAAAGGGTTTTCCTATGAGGACAGTTGAATAACCCTTTTGGAACCCTTTTTTTTAAAAGAGTGTATGCTTCCTATGGCACTCAGCCACAGTACATAAAGCACAGTAGCTCTGTACCAGTCCTGCTGCTGACGCTTGAGCATCTCAAGTGGAGACCACATTGGCACAGTGATTTACTACAGTATGAAGATCTAACAGTATCTAATAGTAACTCTCTCTTCTTGGCCTACAAGAACAGTAGGCTTCTAAAAGTAGTGTCATTAAAAACTACAATAATGATAAGCTTTCAATGTCTTTAGTGGTGTACAGTTACCTACTGAATCTGTATTTAGTGGTGTACAGTTACCCACTGAATCTGTCTTTAGTGGTGTACAGTTACCCACTGAATCTGTATTTAGTGGTGTACAGTTACCCACTGAATCTGTATTTAGTGGTGTACAGTTACCCACTGAATCTGTATTTAGTGGTGTACAGTTACCCACTGAATCTGTCTTTAGTGGTGTACAGTTACCTACTGAATCTGTATTTAGTGGTGTACAGTTACCTACTGAATCTGTATTTAGTGGTGTACAGTTACCCACTGAATCTGTCTTTAGTGGTGTACAGTTACCCACTGAATCTGTATTTAGTGGTGTACAGTTACCTACTGAATCTGTCTTTAGTGGTGTACAGTTACCCACTGAATCTGTATTTAGTGGTGTACAGTTACCCACTGAATCTGTATTTAGTGGTGTACAGTTACCCACTGAATCTGTATTTAGTGGTGTACAGTTACCCACTGAATCTGTATTTAGTGGTGTACAGTTACCCACTGAATCTGTATTTAGTGGTGTACAGTTACCCACTGAATCTGTCTTTAGTGGTGTACAGTTACCTACTGAATCTGTATTTAGTGGTGTACAGTTACCTACTGAATCTGTATTTAGTGGTGTACAGTTACCCACTGAATCTGTCTTTAGTGGTGTACAGTTACCCACTGAATCTGTATTTAGTGGTGTACAGTTACCCACTGAATCTGTATTTAGTGGTGTACAGTTACCCACTGAATCTGTCTTTAGTGGTGTACAGTTACCTACTGAATCTGTATTTAGTGGTGTACAGTTACCTACTGAATCTGTATTTAGTGGTGTACAGTTACCCACTGAATCTGTCTTTAGTGGTGTACAGTTACCCACTGAATCTGTATTTAGTGGTGTACAGTTACCTACTGAATCTGTCTTTAGTGGTGTACAGTTACCCACTGAATCTGTATTTAGTGGTGTACAGTTACCCACTGAATCTGTATTTAGTGGTGTACAGTTACCCACTGAATCTGTATTTAGTGGTGTACAGTTACCCACTGAATCTGTATTTAGTGGTGTACAGTTACCCACTGAATCTGTATTTAGTGGTGTACAGTTACCCACTGAATCTGTATTTAGTGGTGTACAGTTACCCACTGAATCTGTATTTAGTGGTGTACAGTTACCTACTGAATCTGTATTTAGTGGTGTACAGTTACCCACTGAATCTGTATTTAGTGGTGTACAGTTACCCACTGAATCTGTATTTAGTGGTGTACAGTTACCTACTGAATCTGTATTGAGTGGTGTACAGTTACCCACTGAATCTGTATTTAGTGGTGTACAGTTACCTACTGAATCTGTATTTAGTGGTGTACAGTTACCCACTGAATCTGTATTTAGTGGTGTACAGTTACCCACTGAATCTGTCTTTAGTGGTGTACAGTTACCCACTGAATATGTCTTTAGTGGTGTACAGTTACCCACTGAATCTGTATTTAGTGGTGTACAGTTACCTACTGAATCTGTATTTAGTGGTGTACAGTTACCCACTGAATCTGTATTTAGTGGTGTACAGTTACCCACTGAATCTGTCTTTAGTGGTGTACAGTTACCCACTGAATATGTCTTTAGTGGTGTACAGTTACCCACTGAATCTGTATTTAGTGGTGTACAGTTACCCACTGAATCTGTATTTAGTGGTGTACGGTTACCTACTGAATCTGTATTTAGTGGTGTACAGTTACCCACTGAATCTGTATTTAGTGGTGTACAGTTACCTACTGAATCTGTCTTTAGTGGTGTACAGTTACCCACTGCATCTGTGTATCCTGGCGATTTTCAGTTGTGAAACAAATGTCAAAAGACAAGTATCTACTAAACTGATCATCAGTCGTCGTTGTGTCCCCCACAGAAAGGTATGCTATGCTCTAATGAGAGAGACAGGCATGGTGAGCTCTAGCTATACACCGTAACGCTGGGTCCTGTTTCCCTGTGAAAGGAGACAAGTTTCTCAAGGTGATTGTTGCAGTGATAAGGGAGCCTCTGTTATTAAGGGTGACAGCAGAGGGGCTGAGAGGCAGAGAGGGAGACCGCAGGGCTGACTGGATAACCTTGGTGCTGCTGACTGCCGGGTCCCTGCTTGAGCATCTTTGTTGCTCTCTCCATCTCTCTGCACTGATCATCTGCTGCTGCTGCTGCTGCTGCTGCTGCTGCTGCTGCTGCTGCTGCTGGACACAATCTACAGGCTGGAATTACCTCGCAGCCAGAGGAAAACTAAACATGATTTCTGACCTTTTCTTTCTGTGTTCAACAGTAACCTTTGGTGCTCCGTACGGCACAGGCAGCTCTATCGCTGCCGCTGAAAAGAATTAAACAGGAAATGGTTGTGTGCTTAAGAGAAGGGATAGGAGGTGTGTGTGTTGTGGTGGGTGTGTTGGGGTTGTGGTGGACCGATTGGTGTGTGTTGTGTTGGGTGTGTCTGTGTGAGTGCAAAGAGGGTATCTGTATGTGTTTTACATAATGCGAGAACAAACACAAGTGCAGAGAAATCTCCTAGGCAGGAAAAAGATTCATTGCATCATCACTCTGCTTTGTTGTTGTTGTTGTTGTTGTTTGCCTCGTCAGCACCTTCGAATCTTGTGGTTATTAAGAGTTGCTAAGATAAAACACATTTATCTCAACAGTATAAGCAACTGTTGTGATCTCCAGCCATCCCATGGTGCCATTACTCCACCTCCTCCCCGCTCTTCCCCCCACCTCCACCCTCCTTTCTCCCCCTTCCTCTCCCTCCCCACGTCAAACCCTCCTCCTCCCACCGCCTCCTCCTCCTCCTCTTCCCCCTCCCTCATCTCCTCCCCCCTCCTCTTTCTCTCCCTTACCGCCCCTCCTGGCTGCTCCTCCTCCTCTTCCTCTCCTCTCCTCTCCTCCCTCACTCTCCTCACCCCCCCCCCCCCCTCTCCCGCCTCCTCCCCCTCTCCCCCTCCCAACCCACCACCTCAGCATATTTCTGTCTGCAGTAAGAATACTACACAGAAGCTCTATAGAATTGACATCGCACGGCCATCTCTTAACTTAAAAAATAACACACAAGTGTGTACTCTGCAGCACTGTGCAGGGATGGTACATTTAGGAGCTTACAGAGCCCAGTGAGCAGGAGCCTGGATATCCTTGGCTGTACACAGGTAGGGAGTTAAGGTTTGAACTCCGAGACTGCCCAGTGTATAAATATTGTCTATGTCAGTGGAGGACAAGACAGGATTTGGGCACGGAGCCCAAATTTTGAATGTGTCACCTAAAGCTGGCCTGACCGGGCGGATTAGCACGCTGTTATCCACCACCCCTGGACGTGCTGCATACTATTTCAAGTTCTCTCCCATTTGTGCCCAGCCAAGCACATTGTGGCAGTAATCTATAGCTTTTTCCTTTCTCCAAAGGGAGCGGATGGACTGTATGGTCCCTGGTTCTCTATCTTTCTCTAGTCTCTCTCTCTCTCTCGCCGTCCTAAAGCATCCTAACCCAAAACAGACAGGGGTTTCTTGGTAAAGCTGCTGCAGAATTGGGACACGGTCGGCAGCAGAGCTGGATTCTCTGTCTCGGTCTCTCTTTGTCTCTCTCTGAGTCTTATTTCTCTTTCTCTCACCCCATACTCAATCCCTCCCCTCTCTCTCCCTTCACCCCCCCCCCCCCCTTCCCCTCAGCTAGAGCAGCCTGGTAGAGAGAGTGTAGCATGGGGGATCAATGGATCTCAGAGAGCTGCCTGCCTCATTACTGGCCTGTTCTGACATAGTGAGTATTGCTCTTTAGTAAGGATCACACCACTGATGTTTAATACATGCCTCAGTCTGTCTGTTGTGTTTTCAACCCAATAAGTTAATCATCGCAGGCGGAGGATTACATTATACAGCTCTCCATCTTTTTTTTACCTCCACCAAAAATGGACCAATTCCACATTGTGTGTGTGTGTGTGTGTGTGTGTGTGTGTGTGTGTGTGTGTGACCGTGTGTGCAGCGCACATGCATTGTGTGTCAGTGTGTGTAGCGTGTGTGCCTCTGAGTGCGTGTGTCCGTGTGTGCTGTGTGTGGGTTTGTGTGGGATGTAGGTCTAGTTTCATTATAGCCGAGCCTGTACCTAATCCAGGTCTGCTGCATGCTGCTCAGTGTGCTGTGATGTAGAGGTGCCAGGGACACCACACACACACACACACACACACACACACACACACACACACACACACACACACACACACACACACACACACACACACACACACACACACACACACACACACACACACACACACACACACACACACACACACACACACACACACACACACACACACACACACACACACACACACACAGCCCCAGCTGACAAGTAGCCTGCTAGCTCGCTGGCCGTGGCTCTCTGTAAATTGTGCTGACAGACATCACTGGGTATAATAGGCTGTACATTAACACTGGGTTGAGATGAGAAAATTACAGGTGCGAAAGCTAAATCTGCCAGCGAGATGGAACTCTATTCTAAGTGTGAACCAAAAAACTAGGGAAACACAGGGAAGGGTTAGTGGGGAGGAGGGTTGAGGGGCATTGAGGGTCTACTGGGGAGGAGGTTAGGTGGAAATCAAAGTGGTTAAAGCTGATTTATCCTGTGTAAGGGCTCAGAGTCCTCTGAGGAGCATTGAACAGCCCTTCAAAAAGAAATATTAGCAGCCTTTATATCCAGTCAGTGCCAGTCATCAGGCCTGCATGTGAAGTAAAATCAATCTATTTCATATCTGAGGCGCCAGGGAGTGCAGGGGCTGAGCGGAGAGCAGGTCCCCACAGCTCTCTTCAATGCTGCTGCACATCCCATTATAGAGGCAGAGGCTCCAAAGGACTGAATGTGTTGTAACAACGTGACGGCCGCTCTGTTGTTCTACTAGATTAAGGACGTGATTGAGCATTAATATTCATTTCACAGCGTGCCTTTGTTAGGCACCGCTTGGGGTTGTCAAGTTGTTGGCTTGATGTTACTCTTGTATTTATTCGCTGTAAATATATATCTTCAGGTTGCTGCATGCTGGGCTTGCTTTGTTGGTAAGCAGATGCCCCAAAACACACACTATCAACATGGCGCAAAATGGCTACTCCAGTGGCTACCAAGTCAAGGACTGTTGGACATTCTCACCATTGGTACACAAGTTAATTGGAGGAGAAAAATGAAAGCCTGTTTGAAGACTGTACCTGTCTAGTCTTAATAACCAGTGAGCTCTGGTCCTTGCGGGGAGGGGTCCTGCAGGAGTATGGTGGCGGGGTCCGTCCCAAATGGCCAGTCTGGCCCAGGTGCTGTGAACTGTCCTCACCATAATGAGATTAAGTGAGTAATTAGGAGTGTGAGGACAGGATGGAGAGCCCAGTCCCCCCGTGGCTTGGAGCACGGTCCATCCCTGGTGTCATCATCTCCCCAGAACAGGATGTCTAATTAAGATCTCACCCTGGGCTCACTCCCACTGGAGGGAGGGAGGGAGGGAGGGAGGGAGGGAGGGAGGGAGGGAGGGAGGGAGGGAGGGAGGGAGGAGAGAGTTGGGAGGAGTGGTCCATAAAGGACAAATGAGAAAGAGGGAGTAAACTCAACTACTAGCTACATATACAGGCAGAAGCTGGGGCAGCTAAATCAGGGTCCTAGTTGGACCCAATAAGTGGCTGCAGCAGACCACAGACCTCTCCACAGATCCACCTCCATTCCCCAACCCATTAAAGTCACATTGATGTTTGATTGCTCCTGTGGTGGCACTCTGAGCTGTTCATTTAAGATGATGTGCAACTCCAGGCCTGCTCCAACACCCATTCCATCCCCAGCAGGACCCCACTAGGACGGCCAATAAGGGAGGCTGAGACCCACCAGGGGGTGGGAGGGGAGTCCTGGGAGCCCTAAAGCCAGCCACTCACAGCCAAGTAAGAAGACAGCTGAGTGTCATTGTTAAATCGAACACACACCACCACAATGGCAAAATCAATGGGCCTTTATGGGCCATCAATCTTGACAGCACAAGACCCATGCTTGTCTCAAGCCCTGACTAGTCTGCTTTTAGGGGGGCTCGGGCCGAACAGCCAGGAGCTGAGCATGCCCAGTGATCTTTTTTGGCCTCCTCGATCCATCTCTGCGGGTTAGGCTGTCCTTTTGAAGATTGTGTCATTTGACAGGCGGCCAAGTTGCCTGCCGTCCTAAAGCATCCTAACCCAAAACAGACAGGGGTTTCTAGGTAAAGCTGCTGCAGAAGTGGGACACGGTCGGCAGCTGAGCTGGATTCTCTGTCTCTCTCTCTGTGTCTCTCTCTGTGTCTCTCTCTGTTTCTCTCTCTCTGCCTCTCTCTCTCTGCCTCTCTGTATGTCTCTCTCTGCCTCTCTCGTTCTCTCTTCAATTTCAATTGAAGGGGCTTTATTGGCATGAGAAACATATGTTTACATTGCCAAAGCAAGTGAAATAGATAATAAACAAAACTGAAATGAACAATAAAAAATTGAAATATTACACTCAAATGTCATATTAAGTCTATATACGTGCAAATAGTTAAAGTACAAAAGGGGAAATAAATAAACATTCTTCACTGGTTGCTCTTTTCTTGTGGCAACAGGTCACAAATATTGCTGCTGTGACTGCACATTGTTGTTTTTCACCCAATAGATATTATCGGGCGGCAGGTACCCTAGCGGTTGGAGCGTTGAGCCAGTAACTGAAAGGTCGCTGGTTCGAATACCTGAGCCAACAAGGTGAAAAACCTGCCGATGTGTCCTTGAGCAAGGCACTTAAGCCTAATTTGCTCCAGGGGCTCCGTACTACTATGGCTGACCCTGTAGGTAGGCTGTCATTATAAATAAGAATTTGTTCTTAACTAACTTGCCTAGTTAAATAAAGGTTAAACAAATATATATGGGAGTTTATCAATATTGGATTGAAATGTGTCTCTCTAATATGGTCATACATTTGGCTGGAGGTTAGGAAGTGCAGCTCAGTTTCCACCTCATATTGTGGGCAGTGTGCACATAGCCTGTCTTTTCTTGAGTCTGTACATAGTCAAAGCTTTCCTTAAGTTTGGGTCAGTCACAGTGGTCAGGTATTTTGCCACTGTGTACTCTCTGTTTAGGGCCAAATACCATTCTAGATTGCTCAGTTTTTTTGTTATTTCTTTCCAATGTGTCAAGTAATTATCTTTTTGTTTTCTCATGATTTGGTTGGGTCTAACTGTGTTGCTGTCCTGGGGCTCTGTGGTGTCTGTTTGTGTTTTTGAACAAAGCCCCAGGACCAGCTTGCTTAGGAGACTCTTCTCCAGGTTCATCTCTCTGTAGGTGATGGCTTTGTTATGGAAGGTTTGGGAATCGCTTCCTTTTAGGTGGTTGTAGAATTTGATGGCTCTTTTCTGGATTTTGATAATAATCTACTCTGCATGCATTATTTGGTGTTTTACTTTGGGGGATATTTTTGCATTCTCCCATTTTGTGGATTCTTGGTTGGTGAGCGGACCCCAGACCTCACAACCATAAAGGTCAATGGGTTCTATAACTTATTCAAGTATTTTTAGCAAGATACTAATTGGTATGTCGAATATTATGTTCCTTTTGATGGCAAAGAATGCCCTTCTTGCCTTGTCTCTCAGATCGTTCACAGCTTTGTGGAAGTTACCTGTGGTGCTGATGTTTAGGCCAAGGTATGTATAGTTTTTGTGTTCTCTAGGGCAACGGTGTCTAGATGGAATTTGTATTTGTGGTCCTTGCAACTGGACCTTTTTTGGAACACCATTATTATTTACTGTCAGGGCCCAGGTCTGGCAAAATCTGTGCAGAATATGTAGGTGCAGGCTGTAGGCCCTCCTTGGTTGGGGACAGAAGCACCTGATCATCAGCAAACAGTAGACATTTGACTTCAGATTCTAGTAGGGTGAGGCCGGGTGATGCAGAATGTTCTAGTGCCCTTGCCAATTTGTTGATATATATGTTGAAGAGGGTAGGGCTTAAGCTGCATCCCTGTCTCACCCCACGGCCCTGTGGAAAGAAATGTGTGTGTTTTTTGCCAATTTTAACCGCACACTTGTTGTTTGTGTACATGGATTTTATAATGTCATATGTTTTTCCCCCAACACCACTTTCCATCAATTTCTAGAGCAGACCCTCATGCCAAATTGAGTCTAAGGCTTTTTGAAATCAACAAAGCATGAGAAGACTTTGCCTTTGGGTGTGCAGGGTGAATACGTGGTCTGTCATACGGTAATTTGGTAAAAGACGATTTGACATTTGATCAGTACATTGTTTTCACTGAGGAAATTAACTAGTCTGCTGTTAATGCAGAGGATTTTCCCAAGCTTGCTGTTGACTCATATCCCACGGTACTTATTGGGGTCAAATTTGTCTCCACTTTTGTGGATTGGGGTGATCAGTCCTTGGTTCCAAATATTGGGGAAGATGCCAGAGCCAAGGATGATGTTAAAGAGTTGTTGTCTGTATATATTATAATTTCATTGAGAATACCATCAACACCACAGGCCTTTTTGGGTTGGAGGGTTTTTATTTTGTCCTGTAGTTCATTCAAATACAAAGATTTGTATTTGATCGTGTATATGTTTATGCTGTTTGTTCTTTGTTATAGAGCCATTTTGGATAGATAACTATTCGTGTTGTTGTTTGTTTAGTGATTTTGATTCACCATAGTGAAGGCATAGACTCATGTTTTCTGGGTTTCTATGTTTTTGGTTGGACAGGTTTCTCAATTTCTTTCTTGGGTTATTGCATTCTTCATCAAACCATTTGTCATTGTTGTTCATTTTCTTCGGTTTTCTGTTTGACATTTTTAGGATTGATAGGGAAGCTGAGAGGTCGAATATACAGTTAAGATTTTATTTACACCTTCACTATTATAGTGGAACGTTTTGTCAAAGAAGTTGACTAAAAGGGATTGAATTGGTTGTTGCCTAATTGTTTTTTGGTAGGTTTCCACACTACGTTCCTTCCATCTATAGCATTTCTAAATATTACTCAGTTCCTTAGGCTTTGATTGACTTTGATTGACTTTGATTGAGTATTGCTCTGTTCAAGTAGTGTGCTTTTGCTGTGATCTCATAGTGTCAGTGGGCTAACTGTGAACGCTCTGAGAGACTCTGGGTTGAGGTCAGTGATAAAGTAGTCTACAGTACAACTGCCAAGAGATGAGCTATAGGTGTACCTACCATAGGAGTCCTCTCGAATCCTACCATTGACTATGTACATACCCTGCGTGCAACAGAGCTGCAGGAGTTGTGATCCGTTTTTGTTGGTTATGTTGTCATAGTTGTGTCTAGGGGGGCATATGGGCGAGGGAATGCTGTCAGGACTATAAGAGATCCTTATAAAATAATTCTAATCCGGGCTGGAGTTTGTCCCCCTGTGTGCTGAGGGTGTCAGGTTCTTGTCCGGTTCTGGCATTTAGGTCGCCACAGACTAGTACATGTCCCTGGGCCTGGAAATGATTGATTTTCCCCTCCAGGGTGGAGTAGCTGTCTTCATTAAAGTATGGGGATTCTAGTGGGGGGATATAGGTAGCACACATGTGGACATTTTTCTCTGTTAAGATCATTTCCTTTTGAATTTCTAGCCAAATGTAAAATGTTCCTGTTTTGATTAATTTAATAGAGTGAGTAAGGTCTGCTCCCTTCCCTGTTTCACACCTGGTAGTTTGGTGGATGGGACTACCAGCTCTCTGTAACCTAGAGGGCAACCAGTGGGTCCGTCTCCTCTATACCATGTTTCTTAGGATGACAATGTCTGTGTTTCTGATTTCTTTGGTGAAGTCCAGGTTCCTACTCTTTAGGCCAAAGACAGATGACCTCAGGCATTGGATATTCCAGGATGAGATAGTGAAGGCTTTGTGTTCCATAAAGTGTCCAATGTTGTTGGTCGTGTGGTTTGGCCTCAGGCCAGTAAGTGTGAGCAGAGCCTGCTAAGCATCTGGTACATGCCATTGGCTTGGTCTAGTGTTAGAGTGGGGGTACGGGCTGTTTGCCTTTTCTCCCCCTCTTCCCCTCTCCCTCTCTCCCTCTCTCAACACAAGGCTCTTCAGTATAGAGTACCACAGCACTCGCTTCGTCACACACTGTCACACAGGATGAGCACATTCTCCAAAAACACCCAACAAAAAAACAGAATCCATTGTTCCTACCGTTCGCTAGCTAGCTAGAGGATGTTCCTTTCATTGCATTAACATATATGCAGATCAGTAGTGAGTAAATGAAAGACCACAACAGAGAGATCAAAGACGACAGAATGAAGGCCAAGTAAAGGAGGATCTTGGCACTGGTCCTGTGAATTTGATTGATTGTTTGGCAAGCTATGCATACTCCTCCACCCTCCCTCCCATCGCTCCGCATTAACCCTCCGCTGCCTCCCCTATAATGTTTACTCTTTCTTATCTAGAACATACACAGCAGTTTGACCAAACAGATGTGTGCAGATGCGTGTGAGGTTTGGGGGACGCTATAGTGTAGGGCTCTGGTGCCAGTATGCCTGACTAATCACTTTTTAATTTATAGTGGGATGGTAATGTGCTTGGCAGAGGGAGGGCCACTAGCTGCCTTCAGTCCCCTGCAACACCAACCATCGTCTCCTTAATTAAAATGAATACGCAGAGCATCCATCAGATAGACAAAGGCATCAGAGAGGGGGGTGGGGGGGGGGGGTGAAAAAGAGAAAGTATAAGAAAGAGAGAGAGAAAAAAAAGAGAGAGAGAGAGAAACAAAGAGAGAGAGAGAGAGAGAGAGAGTGAACTTGCTTTGGCAATGTTAAGATATGTTTCCCATGCCAATAAAGCCCTTAAATTGAAATTGAAATTTAATTGAGAGAGAGGCAGAGATGGAGGGAGAGGGGCAAAAAAAGAGAGAGTGAAAAAAAGCAAGAGAGAGAGTGAAAGAGAGAGAGGCAGAGATAGAGAGAAAAAAATGAAAACAAAGAGAATGAGAGAGAAAGGGAGAGAGAAGAAACAGAGAGCTGTATAAAGAGTGTGGAAGAAAACAAGGCAACTACCTCCACGACTCTCACTGTCAGCTGGCTTCACCTGGATGGGGCGAGTCATCTGGAAAAAACAACAGAGACACAGAGGTTAGTCCTGGTGTCTGGATCTGTTTCGCCACAACAAGGTAACAAGCTTGAAGTGTCAAGGCCCTCTCCCACACAAACAGCTGTTCCCCGATACTGATCAAAGTGCCATGGGGGAAGAGGGGAAGAGGAGCACCAAGAGGGATGCAGTTGGGGGGGGGGGACACTCAGTGCTGCTCACTGGAGAAAAACAAGTCGCCCACATCTCACATTCACACAATCAGACAATCAGAGTGGGCTGAATGGTGCACTTGTTGGGCAGGTGTGTGTGTGTGTGTGTGTGTGTGTGTGTGTGTGTGTGTGTGTGTGTGTGTGTGTGTGTGTGTGTGTGTGTGTGTGTGTGTGTGTGTGTGTGTGTGTGAGTCTGAGGGAGAGAGCCAGGCCTAATGAAAGTGAATCCAGCCACAGGAGGAGAGAGATCAATACAGGACTATTGATCCAGGGCCCTTGGGCTGTGGAGAGTGTCTGGCTGGGAAGGATTCTCTGGTTAGGAGGCTCATAGTAATCCACTACAACCTGATAAGAATGGCATTTGTTGGATCAGATGCTTCTGTCATCGCAGCCTTTGTGGCACACATTTCCACACATTTTTCCCTCCTCCTCTGTCATTATTATTGTTCAAGCTGAACAGCTTTGGCAACTAATTTGTTTTTCTGCAAACTTTCTAGAACATTCCCTGAATTACAGAGTGTTTGGTAAAACTACTGCTCCTACAGTAGTTTGCGAACAAATTCAATTGAATGATGATACAAATAAATCCTTTCTATTACAGAAACACATACATCCATGCAGTCACACACAGGCGCATACATACAGTCATGTGAAAAAGTAAGTACACCCCCTGGAAAGTTCTCTTATTTATTTATTTTTTTAAACATATTTGGACAGATGGATATGTAATCTTCACTTCAACACTATTGACAGATAAAGGTTACCCAATTTAACAAATCACAAAAAAAATTTTAAAAAAATTGAAAATGTTATGCAATTAAAATAAACAAAAATGCCTTTTCCTTATGGGGAAAAAGTTAGTACACACCTACCTTTACCATCACATAAAATGGCTAAAATTAGAATGAGGTGTACCAAAACAAGTGCAAATGATTAGAAAATATTATAGAGGGTCCAGCCTTCCATAAAGATAAGAAAATTGGTCTGGTTTGGTCTTAACCATATGGGTGTGTGGTAACACAACATTCAAAGATCAAAAAACCTCCCAGAGGCCCTCAGAAGAAAGATTATTGATGCCCATGAGTCTGGGAGGGGTTAAAAATCAATTTCCAAGCAATTCGAAGTACATCATTCCATTTCCAAGCAATTCCACTGTCCGACGAAAATTCCAGACCATTGGCAAACTACCTAGGACAGGTCGTCCCACCAAAGTCAGCCCAAGAGCTGACCGAAAGATGGAAGTCTCTAAGAACCCCAGGGTAACATCAAGGGATCTATAGGCCTCTCTTGCCACAATCAATGTCAAAGTGCATGGGTACACTGTCAGAAAGAGACTGCACTAACTTGGCCTACATGGGAGGTCAGGAAGGAAGAAGCCTCTGCTCTCAAAAAAGAATATCAAGACACAACTGACTATACCCAGGTGTTGTCTGGCAAAAGTCAATTGTGTCTTGATATTCTTTTTTGAGAGCAGAGGCTTCTTCCTTCCTGACCTCCCATTGCACTTGTTTTGGTACACTTAATTCAAATTTTTGCCATTTTATGTGATGGTAAAGGTAGGGGCGTACTAACTTTTTCCCCATAAGGAAAAGGCATTTTTGTTTATTTTAATTTTATTTGCATAACATTTTCCCAAAAAATGTTTGGGTGTATTTGTTAAATTGGGTAATCTTTATCTGTCAACAGTGTTGAAGTGAAGATTACATATCCATCTGTCCAAATATGTAAAAAAAGAAAAAAGAAAAAAAGAGAACTTTCCAGGGGGTGTACTTACTTTTTCACATGACTGTATATTTCCCACACAAAGATGGCATTCAAAAAGTTTATACAATTTTTTATGTTCACAGAGCAGGAAACAAAAAAGCAGATAAAAAGATGTCTGGCCCTGAATATTTGTTAATTTAGTACCGTCTCCCCCCTCCTCCTCCCATGTTTTAGTCCAAAGGGAACTCTTTGTCGATCCAAAACAAATTGCCTTAATAATAACACAGCAGGCAGATTTTTAATGAAAAAGGGGCCAAGATCTGCACCGATTTGTGACAAGATTACCGAAATAGGCAAAGCAATCTCCTACCCTTCACGGCCCTCTCAGCCATCTGTAACCTGGAATTAGGAATGTTTTTATTGCTCCACATGACTACTCTCCCAATTCCAAGTCAAGTCACCATATTTTTTTTTTTTTAAGAGTCCAAGATCAACAATTTTTTTCACTGCCATTCTTTTTCTCCAATGTATTTTTTTTTACTGTCCAATTCCCGGGCCGAGCTAAAAAGGTCAGATTTAAAGACAGGGCAGTGTCATAAAAGCATGACTTGTTCAAGGAGAAACACCATAATGGGATTTTAAAATGTCTTAATAACATGCTGATATATGAGGGAGAGGCCTGGGCCACATTCATTAAGTGCTAAACGTATCTATTTTCACCTTGAGAAACGGAGTAACCTTCGTCACTGGAATTATTCCATAAATTTACCCATCGTAAATAATAACTAGCTGGGGTTTTGGCCCCTTGTTTCCTGGCTCGCTAACGCTAACCCTAGCACTCAGTACAAAACACTGCCTTTCCCTGTAGGATCCCAGTGAGCCGAGGTGACCCTACATTAATGTTGCTGTTACTCTATCATGCATACTGCTTCTAACTGCAGTATGCATGGGTAGATTACCGTGTATGAGAATGCACTCAAACCACCCACATATCCAAAGCATCATGTGAAATTGAATATCATATGGAGAAAAATATTCAATGTTTACTGATCACTTCAGCGTCTTTATAACTGCAAAGTACAAACCAAGATGGAGAATCTTTGTGCTTTTTGCAGTAACATAAAGAAATATATATTACAAAAAAAAAACACTACTATATTCAGACGTATCATGGAAGACAATTGCACAATACTCTCTTCCTTGCAGACACAGAGGTCTTCTCCACAGGGTTTCTGTGGGTTGAATCTCGAAGCCCAGCTACGGTTCAGGCAGTAACATGTTGGCTTAATGGCCCGTTTATTTGTCCAAAAGCTGTGCATTTTCTTCCAGTACATTCAGTATCGACGGGTTTCAGTTTAGTGCATTTTCTCTCTTTGTAACGGGGTAAATACAAATCCTGCATGCCTAGGCATGGTTGCGAATGAGCGAAATGCACACACTCATACGCACGCACACACACACAAACACGCACAGGATTAACAGAATAGAATTGATTAACTATAGCCGTTGTCAGGGAAACCATTCATTTAGACCAGGTCCTATAGGACTTAGTTGTTTTTCCCTCCTTTGTGAGTGTGTGCTTGAAGCCCTCTTTACCCACTTGACAGCAAAGAAACTGAGCAGATGGAATTGGTTAACTCTGGATCCTCAACAAATAGCAACACATGTTCTAATTGGGGTGCTTTTCATTCCTCCATTCAACTCGCTAAGGAGGAGAATGGAGGGACGGGGAGAGAGCGAGAGAGGCAGGGGGAGCAAGAGAGAGGGAGAGCTGCCTGCAACTCCCTGATAAGATTGCTTTGCAGTTGAGTGGCATTTCTACAGCCCTGACTCCACCATATTGCTTCTCCCATTCAGACGCGTGCTGATAGACCCCAATGCAGAGCTGCATGGTATAGACAGTATGGTATACAGAGACTGTATAGTAACAGACAGAGTTACTCTCTGTGGATCCACTGGTATTCCTGTGGTGGCTAATCTATTGTTTGCCTTTGGTCGCATATCAATTATAAATGGCTCTGACAATGACAAGGTGTTTACATGTTAAACTGATATTGACTGTGAAATCTATCATTCAAGGAAATGAATGTCACCCCAATTGCTCCATTCTTTGTTTGAGGATTTATTGTTCATTACTTTATGAGAATATTATCTTTTTGAGTCGTGTTTTTGCACCTACACTCTTTGAAAAAAAGGGTTCTTCGGCTGTCTTAATTTGTTCCAATGGTTTTAAATAAAAAATCAAGTCAAATTATTAGAACCCACTTTTCTGTACAGTACATGCACAGTAAATGTTTTTACAGCAAGGGAGGAATGCAAAAGTAACTTTTGTAGAAAACTGACAATTGCCCTTAACTGTGTGTGAAAGCTTGATTTCTTCCTAGTGGTTTGGGCTGCTCAGTGTACCCCTCTCTCCCCACACACATACCTCTTGTGCTCTAAATGTTTTTACAAATCCATAGATCCATATATTTTTATGTAACTGCCTCATTTGTCCAGTTAAGCCTCCAGTCAGTTCAATGAAGAGCATCAGCAGAGCCCAGCCAACGCTGCAGAGAGAGAGTTGCAGACAGCAGAGAGGCTGAGATCCATAGCCCAGGGGCCTCGGCAAGATAAGGAGCCCAGGATCAGTGGGCTCTGTGTGGGTGTACCAGACCTTTCCCTGACCCTGACGGCCTGCCTCACTGCTGGAGGTTCCCATCCACCGCTAAAACACACCCACCACATCCCAAAATGATGTATTATCATTCTAATGTTGTTATTTAACCTGTATTTAATCAAGAGGTCCAACTGAGGTCATATAATGTATTTTCCTAAGGAAACAAGACTATGTTGCAGAAACCATGGCTATATTAAGGAGAACAAACAGGCTCTGACTGCTGTGGTAATGAATATTCCCAATTATTGATCTGAAAGTGTGCTGTGTGGTGATACTGAACCCCAGCCCTGACCATACATCTACCACAGAGAGATACAGAAACAGAGAGACAGAAACAGAGAGAGAGAAACAGAAAGACAGACAGAAACAGAGAGAAACAGAGAAAGAGAGGGAGAGGAGAGAAACAGAGTGAGAGAGAAACAGAGAGACAGAAAAAGAAAGAGAGAGAAACAGAGAGATAAAGAGAGAGAGATAGAAACTGAGAGATTGTGAAACAGAGAGATAAAGAGAGAGAGATAGAAACAGAGAGAGAGAAAGAGAAACAGAGAGAGAGAAAGAGAAACAGAGATAAAGAGAGAGACATAGAAACAAAGAGAGAGAGAGAGAGAGAAACAGAGAGAAACAGAGAGAGTGAGAGGAACACAGAGAGAGAGAAACAGAGAGAGACAGAGAGAGAGAGAGAAAGAGAAACAGAGAGAGAAATAGAAACAGAGAGATAAAGAGAGAGACATAGAAACAGAGAGAGAGAGAGAGAGAGAGAAACAGAGAGAAAGAGAGAGAGTGAGAGAGGAACACAGAGAGAGAGAAACAGAGAGAGACACAGAAAAAACAGAGAAATAGAGAGAGAGAGAAAGAGAGAGAGTGAGAGAGGAACACAGAGAGAAAGAGACAGATAGAAAGACAGAAAAAGAGAGAGCGAGTGAGAGAGAGAGAGAAACAAAGAGAAAGTGAAACAGAGAGAGTGAGAGAGAAACAAGAGAGAGATAGAAACCGAGAGAGAGAGTCAGGGTTGTGAGGGCGTACATAGTCTCGTTATTTCTCTTCTTCTGGTTGTGGCATATTTAGATGTGATTTTAGGGGGAGCTCATTTGTTTACAGGGTTGTCTTAAAGACAGAGAATGAACAGCAGGCAGCGAAGCAAGAGAAATGAGAGATGGAGATGAGGAGAGAGCTGTCACGGTGTGCGTACCCGCGTGACTGCCTGCGCGTGTGTTGTCTCTGTGAGCAACTGTCAGTGCGTGTATGCGTACGTGTGTGAAAATGTGCTTCTAGCCCCAGTGTGGTAGCCCTGATAAGAGCCTTAGTGCTTGGGCGATGGCAGCAGCCTAAGCCCAGGGATTTCGATCAGAGCCAAGCCAACATGAGCCTGGAGCTAAGGGTGGGACAGGCTGGAGGCTCCAAGGGCCATGGACTCAAACATTCCCCCATCTTTGCCATGGAGGAGGAGTATGACAACGATGATCATAGTCCAGAATACCTGGAGACAGAAGACCACTGACACTAGGGCAGTTCTGATGGGCTCTGTGCTGGTGGATGGGTATTAGAGTTCTTCCCTATAGCACTGCACTCTATAAAACAGCCATTGCGAGTGTAAGGCTTAGCCTGCCTATCTCTCCGTATAGACACACATACACACTCCGTAATGGCAGTTCTCTCACACTGGTTTGCAATGCTACATACCGCACCACTACACTAGCCTCTCTCTGATCAGGCCAATTTGGACCTGACGCCATCCCGTCTACTGTTTACATGTAATCAGTACATCTACAGAAGGCCATCCAAATGGGCTCTTCAACCACTTACAGCAGCAGCTGAAGTGTTTGGGTTCCCTGTAAAAAACAGTCAGTCTGCTGCTGTAGGTCAGCTCTCATTAGGACCAACCAGGTTTCTTCATTTTCAGCACTCATCAAGTTTTCATGAAGGTGAATGTCACACATCAAATCCCCAGTCTTCCAAAAGGCTTCGGCGTCTTCAACTGGGCTTTTGCTGGGATTTTGAAGTGCACAAACCAATCCAAACGTGGCTGTGTTAGAGCATGCCCGTGAGTTTCAGTGTAGCTAGTGTCTTATAGTGGTTGTGTAGTGGACTAGTGTGGGTTTGGTGACAGAGACACTGTCCAATCATGACGGGTAGTAGATATGGGGATTGAGCTAATGCTTAAATCCAGTCATGCTGAGCCTTCAGTCACTAGGACATCCAAGAGAGATAAAGAGAAACAGAGAGAGGAGGGAGAGTGAGAGTGGGGAGTGAGCGAGGGAGCGAGGGCAGAGAAGGAGAAAGAGAAAAAGAGGAGAGAAAACGGGAGGGCAGAGAGAGAAGGGAGGAAGAGAGATTCAATATTCGTCATTCGTACTCCCCTCCCTGACTTCAGAGCCACACTTGGTTATCTGGGGAAGGGCATCACTCCCAGACATCTTTGGCACTGCTGCTTTTCAACTCCAACCAGCTATTGACATGGTGTGTTACAGTAATGCGTGGCGCAGTGGGAGTCTCATTGTTAATCTGAGTCAACAAATGGCGGAGCAGCAAACGCCCTCTCCCTTTCCTCCCTCTCTCACATTTGCCCACCTATCTAATGAATCTTATCTGTCCAGCCACACTGGTGCTTAAGCTTTTGGTGGTTTCTCTGTGTGTTTGATGTGCGTTATGCTCGTGTGCATTTTGAGGAACTGTCGTTTGGCGATAAGATCGTGACGAGGAACCAAACAGGGTGGCTTTAGCGTGCGCCCACCGTGCCAATCCCAGAATGCCTTCCTTCGCCCAGCGAGGGGCAGCCAGTGGCAACAGGAAGTGAAGCGGATCAGGAAATGGCGGATCAACTGGACTTATCTCCTACGTGATGGATTTAATGGATGTAGAAACTAAAACTTAAAAATGCTTAAAAATATCATGTTTTTAATAGGATGTTCTTTTGGCTCGTTTGATATCTGCTTAGATGTTATGTTCTGGTCGACAACTGTGTAAGAATTCCCACTGAGTATTATATCGGTATACAGTACACATGCACAGGAAAATGTGTACACACACACACACACACACACACACACACACGCACACACACACACACACACGCATCCATGCAGGCGTGTGTTTCCTTCGCCCTCCCTGTGTGATGAGTAGGGGATGTTCCCACTGCTGTCACTGCAAGTGCAGGATTGTGACAGATTACAGGGCGCTGCTTTGGCCAATAGGTAGCCGGAAATGTTTCCTGGCCGCTGACCCATAATTCCAGGCGTACCTATGCCGAGTTGACGTTTCTTTAATGGTTTACAGACCTCCAGCATGCCTACACCTCCAGAGCACTATGATAGCCTATTAGTAATTCACCAGCGCTTGCACTTTTCTGCCCCCCTCCCACCCCCACTCTCCACGCTCCTAGGGGGGATGACAACAGCAGTACAGATTGGTGGAGGGAAAGAAGGAGAAGGGGAGGAGGAGGAAGAGAGAGAGAGGGGCAGCCAAGCATGTTTCTTGCCTTGGAGAGGGATCTAAACAAGTGTCAGTTTGAGACAGAGAGAGAAGAGACGGGGAGATAGACAGAAGGAGACAGAGAATGAGGGAGCAAAAGAAAGAGAGAGAGAGCGAGAGCGAGAGAAACCTGAGCCTCAGAACTGTACACAGCTAGACCCATCCGTCCATCTGCACATAGAAACGTTCCCAGAATGATGATGCTCTCTCTCTCTCTAACCACTCTCTGATCTCCCTCCATCAGCAGGCTGGGCTGCCATGGTCTGACTCTCTCCACTACCCCTGTACCACACTAACTACCCCTGTCTGTGTGGCTCTCACTCACCACTGTCCTCTGATCAGTCACTGGCCTGGAGGTAGTCATCTACCAAAGCAGTCATTAGCCCAGCACATCTGCCATAGCAGCACGGAGGAACTGCACTGATCTGTCTAACTGTTGCACTGACCACTTATTAATGATGGCAGGGCATGAAGCGTTTGTGTCCTGGAGTGACTTGATGGCCAGTGGACTCTCTGAGAGAGTGTGTGTGTGTGTGTCGGGGAGGAGAGGGGGGGGGGGGTGGGGGGGGGGGGGGGGGTAGTGAGGGAGCCAGGGCTCAGAGGAGCGACACAGGGCCAGCCTGCTCTGTCCATCTGGTCTGAGCTCCATTCCCAGCATATCAATACCCCACGTCACACGCCACACAGTCACCTGCTGTCTACTCTCTTCCAGCACCATCAGTCTCCCTCCTCTCCAAACCCGCTAGCTCTAAAACCTACTTATGTTTCATTCTGACACTTGGAAAAAAATCCCTGCTTGTTTATAAGCGGTTTATCTCATCAGAAAACAAGCAGAACGGGCCTGTCTTCAAGATCTTTTCTCAGTTTTCTTCAGTTTTCCTCTCCTCCGTTTCTCCTTTCCTATTCTGTCCTCTCCTCTCTTATCAACACTCAGCAGAAAAGAAAGAGACAAACTCTGGCCAGAAAAGTCACTGTCAAGTTTCAACCTTGAACTGGCAGGAACCTGAAGCCAAGACATCAGCACATTGAACAACCTCTTTACATTTCCCCAACCTGCAGAAAACAACTCTGACTAAGTGAGAACAAGAGGCACTGGAGCAAAAAACACATTGTAAGTGTCTCTCCCATTTCTGAATTTGTTTAGCATCCAAAGGTTTTGTGGTGGGTGGCTTTTTTTTTTTGTAGAGGGGTGTGTGTGAGTTGTTTGTGTGCAGAGTTTTTTTTTATGGGATGGGGAGGAGGGCTAGGTGTGTGGGAGAGGGAGAGGGGAGGGTTTCGGGGGATTTGGGGTCTGAGTCACTCCTGCCTGTGCTCACGCTGCAGAGAGTGACTCAAAGCAGGGGGCAAAGGGGGGGCTTTGCTTTGGGATGAGACATGGTACGGAGAATAGTGTGACAGCTACCCCAAGTCCTTCTGCTGTTCCTCCTGAAGCCCCTGGAATGCCCCTCTCTCCCTGATCACACCCACGCACACAGGTACAGCTAATGGCTGTGTGTGTGTGTTAAGGGGGGCATCTCCGTCTCCTGAGTGGAGGACTCAGGAGACTCACTGCGGTGGGGTTTAAACCTACGGAGTGGCATCCGCCTCTCCCTCCTCTCTTCAACCATCTCCTCCCTTTCTCTGCTGACAGCCTCTGACCTCACTTGCTCCCAACACCTCTTGCCACCAAGAGACATTTGTACGCATGCATTTATTCATGAGTGAGTATTAATTTTAAATATGTGTTTTATAGTCAACATTGACATACGGCCAGCGTGGGGGAAAAACACTCTCCTATCTGCCCTGCACTCTCCCTGAACTCCCACCTTGTGACACTGCTCACCAAGCCCCTCTTCTCCCTCCCTCTGTTTCATAATTCATTCATTCTAATGAAGTCCATACGCAGCCATCCATTAAGGAGAGGGCTGACGGTTTTACTGCACCGTAGCATGTTTAAAGGGTTTCGAACCCTCCTCCTCCTCCCTCTCTTTCTCCTTGACCCTGGAGCTAAGGCTTCGTGTTGCCCTCATTTCATGGGTCAGCGTTGTTTTCCTGGGTTGTGTGAGGACAGCTCAGGGGAGAGCTAATGGTCTGTCCACACACTACTCTCAGCTTCTAAACACTATTTCCAAACTGCAAATACCAAGAGGCCATGTCACAGAGATGCCCATTACGCTGCACTTAATATTATACAGCCTGAGCCTTCTGCTTCCTCACTGGCTGACTTGGCCTGAGCTGGATACATAAGATACACTTCTCTGTAAGAAGATGCCACAGTAGTGTGTGTGTCGGGGGGGGGGGGGGGGGGGGGGGCATATTTATTTTAAAGTAAAGAGAAGGCAGAGAAACAGAGAAAATGGGTCCCAAGGAAAGTGATTTAGCCTCATAGTTCGTCTTCATCTGTGGCCCTGTCCCGAACACCCAGTTCATGAAATAAGTCCTGCTGAAAATCAATGGTGGCCCAAGCCTTGTAAAAGGTCACCCATTCAGCCCAGGTGGCCTTGTGGACTAACTAAAGCCCAAGCTTGTACTGTGCAACACTACTAAGTAGAATTAATGGGCAGATCAATTATTCCGCGCAGCAACTTAAATTGAACTAATCAGGGAATAATTTTAAGGCAGGAACTGTACCATGACATGAGACACATAGCCAAGCCCAGAACTCATTTAGAAACCACAAAGTAAAGGCTGTGAAATAAGAGATTTTTAAATACAGGCCCTCTCTCCCCCTTTCTCTCTCCCTCGTACCCTTCTAAGAGAGCACGCTGTGTTCACCAAGAGCCTGATATTATTGCATGGGACTCAATCGACCCAGGGACTGGAACGATGGTTAGAATCTCTTTCTCTCTCGCTCTCTCTCTCTCTCTCTCCTTTCTCTGTGTCTCCTCAGGTCCCTCAGAACCGGGAGAGACAAATCAACAAGTGGCACGACGTCAGGGAAGCAGGCCCGACATGCTCCCATCCCTGGTCACATGCTCTATTCTAGGCTGGCTCCCTGACGTGGGAGAGGGATGGCTGGGTGGATCGGTGGAAGGATGGAGGGAGGGGTGGAGAGATGGGGTTGTGGAAGGATGGAGGGAGGGGTGGAGAGATGGGGTGGAAGGATGGAGGGAGGGGTGGAGAGATGGGGTTGTGGAAGGATGGAGGGAGGGGTGGAGAGATGGGGTTGAGGAAGGATGGAGGGAGGGGTGGAGAGATGGGGTTGTGGAAGGATGGAGGGAGGGGTGGAGAGATGGGGTTGTGGAAGGATGGAGGGAGGGGTGGAGAGATGGGGTTGTGAAAGGATGGAGGGAGGGGTGGAGAGATGGGGTTATGGAAGGATGGAGGGATGGTGAGAGGCGGGTGGTGGCTTGGAAACTTCAGCTCCAATGAGTGGTGTGGCGAATCGGAGCCCTCATTTATAATGTATATCATGGATTCATGGATTCGTGAGAGATATTCCTCCATATAAAATGGAGCACTAGGAAGTGTCTCCGGGGCAGTGCCTGGAATTACCCGTGGGGGCAATTTCAATATCTTATACTGTTTGTACTTTCATACTGTTAATTAACATATACCCCATGTTCCTAAGTGTTGCTCCTCACTGTGTGAGTCAAAAAGGATTAAAAGCTCCATGACCATATGTAAACACATTTTATTCAAGATTATTCAAATCACACTGCAGTACACGAAGATGGCGCCGACAGACATGGCAGCTCTGCTTGTAGCTCCTAAGCAACTTTGCACAGGCATTTCCCTACACCCACAATAACATCTGCTAAATATGTGTATGTGACCAGTAAAATGTGATATGATTTGGTAGTGTTCCTTTTCAACCTTGAAATCAGTAAATCAGTGCTTTCTGGGTTGAAAGAGAGAAGAGATGTAAGGTTGTGAAACAGAGACAGGCTTCTAATCTAAGCAATATCCTAGTAACACTTTACATTAGGTATAAAGGATATTAGGGAGGCCGTAATGCAAAGTGTTACCAAAATGTCAATATTTGGGCTTCTGAGTGGCGCAGCGGTCTAAGGCATTGCATCTCAGTGCTAGAGGTGTCATTACAGACCCTGGTTCGATCCCGGGCTGTATCACAACCGGCCGTGATCGGGAGTCCCATAGGGTGGGGCACAATTGGCAAATTTGTTCTTAACTGATTTGCCTAGTTAGATCAAATAAATAAATATTCCTATGTGTTGCAATACTGTGTATAATTTTCCATAATCAACACTCTCACCTTTCCCTGCCGTCCATCTAAATGTAAACAGGCTGGACAGCCAGCATAGGCATCGCGTTATGAAGAGAAATTAAATAAATAAACACAACAAGTGGCTACATAACCACAGTCTCCCTCATTGTCTCGGTAAACTTCAACAAACGCTAAGTGACACGCTTAAGTGGGTTCAGGTTGCATCCAGGTAATTCAGTAAAAATACAAATGAGGCTGGCTGTGAAAACCAATCACTATCCCCTGATTCAAGCCAGGACGCCGTTCGCCGGCCACCTTCCCCCGTCCTTCCCCCACTCCTCTCATCTCCTCTCCTCCATCGACTGGGTCTCTGATTAAGCTTGAGCATAAACAGCCTTATGGACGAACGCCATTGATCTCCCTCATTGGGAATCGATAACAAATAACCCCACAGTTCACTGGCAATTATGGCCCCAGTCCACCAGGCCTAGCCTCTTTATTTGGGGACCATTGTAATGGGTGACCTTCAGCTCCTCTACCTGTTGCTTTCCCCGCCCCTTTCCCTTCCCCCTTAGGTAGAGTTTAAGCCCAGGGTCTGGGGGGCTTTTTTGGGTTCAGATGGAGCCCTGTGGGAGATGATGGGGGGAATAGAAGCATCTCCCATGACAGATCAATCATGGCCTCACCACAGGGCAACGGGCCAGAGCTCGGCTGCTAATAGAATCCCAATGTCACAGATGACATTAGCCACTGGATCTGCTATCTGTTAGCCCCAAAGTGGAGATGACGCTCCAGGTTAAGTCACGCCACCTTTCTCTCTCTCGCTCTCTCCCCATTGACCTAGCAGGAGCAGGAGAGACAGCCGCCATCTTGTGATTCAAAACTACTAATCTCTATAAGATGATGTGAATACATACGTTGACTACCATGGTAATTATATTTCTATGGTGGGCGTGTGAAGTTCTCTCTGATTGGCTCCATGGTGCCCATTGATCTTGTTTTCTTCCTCAGTCAACTCTGATTGTGTGACTCCTCAGCCCCTAAAGATCTGGAGCAACCTAATTACACAGAGTGGGGTAATACTCTCTCCCCCGTCTCCATCCCTTCTTCTCTCCCTTCTTCCCTCCCACTCTTTCAAGAAGAAGCGACAGCAATTTCAGGGCCTTCATTAGCTTTCCAACTCAGAGCGAGAGGAGCTAGTGTGCGAGGCGATGATTCATAGGACAGATTATGTCCCATGTTCCCTCACAAGACAGTTTTTCCTAAACTGGAGCGGGAGGGGAGAAGGAGAGGTAGGACAGGAGAGAGGGATGAGTTGTGTGGGAATCTTGGTCACTGGAAGAGATAAAATTCAGAGAGACTTAAAAGCTCCTGATGAAGATGAAGAGGATGTAACTCCTGATGAAGATGAAGAGGGTTTAGCTCCTGATGAATCTGAAGAGGATTTAGCTCCTTATGAATATAAAGAGGATGTAACTCCTGATGAAGACGAAGAGGATTTAGCTCCTGATGAAGATGAAGAGGATGCAACTCCTAATGAAGATGAAGAGGACGTAACTCCTGATGAAGATGAAGAGGTTTTAGCTCCTGCATATTAGCTCCTCTACTGTCTCTACTAAGTTAATGGTATACATTTATTTGCCATGTGGAAAGTGTAGGGGCAGATACGTTCTTTTAGCTACAGTATAGCACACTAACACTACGTTCACTGGTGTCTTAATGTAGTTAATTTGCATTGTGCTACATTTATTACAGACTACCTACTAAATCATGAAGCCATACATCTAGTGGTGGTATAACCATACATCTAGTGGTGGTATTACCATACATCTAGTGGTGGTTTTACCACACATCTAGTGATGGTATTACCATACATCTAGTGGTGGTATTACCATACATCTAGTATTGGTATTACCATACATCTAGTGGTGGTATAACCAAACATCTAGTGGTGGTTTTACCACACATCTAGTGGTGGTTTTACCACACATCTAGTGGTGGTATTACCATACATCTAGTGGTGGTATTACCATACATCTAGTATTGGTATTACCATACATCTAGTGGTGGTATTACCATACATCTAGTGGTGGTATTACCATACATCTAGTGGTGGTATTACCATACATCTAGTGGTGGTATTACCATACATCTAGTGGTGGTATTACCATACATCTAGTATTGGTATTACCATACATCTAGTGGTGGTATTACCATACATCTAGTGGTGGTATTACCATACATCTAGTGGTGGTATAACCATACATCTAGTGGTGGTATTACCATACATCTAGTGGTGGTATTACCATGCATCTAGTGGTGGTATTACCATACATCTAGTGGTGGTATTACCATACATCTAGTGGTGGTATTACCATACATCTAATGGTGGTATTACCATACATCTAATGGTGGTATTACCATACATCTAATGGTGGTATTACCATACATCTAGTGGTGGTATTACCATACATCTAATGGTGGTATTACCATACATCTAGTGGTGGTATTACCATACATCTAATGGTGGTATTACCATACATCTAATGGTGGTATTACCATACATCTAGTGGTGGTATTACCATACATCTAATGGTGGTATTACCATGCATCTAGTGGTGGTATTACCATGCATCTAGTGGTGGTATTACCATGCATCTAGTGGTGGTATTACCATACATCTAATGGTGGTATTACCATGCATCTAGTGGTGGTATTACCATACATCTAAAATAGATCACACTGCCTATCTCTCCCTCTTTCTCACTCATCCCTCTCTCTCCCTCTCTCTTCCTCCCTCCCTACCATCTCTCTGTGTGAGACATGACATTTGGCCAGAAGTGTGACACATCCCCCCCAGGGCCACAAGGCCCCATGGTCCCCAGGAGAGGTCTGACTGCAGCTCGGCAACCTTAATTAATGAGGAAATGAAGAGGAAATCAAAAGTTATTTCCCAACGAGCGGCTGCCTCGTTTATTTTTTGCCCTCTATTATTCACTTGACTTAATCCTAAACCCACATGATCAACCCAGTGACCCCTCTTTACATGAACCAGTGTGTATACAGTGTACTATGGAGGATGTTGTCAGAATGATAATATAGATGCAATGTCACCTTCCCTAATCCATGTCTAGGTACTATACGTCCGTCCTTGTATAATACATGTGCCTTCAGAGAGTGTTCATACCCCTTGACTTAATCCACATTTTGTTGTGTTACAGGTTGTGTCAGTTTTTCACAATTCCTGACATTTAATCCTAGTAAAAATTCCCTGTCTTAGGTCAGTTAGGATCACCACTTTCTTTTAAGAATATGAAATGTCAGAATAATAGTAGAGAGAATGATTTCTTTCAGCTTTTATTTCTTTCATAACATTTACAGTGGGTCAGAAGTTTACATACACTCAATTAGTATTTTGTAGCATTGCCTTTAAATTGTTTAACTTGGGTCAAACATTTCGGGTAGCCTTCCACAAGCTTTCCAAAATAAGTTGGGTGAATTTTGGCCCATTCCTCCTGACAGAACTGGTGTAACTGAGTCAGGTTTTGTAGGCCTCCTTGCTCGCACACCCCTTTTCAGTTCTGCCCACAAATTTTCTATAGGATTGAGGTCAGGGCTTTGTGATGGCCACTCCAATACCTTGACTTTGTTGTCCTTAAGCCATTTTGCCACAACTTTGGAAGTATGCTTGGGGTCATTCTCCATTTGGAAGACCCATTTTTGACCAAGCTTTAACTTCCTGACTGATGTCTTGAGATGTTGCTTCAATATATCCACATAATCTTCCTTCCTCATGATGCCATCTATTTTGTGAAGTGCACCAGTCCCTCCTGCAGCAAAGCACCCCCACAACATGATGCTGCCACCCCCGTGCTTCACGGTTGGGATGGTGTTCTTCGGCTTGCAAGCCTCCCCCTTTTTCCTCCAAACATAATGATGGTCATTATGGCCAAACTGTTCTATTTTTGTTTCATCAGACCAGAGGACATTTCTCCAAAAAGTATGATCTTTGTCCCCATGTGCAGTTGCAAACTGTAGTCTGGCTTTTTTATGGTGGTTTTGGAGCAGTGGCTTCTTCCTTGCTGAGTGGCCTTTATTATGTTGATATAGGACTTGTTTTATTATGGATATAGATACTTTTGTACCTGTTTCCTCCAGCATCTTCACAAGGTCCTTTGCTGCTGATCTGGGATTGATTTGCACTTTTCGCACCAAAGTATGTACATCTCTAGGAGACAGAACACGTCTCCTTCCTGAGCGGTATGACGGCTGCGTGGTCCCGTGGTGTTTATACTTGCGTACTATTGTTTGTACAGATGAACGTGGTACCATCAGGCATTTTGAAATTGCTCCCAAGGATGAACCAGACTTATGGAGTACAATTTTTTTCTGAGATCTTGGTTGATATCTTTTGATTTTCCCATGATGTCGAGCAGAGAGGC
The DNA here is from genome assembly GCA_023634145.1 of Thymallus thymallus. NCBI lineage: Eukaryota > Metazoa > Chordata > Actinopteri > Salmoniformes > Salmonidae > Thymallus > Thymallus thymallus. Next base: position 26,339,528 of record CM042393.1, on the reverse strand, counting down.
ACTGAGTTTGAAGGTAGGCCTTGAAATACATCCACAGGTACACCTCCAATTGACTGAAATTATGTCAATTAGCCTATCAGAAGCCATGACATCATTTTCTGGAATTTTCCAAGCTGTTCAAAGGCCCAGTCAACTTAGTGTATGTAAACTTCTGACCCACTGGAATTTTGATATAGTGAATTATAAGTGAAATAATCTGTCTGTAAACAATTGTTGGAAGAATTACTTGTGTCATGCACAAAGTAGATGTCCTAATCAACTTGCCAAAACTATAGTTTGTTAACATGAAATCTGAGTGGTTGAAAGTCTGACCAAACTGAGCAACCGGACAAGAAGGACCTTGGTCAGGGAGGTGACCAAGAACCCAATGACCACTCTGACAGAACAACAGAGTTCCTTGGCTGAGATGAGGGAACCTGCCAGAAGGACAACAGTCTCTACAGCACTTCATCAATCTGGGATTTATGGGAGAGTGCTATGTCTGGAGAAAACCAGGCACAGCTCATCACCCGTGTAACACCATCCCTACCGTGAATCATGATGGTGACATCATTATGCTATAGAATGCTTTTCAGACTCAGGGTCCGAGAGTCTGGTAAGGATGGAAGGAACAATGAAAGGCTTGCTTCAGATTGCAAACGACCTTAGACTGGGGCGAACATTTACGTTCCAACAGGACAAAGTCCCAAAGCATACAGCCAAAGCAACGCTGGAATGCCTTCAGACTTAAATCCCCAAATCCAGATGTGCAAAGCTGATACAGACATACTTAAGACAACTCAAAGTTGTAATCGCCGCCAAAGGTGCTTCTACAAAGTATTGAGTCAGTGGTGTGAATACTTATATAAATGAGACATTTCTGTAACTCAAATTTAAAAATATATATGTAATTATGGGGTATTGTGTGTAGAGGGGCATTGTGGGTGAGATTGTTTTTTTTAAATCCATTTTGAATTCAGGCTGTAACACAAAATGTGGAATAAGTCAAGGGGTGTGAATACTTTCTGAAGGCACTGTATGTCTATGTTCTTCTGTATATAAGACATATGGATAGGAGACAAAAAAAGCAGTGGAAAGATATCATCTCTATAATCTGGTGCAAATGTTCACTTCCTCTCCTCCTACCACTAGCTAAACCCATCTCTGTATGTGTGTGTATTCAGGAGAGACCACTTTGTGTTGTGAGTACACAGCATAGCTCCCCTATGATAGCTTCTCAATATCTCTCCCCAAAGAAATGTCTTCCCAGCCTTACAGTGACAGTCAGACAGTAGCCTCTTCTGTGTGCCTTCCTTTCACTGCTTCATTACCTCACTCTCCTGTGTGAGCCCAGACTGGCTGGCAGAGAGGGAGAGAGGGAGAGGGAGAGAGAGACAGGCCTCTTGTGTTTGTGCCTATATTAATTGATATAAAGATCAGAAGAGGTTACTCTCTCCATGATCCCTGTTGTGTGTTTAAACAAACAAAAAAACACTGATTACCAGGATGTTCACTCAATGCATCAATCTTGTGTAATTAGAGCCTATGTTTTGACTCTCTCCTCTCTCTCTCTCTCTCTCTCTCTCTCTCTCTCGTTTCTTTCTTGCCTTCCCAAAGTCAGACAGTGTCCTCCTTTTAATGAACTAATGAGCCACTGTGCTTGGCTGACCAAGAGTGAGACAAGAAAGGAGACAAACTGGCAGCGAAGGATGCTTTACGAGCCAAATAAAGCGCTTCGCTCTGGGTAGGTTCATCCGTCTCTGGATGGGACAACACCACTAAAGGGTCCATAGCGAGGGCGTCTTGCCAGGGATGGGGAGGCGAGGGAGGCGTGTGTAGCATGTTTGCATGGAAAGGGAAAGACACAGCTGTCAGGTTAAGAGCAGGCACTCACACAGCCCCTCAGCATTATCTGTCATATGTGTAGTGGGCTGTGAGACGTGAGGACGCTGTGCTGTGTTGAACTGGAGGGGAGCAGATGCGAGTGGTAGTAGAGGGGCATATGGCTGGGCCTTACCCAGATGAGAGTGGTAGTAGAGGGGCATATGGCTGGGCCTTACCCAGATGAGAGTGGTAGTAGAGGGGCATATGGCTGGGCCTTACCCAGATGAGAGTGGTAGCAGAGGGGCATATGGATGGGCCTTACCCAGATGAGAGTGGTAGCAGAGGGGCATATGGATGGGCCTTACCCAGATGCTCACGCAAACTACTGCTATGTGTGCCATGAGAGGAGAGGGGAAAGAGAGGGAGGAGAGAGGAGAGACAAATCACTCTGAAGTGTATGGTGCCTGAGCATGCCACGGTATTGCAGCAGTTTCATAGTCTCCTCTGCCTCTCTTCCTCTCTCTCCATCTCTCTCTTTCCCCATCTCTCTTTCTCTCTCTGTCTGCACACACAAACAGAGCGACAGTGTGTGTATTTTTTTATCCTGTGGGTAGGTGGCTTGGTGCTGACAGGCTCAGCCAGTGGCAGGTCCTTTAAATTCACCACTGCCAATTAGAGTCACTCCTGGCGGCGGGAAAAAAAAATGCGTTGGTGATGAGTGCGGCTCTGACAGGGCCGATGTGGAGATGGAAATGCGGTAATTTGGAGTAATTCGGCAACTCGCTGGCGCTTGCCTTGCCTGCCTGTCGGTCTGTCCACCGGAATAAATGGGGTCAGCGGCGTGTGATCGGCAACTTTCATTTATATGTAAATGACCCCTTCGCTGCTGCTGCCGCCACTGCTCCGGCAGACACACACACACTGAGTCTGGACCAGAGAGGCAACCAACCACCCACCCAGTCTGCCTGCCCGGGCCTCGCTCTTTCTGGGCCTCGCTCTTTCTGGGCCTCGCTCTTTCTATTCCCGTCTCTCGTCCCCGGTCTTCCTCTCTACATAGATCACCTTCTCTCTGTATTTCTCAATAGATATTCCTCTCTCTCTCTCCTTTCCCTCCATCGCTAGATATCTCTACATCCCGTTGTTTCTCTCTCCCTCTCTATTCCCTCTTTCTTCCTGTATTTGCTCCTCCCCTGCTCCACTGCCAGCTCCTCCCCTGCTCCACTGCCAGCTCCACCCCTGCTCCACTGCCAACTCCTCCCCTGCTCCACTGCCAGCTCCTCTATGCTGCTAGGCCTCTGTACAGGGAGAGTTCTGTTGTTAGCCCGCATACAGTAGTGTTCAGCCTCACTATGATCTGCTGGAGATACTAGGCATACCACAGCAATACTCTTCAGAGGGGAAACATTCACCCCCAAAACAAGCCTGTCTTTACTTAAGACTACTCCTTCTTGGTTCTTATTTAGTTAGAGGAAAGAGCAGGTGGAAACTTTGTACTGGGATTAATGTTCAGCTAATCTTCAGTGTATAATCAACTACAGTGGAGTAGAGAGAGAGAACAGAGAAAATCAGCGAGTGTGTGGGAGCCTGGAGGTGTGCTTGCTTGGTTCATTAGCTAGCCTTTATTGTGCTGATGCAGAACCAGGGTCCTGTAAATTCCTGCGTCGGTGTGACAAGATAGATAATTACACTTCCATAAATAATGGAACGCATCGGCCACTTCCTATAGATGTACCCTAATGAGGCTAATAAACAGTGAGAAGCTGAGGGTGCTTGGCAAGTAGTGCCCCTAATGTTTTGGTTAACTATATCTCATGAAGTAAATATCCTCCTCCTCCATTTTTCCAGATTATCTTTTAAGTGGACAGACTGTATGTTAAAGGAGAGTTTAAATATTGCTGCGGTGCGAGTTGCATTTTGCATGCCTGAGTATCATGTTCATTTGCCATAAGTTATTAATGAAGTACTGCCTTTGATGATGTTTTGATTTCATTATCAAATCATTCAATTATTTTCTTTATACCGTGTATTTATGTCCAGCCCATCACTGAAATATGTAGGAAGGCATAATTCTGTTAGTTGGACGGTGAATCTTTTGGATTTAAGCTCGGTAAATAATTCATATGTAGAGATAAATCCATCTGGGCCGAGGCAAAGAATGCGGATGCAGGGGAGTTTTTCACAGCTTTTTTTTTTTTTAATTCATAATCTCTCTCTCTCTCTCTCTCTCTCTCTCTCTCTCTCTCTCTCTCTCTCTCTTCTTTTTAAGTGATATGTTTTAATGTGTTCCACAGTGTGAGACTTAACTATTTTTCAATCGCGAGATAAAAAGTGTTTCAAAAAGGAATAGTTCAAAAATACTCTTTCAAGCTGTACCCCCCTCTATACCTGCCTCTCTCAACTCTATGTGAGCCAGTGTGTGTGTGTAGTGTAGAGAGGGTTGGCGCAAACGTCTGCAACCATTGATAAGAGTGTGTGCGTGTGCGTGTGTGTGCGCGCGCGTGCATGTGTGCGTGCGCGCGCGTGTGTGTGTGTGTGTCAGAAACTGAGAATACCTCCAACAGAGCCTCATACACACAACAGTGTGTCACCCAACATCCCTCAACTCTCCTGCCACCACACACACACACACACACACACGCACACACACACACACACACACACGTCTTTATATCCATTCTCTTCACTGCCTCCATTCCCCCTCCCACCCAGCCTCTACAAAAGGCAATAAAGTCACATCACACTGGAACAGCAGCTAATAAATTTGATTTGTAAAAAAAAATAAAAACACTTCCAAACATGCTGTTTACATTTCAGACATGCTGTTCGTGGGCATATTTACGTGAGAAAGTGTCCCCTTGTACTGCAGCACACCCAATTCGGGCCCCTATTTCCTGGTAAGGTTCATTATTTTCCTAGCGTGGCGTTAATTCTCCGTCATTACGGTTAATGTGGTTCTGTGTGGAACGGCTGGTGGTTATGGCCATAGCCGTGTAGCACAGCACTGTGCTGCGGAGAGGAGACAACACGAGCGTGACTCCATCCCACAGCCTGATGGTTCTGGGGCCCAGCGTGAGCTTTCCCCGCTTCTCCGACCACCACCACCGCTGCTGCTACACACACTCTCCGTCCCCCACACACACCGTCCAAATGAAACCCCACATATGACTATCAATTCACAGACACACACTGAAAAATACCCCAGCTTCACTTTTAATATGAATGTGAGGAGACTTGGAGAGGAGGGAGGGCTACAACAACACTTCCAGCCGAGCTAGCTGTAAAAGCAATATTGAAAAGAGAATTCCCTGCATGACTGCCGAGGGAAGGCTTATTAAAATTTCAGAGGTGCCAGGTGTGTCTGATTCCTCTTCCCAGTGTCCTTGTGTCTGGAGTGAGACACACTCACCTTGATTTCTTTCTTTATTAACCTTGACTAATCAAATCTGCATCTCTCAGGTCCCAGCACACTGCCGCTGGACGTGGTGAGACACACACATGCAAATGTAAGTGAGCACACACACACGCCCTGTATGCTGCATCAAGGCATCTCGGCCAAGGCCGGTTTAATGAACTATTTAATGGGCACAGAGAGAGCCTCAGCAAAGCAGTCTGGGTAAGATCATTTGTAGAGAAATTATTGTAGTCATCAAACCATACGTACAGCAGCTGATGATGTCTTTACCATAAATTAGCTACGATGAAATAAGCACAAATGAATATGAAATCGATGTAATTTTCGTCAATTTGATGGATAATTTTACCTCAGGCTAGAGTGTGCGGTGACAGACAGATTTATCTATGTGTTACTAGAAGTGCCATTTCTCATCATTTGTGAGTGGGGCTGCTGGGTAATACCTTTGAGCTACTTGGAGATGTACTGTATATTCCTCACTCACTCCTCAAACTGAGCTAGCACCAATTGTTTTTAGAATCTAGGACTAGCCTACACACTAAAATGGCTCCAGCATTGAAGCCCAGTTAGTTTTACAGTAAGCAGATACTAGCTTGTAGCTCGTGTCTGCAGCTTAAATCCTACACACAGATCAACATCGTTCCTTTGTCTGTGTATCAGAGTCTGTCTATGTGAATGTCCCTATTCTATTCTACTGCGGCAGTGGGAATCAGAGAGAGACTCTGCTGCTATCAGAACAAAGTGTCTCCCCAGCCAGCCAGCCTGAGCGAGCCCTGGGTGTTTGTCTGTTATGGTTTCCCCCAGAGTTGTCAGGCCCAGGCCGCATCTTCATTTGGCTTGCTGGATGGTGACCTTGGAGCCCCCCTCCCCAGCACGTCAGGACTGTGTAATGAAGACTTCAGGGCCAGGCAAACAAATTCTAATAAATTGCCGTGCCGTGACTGAAAAGTGGGAATTCTAATCCCCCTGAATATTCGGTGGCACATTAATTCTCATCAGCAGGGGAGCGGGAGTGGATGTGACTGCATGTCCTGCGTGGTCCTGTTGTGCTGCCATCGCCGCTCCTACCACTCCGCTCACAACAAGCTCTTTTAATAAAAACGTCAACACCGATATCTGAGGTGAAACCTTTAAGGAAAACATCCCCCTACCTGTCAGACACAGAAAAGAGGGAGAGGAAAGGGGAAAAACTCTCAGAGAGAGAATGTGTGTGTGTGTGTGTGTGTGCTGTTGACATGGCAACACATTTGACATTTAAAAGGTGGACCAAAGATGGACAAAGTTGTCTTTCTCCTTCACTTAAGGGGGAGTGACATTTAATAGTCCCCACAGGTCAAAGGAGGCTAACAAACACTAAATCAAGGCTGCCAGCTGATTAAATAAGAGAACTCTGTATTATCAACATCCCTGGGCTGCGGTCTGTTGGGGTCTGCCATACGTCTGCCTTAAAGGCTGGGGCCAGGATGGAACCACTGCAACTTCCACCTGCCACTGTGCAGAGATAGCTACAAGAAGAAATTAAGTTCTGCACACTTGTTTTTTTGTGTAGGTTCTATAAAAAATTATCAATGATAATAGAAAATTAAGGTACACACTGGAATATATGATTTTAGAAAGAAAAAAAACTATTTCTGAAGAAAAAGGAGTTTAAGCTTAAATATGGTACACAAGATACTGTATAGTGTGTGTGTGTGTGTACTCTGAAGGATTTCAGTGCATCTAAATCAGCAGTCATGTCAATGTATTTTGACCCTCACACAACCCTGCCCTCACATTGTATATGGAGTAGGTCAGAGGGCAAGGTGTAAAGGGCATACAATACTCCAACATCTACTCTACACTCCTTCACTCCTTCGTTTCTCTCTCTGCCACTACATCCCTCCTTCCCTTCTTTCTAGTACATAAACTAATGGCCCTAGGTATAGATGCTTTCTCCAACAAGCTGGCCACTGTAACAGATCCTCGTCTCAGAAGTTTGAAATTATTCAAAAATGTGCCCTCCTCCTCCTCTCTTTTCCACTCCTCTCCTCCTCACCCCTTCACCTCCCCTCGCCTGGCTCCGTGCAGTGCTCGTGGGTATGCTCCAGCCTCCCAACACACTGACTGGGCTTTTCATCACTGCTGTTACTCCGATTCCTTTGTTATGCGGTCACAAGCGTGTTGCTAGAAGCTTAATTGCCAATTCAATGGAAAGATACGCTTTTTTTTTGTTGTCAAAGGATACATCCGAGTGTAAGTAAAAGTCCAATCTGCATAAGTAGAGCACACACACACACACACACACACACACACACACACACACACACACACACACACACACACACAGCTCTGCGTGTACATCAAAACAGAGCCTGCGGTACAATAATGTGAGGGACCACACACTGACAGATCCACAGACAAGAGAATACCTAACTGAGGCACTGAGGCAATATTCTCTTGTTAGAACCTGGAACAATAACAGGCAACTCTCCAAGTCCCCACAGGATACCAGGAGATGTATTTTAATGTAATTGGGTTGGTGTTCTCGTTTCCTTGGCACCGAGCGAGGCTAAATAAAGAGGGGGGAAATGTACTGCTGTGCCTCCAGATTTCCTGTGAGGAGGCGAGGGGCGAGGAGTGGGGGGGGGGGGCGGGCGAGGAGTGGAGGGGCAGCGTGGCGTTCCCCTGTTAACTCTCTGCCTCTAATGGCTGTTAACTGGAGAAGAGCTGCAAACGAGAGCGAGCGCCCAGTGCCTTCACTAAATGCATTAATTACATAGCAGAAGCAGCAGCAGCAGCTCGGGGCTATGCTGGACTGGGATGTGCTGAGCTAGGCTGGGCTTTAAGCTTGGCAGGCCTTGCAGGTCTTTGGCTGTGAGGATGCAGGGTCTCCTGAGAGCCGCGCTCTGCAATCCCCCAGCCTCATTAGGCATGCAGAGAGGGTACGTCTCCCATCACCTATGCACTTTTACACCTTTTATATCTGGCATAATCTCTTAGTAACTATTTCTTACAACCCATAACGAGTAGGTTATTACTTCAGACAACAGAGAGAGAGAGAGGAGAGGAGAGAGGATTGAGAGAGGGGAGAAGAGAGGAAGGGGGGAGGGGGAGAAGAGGATCGAGGGAGGCAGGAGGGAGACGACAAGCAGGAAATGAGGAGAGCGATGAGGGAGGAAGAGAGAGGAGGAGAGATTAGGGAGGGAGAGAGGGAAAGGAGGGCAGGCCAGGGAGGGGAGGATAGAGAGAGGCCAGGGAGAGAAGCAAAGTAATGGGGGAATGGCTTGAGACAGAAGCCCATCTCAGCCCAGAGGCCCAGCCGAGCTTACCTAACAGATGTAGAATCTTAATTTGATCACTCTTTTGATTCCTGCTGTAGCTGGTTCAAATTAAGATCTTACATCTGTAGCCTGGCTGGCTGGTTGTTAACATCTCCAGCGTTTATACTATTATGACGCTGGTAAAATCAAATAACTTGTCAGGCTCTTGTCTGCTGTTTATCTAGGCCCTCCCCTGGGGAGAGGGGTGAGTGTATAAATAAATAGAGCATCAGCCCTCTGCTGACATATCTGAGACAGGCATCAGGAACTCTCTCTCTCTCTCTCTCTCTCTCTCTCTCTCTCTCAGATAGGGGAGAGGTACAGAGAGAGGAGGGGAGAGGTACAGAGAGAGGAGGGGAGAGGTACAGAGAGAGGAGGGGAGAGGTACAGAGAGAGGAGGGGAGAGGTACAGAGAGAGGAACAGAGAGAGGAGGGGAGAGGTACAGAGAGAGGAGGGGAGAGGTACAGAGAGAGGAGGGGAGAGGAACAGAGACAGGAGGGGAGAGGTACAGAGAGAGGAGGGGAGAGGAACAGAGACAGGAGGGGAGAGGTACAGAGAGAGGAGGGGAGAGGTACAGAGAGAGGTACAGAGAGAGGAGGGGAGAGGTACAGAGAGAGGAACAGAGAGAGGAGGGGAGAGGTACAGAGAGAGGAGGGGAGAGGAACAGAGACAGGAGGGGAGAGGTACAGAGAGAGGAGGGGAGAGGAACAGAGACAGGAGGGGAGAGGTACAGAGAGAGGAACAGAGAGAGGAGGGGAGAGGTACAGAGAGAGGAGGGGAGAGGAACAGAGACAGGAGGGGAGAGGTACAGAGAGAGGAACAGAGAGAGGAGGGGAGAGGTACAGAGAGAGGAGGGGAGAGGAACAGAGACAGGAGGGGAGAGGTACAGAGAGAGGAGGGGAGAGGTACAGAGAGAGGAGGGGAGAGGAACAGAGACAGGAGGGGAGAGGTACAGAGAGAGGGGGGTGTGTGAAAGCTGTCAGTCAACTAATTGGATGACTGTTTGGGGGCTGAGCTGACACAACTAGGAGACTGCTGTTCCTCTCTTTCTATTTCTGTCGCTCTCTCTTCTCTCCCTTCTCTCAATTTATTCCTCTCTTTCCCTCCCTCTCTTTCTCCTTCCCCTGCCCCTATCTCTCCCTCTCTCCCTCCCTCCCTCTCTCCATCCCTCCCTCCCTCCTCCCTCTCTCGTCCCGTCTCGGTGAGGAGAAGCAGAGGGCCAAGCACCATTAATCTCTCATCTAATAACAGTGGTAATGTTACACATTATTGGAAAGAGATGGGCAAAATGAACTAATAAGTTATCTGATATGGGTTCCCCCTCCGCCAAGCTTCAATCCCAAGGACATTTATGGAAAAGATAGAGGTAGACCGTGGTAGAGACGGCCAGCCAGCCAGTGGAAGAAATGGAAAAAGGGTGGGCAACATGAGATATTATTTCCTGCTATCGACCTTCTAGTCAGGGACATGCATAGATTTCTGTATCTGGAAGATAAGTGGCTTTGATAAAGTAGGTTAGCATTGATTAATCCATGAAAACTTGGGACTGCCGAGTTGAAGTTAATGAGTAAGGTTTTCTATTTTCTCGGCAATCTCTCACGTCGTTCATTTCACCAGCAGAGCCCGTGGAGCCCCGGCACGCAGGCGCACCTCCCGGCCCCTCGTTTGCCCAGTCGCCAGTTATTTTGGAGGAAGATGGCCAATCAATGAAGTTGACATTTGTTACAGTGAAGGATTCACAATGCAATTGGCAGCTAACGGTTGTATGGGACTGCATATAAGAGGTTGAAAGGTCAGAGTTAATCTGTAGGGAATGCAGGTTGTTTATCTGTACTCCCAGGCACACACATATAGTACACACACACACACACACACACACACACACACACACACACACACACACACACACACACAAACACGCCTCCGCCTGAAAGGTAATTTCCCTCCTATTCCAATTGGCAATAAACAGAGAGCATCTTCTTGTCTCTTCTGCTCCCTATAACCAGGCTTTGTTGCCATATTGAATATCATTCAGGGATGAGAAAATCCCGCCATCTAGATTCCAGCTGAACAATCACCATTGTGTCATGTAACGACGGCAATAACAAGGTTTTAAATTCCCATCTGCATCATTTGGGCAGCTCTTTTCCGCCACATTTAATGCGGTATGACAGTCCTTTGGACTTAGGTTACGGTGAAGGAATGCAAACAAAACAGTCACATTTAGCCCAACCTGGAAAACGAATCGCACTAGAGCTGAAGACAACCAGGAAGAGAAAGAGAGAGAGGCAGGGTGGGTAGTAGCGCCTATCCTCCATCCCCCTCTCTCTTTCAGCAACACCTCTCTTTCGCTGTCACGTTCTCAATTTCTATTCTCTCTTTCCATCTCTCCACCCACCCACTGCGCCCTCTCTCTATCCCCCCCCCCCCCCTCTCTTTCCGTTATAAACAGACAGTGGTGTGCTCTGGAGCGCTTTCTCTCTCTCTCTCTCTTCCTCATCTTCACCAGCAGCTGTGTAGAGGAGGGTTGAGTGGATGACAAAATATTTGGCAGCCGGCTCCACAGCCTGTGTAACATTTTAACCTCTGTGGTTATTACACAAACAGGTTTGTACTCCGCCGCCATGACTGCAGGCATTAGCCAGGTCATTATCCTGAGAGCAAGGGTACCAAACCTGCTATAAAATAAGCATGCACGCATGTGTATTGATACACACATATTTCAATTTTATCCTGCAGCTAATTATCTAATTTCTTCTTATGGCTTTTTTCGCTAGTAAATCATGTGTTTTGCAGGGACCCTTATCCCCGCCCCCCATCCTCTCTCCACCCCTCCTTTGTTTTAATGCCCTATCCAGGAGAGGACCAGGTTGCTCCAGGAAGACCCCGTAGTGCCAGAGGGCCCCTGACAAGCGGTGTAAATCAGCCCAACATAGAGAGATCTAATGGTGCTGTATAGGCCTGATATACTGTACCGTAGTGTGCTGACACACACACACACACACACACACACACACACACACACACACACACACACACACACACACACACACACACACACACACACACACACACACACACACACACACACACACACACACACACACACACACTCACACGTGTCTGTCTCTCACTCAGACACGGTGCACACAGAACATGTATATGGTAATGTAGGTACATTGCTGTAACTGTGCGGTTGGCTTCACCTTGCTCAACACTAGACTCGTCAGTCCTTACTTCACTGACGGGAGTGTGGTTTACTCTGTGTCATAACACTCCCACACACACATGCGTGCAAACACACACAGACACACTCTCTCTCTATCACAAACACACAAACACACGTGTGCACACACACGCGCATGAAATAAGTCAAGGTGTCAAGGTGTAAAACTCCATCTCAATCATCATCCTCAGCAGTCAGTGGCTCCACTCTTCCTCCCGTAGCTCTATGATGACGAGGCTGAGGAGATACAGTATCTCTACTAATACTGCTGTTGTTGCTGAGGGAACAGCTCAGACCAACAGGAGGAGACCCCTGTGTACCATCATCCCCTGTCCCGCCCCCTCCTCCAGACATGCTCATCACTACAGCAGTACACTGAGGCAACTACACTGCTGGAATCGATCTCTGGCTGTACACTCAAGTAGTTTGAAGAGAAAGCAGAGTATGTGGAGCTGTGATAATGTGAGGAGTCAGGGAGAATCCTGGCTCATAGAGTGAGAGTATGGGGTGAGAGTACGGGGTGAAAGTAGGGTGAGAATATGGGGTGAGAGTTTGGGGTGAAAGTAGGGTGTGAGTATGGGATGATAATATGGGGTGATTTTATGGGGTGAGAGTTTGTGGTGAAAGTAGGGTGAGAGTATGGAGTGATAGTACGGTTTGAAAGAAGGGTGAGAGTATGGGGTGAGAGTTTGGGGTGAAAGTAGGGTGAGAGTATGGGGTGAGGGTATATGGTGAAGTATACAGCTAGGCCTGGATAGGAGCTTACTCTGCCTAAGCACTGACCCATTTAGCTCTCAACTGAGGATGGTGTGTGTGTGTTCATAAAATCTCTCTCAATATTTTATCATAACAGTGTGTGTGTGTGTGTGTGTGTGCGCCCCTGTTCCCTGCAGCAGTGACAGTGAAGGTCAGTGTGGTGGGTAAGCGGCTCTAGCAGTCCCTCTCTCTGGTCCCCCAGCTCAGGCCTGGGGACCGGAAACCATCCCTGTCACATCCCACTACAGCCATCACTGCTTCACCGCTCTGACTCACCTCACCCTGAGACCAGACACACACCGCATCACTTGCTCTCAATACATCCCACATACACCACACACCCTACCCCCGCTTCCATCCCTGAGATAGAACACATAAAGCATGTCCCTTCCCTAATGGGTCAACCTGGTGACCTTGTCCACATTCATTCAATCATTGCAGGAAAAAGTACTATTACTCCAGCGCCTCCGCTCCTCTCCTGTCTCTGACAGTCTCTGCTCCTCTCCTGTCTCTGACAGTCTCCGCTCCTCTCCTGTCTCTGACAGTCTCTGCTCCTCTCCTGTCTCTGACAGTCTCCGCTCCTCTCCTGTCTCTGACAGTCTCCGCTCCTCTGCTGTCTCTGACAGTCTCTGCTCCTCTGCTGTCTCTGACAGTCTCCGCTCCTCTCCTGTCTCTGACAGTCTCCGCTCCTCTCCTGTCTCTGACAGTCTCCGCTCCTCTCCTGTCTCTGACAGTCTCTGCTCCTCTCCTGTCTCTGACAGTCTCTGCTCCTCTCCTGTCTCTGACAGTCTCTGCTCCTCTCCTGTCTCAAAACAATCTCCGCTCCTCTCCTGTCTCTGACAGTCTCCGCTCCTCTCCTGTCTCTGACAGTCTCCGCTCCTCTCCTGTCTCTGACAGTCTCCGCTCCTCTCCTGTCTCAAAACAATCTCGGCTCCTCTCCTGTCTCTAACAGTCTCTGCTCCTCTCCTGTCTCTAAAAGTCTCTGCTCCTCTCCTGTCTCTGACAGTCTCCGCTCCTCTGCTGTCTCTGACAGTCTCTGCTCCTCTGCTGTCTCTGACAGTCTCTGCTCCTCTGCTGTCTCTGACAGTCTCCGCTCCTCTCCTGTCTCTGACAGTCTCCGCTCCTCTCCTGTCTCTGACAGTCAGGGGGACAGTGGTATGGATCCTAAAGAGAGCCACACGTTTAGTGTCCCCCAGCTGTCCACTCTCCTCTTTACTGCCGATGCATGAAGAGCACATTTACTGCACAATTAACAGGTTAGTATTTTACCAGGTCAGACTGCAGATTGTTTGGCTCTGGAGTTGAGGAGTGTGGGGTTTTGGAGGAGGACTCCATGATTTACTGGCTCCCTCTGCCAGTTTGGAATTGGGACTAGTGTATGTTTGTGTGTGTGTGTGTGTGTGTGTGTGGGGGGGGGGGGTTGGGGAGTCAGAGTTAACACCCCGTGCCCACGCACACACACCGTTCCGCAGTCCAGACACAACCAGCAGGCTCGCACTGGGATTTGAGGTGTAATTAAATTCAATAAATAAGCAAAGGTGAAGAAATGAATCAAGTGGAAACAGATGAACAACGGGAGATTAAATGCCACTGAGGCGTGCAAACAAATATTTCAATATAATTTTCAATCGAATGCACAGAGAGGCCCCCATAGATATACGCCCCCCACCACAGCTGCTCTGCCCCACAACAGTGTATCCCAAAATAACTATATTCATCAGCATCATCATCACCACCATCATCATCATCACCACCATCATCATTACCACCACCATCATCATGGTCATAAGCATCATCATTACCACCAGGTGGACAAAGGGCAGGTGAGTAACGCGGCTAAGTCAGCCAGCTGTATGACCCGTCCTCCAACCACACCTCGCCATCCTCCTGCGTCACCCTTTCTTTATTAACGACTACTGAAGTAGCAATTAATGCTGAATAATAGATGAGTTACAGCTGTGCAAATCTGAATAAAGCCTGTAATTAGGAGCTAAAGAGGAGGGAAAAATAGTATTAGTGCATATTAATTATTTCATTAAAGCTGCGGAGCAGGCCTCAGCAAAGGGAACTTGTAAACTGCGCTTATGTTCTGGAAGAAATAGTGCCCTAGTGGAGTCTCAGCCCGTTGCCATGGGCAGCACACTGGGGATCATTACTCTATTTTAAAGTCTCATTCTAGCCCCTCTTTAGTAGAGCACAGAGCTGTAGAGAGCTAGAGAGACGATTCCTCATACTGCTAATCGATCCATAACTGTTCTGCGTTTTAGCACAGTCAGAGTCTCCTATAGCATGGTGAGTCATAAAGATTGGGTTCACGACACACACATACACACACTCCGCACCGCTCCGCACTACACTCCTGGGCATCGCAACCCTAAGTGCTTAAAGCCTAAAAATGTAAATTAGTATTTTTTAACGGGCAGCGTTCAAGGCCACACCTGGTGCTCGGCGGGCGCCTGCGTCCCCTGCGCTCTGATTTATTACGTGTGCTCGCACTATGAGGCTGTGATCAACTCTAACACCACACACACACACACACACACACACACACACACACACACACACACACACACACACACACAGGGGCCCGACGGACGAGGCTCCAGGCCTGCAGACCAGACCTGCCACTGTCTATCGACTTGATTGAGACGGTCGGGGCCCCTGATTGAAATGGCAAGGACAGAATCACTTCCCCCAAACCACCTCAACTACACGCCTCCCCCCCGCTACACCCATCGCTCCTTCACTATAGTCTTGAGTCTTTCATTCCAAAAATACTGTCTGTCTCCCCACTTCGCTCCATATCACTCACACTCTCCCGCTCTCTCTCACCCCCTCTCTTCAACAGCTGCTCTCTCTTTATTATCTCGCTCCCTCTCTCCGTCTGCCCTTTCTCTCTAATCCTCTGACGGGCTTTCACATTCACACACTATTCCCTCCAGAGCCGGCGGCTTTTGTCTGACAAGCTTTAAGTTATTGGTTTGGGGCCTTGACTTATTTATTTATTTAGTCTTATGGCTATTGTATTCTCAACAAGTTCCAGACAGCTGTATAATGAGAAGGATTTGGAGTTGTGTTCCCAAATGGAGAAGCTTGTGCAGCACAACAGTATGCTCTACACACCCCTCTTATTACAACTGACAACTGGTTTCTTTCTTCGTATGTATGAACTTGTAAGGAGTTGTAAGTGCATACATAAAGCCACGTATACTATATTATAAACTGGGTGGTTTGAGCCCTGAATGCTGATTGGCTGACAGCCGTGGTATATCAGGTATATTGTATACCACGGGTATGACAAAAACTCTAATTGCATTGGTAACCAGTTTATAATAGCAATAAGGCACCTCAGGGGTTTGTGGTATATGTCCAATATACCACGGCTAAAGGATGTATCCATGGCACTCCGCGTTGCGTTGTGCTTAAGAACAGCCCTTAGCCGTGGTATATTGACCATGTACCACACCCCTTAGTGCCTTATTTCTTAAATATACTTATGTGCTTTCTTTATCTTAAAAGGTACTGATGTAAAGTCTACTAATTCTATCACTGTTTGACTGTATACTTCCTGACCAAGAATCACAGTTTTAACAGTGCTACTCAGCTCCAGCAGTGTATTTGGTGGTTCCCAAAAATGTGGTGGGAATAGTAAAATGAACAGGCGTTTTGATTACATGAATGTGCAGTATATGGATGTCTACCAGTAAAGCACCAGTGGTCCTGTAATGCGTCCCTACGGGAATAGCCCCCCTGTACATTTCCAGATTAAAACAATGACTGATCCCCAACCTGATCAAGGTTATTGGGCCAAGGTAAAACCCCAGTGGTCGCACTGACCCCTACGCAGGCAGCCAGACAGGCAGCCAGGCCAACAAAGGAAGACGGGCATAGAAACATGCCTGCTTGATGTTAATTTGCAGCCGAATGGACGCAGATCCCTATGGAGTTGTACAGGTTAATCAGACATGTTGCTGTGTATTACAGTGTGTCTGTCACCAGGCCCCGGCTCCATTCCGTGTCTCCCATACACAGTTTCCTCATTGACAATAGAGCGAAGTGCTGTCT
The DNA here is from genome assembly GCA_023634145.1 of Thymallus thymallus. Classification (NCBI taxonomy): domain Eukaryota; kingdom Metazoa; phylum Chordata; class Actinopteri; order Salmoniformes; family Salmonidae; genus Thymallus; species Thymallus thymallus. Next base: position 26,322,966 of record CM042393.1, on the reverse strand, counting down.
AATGGACCTTTTTTTCTACTGGTATTGAGGCGGCAGGGCTTCCCTATGACAAGGCTATTGATCCGTGATCGGACCTGGCTGGTAGAGTGGATGTTGGCGGTGGAGGCGGGGAGAGGTCCTATAGGGTCAGCTAGGAGCCAGGACAAAGCCTCTCAATAACAACTGTCCCTGGAAGTTACATGGTCCTCTGGATAAATTACTAATTTCATTGGAATGATTTAAAACGGGGGTCTTCAACCTTTTCTTGACTGTGACCCCCTCCCAGGCAAAACCACGTTAGCAAAAAATTAGCTGTCTTGTCTTATTATCAAGTGAATGATAATGGCAAGGAGAAGTAAACAACATTTAAAAATAATTTGATTTGGTAGATAGTTTTATATTATTTTGGCCTCCCCATATTATATTGCAAAGAGGAAGTGTAAACTCCAACATATGCTATTAACTAGAAAGGTTTACCAGGACATGTACTCAAAGCATGCGCTGACCAGCTGGCAAGTGTCTTCACTGACACTTTCAACCTCTCCCTGACCCAGTCTGTTATACCTACATGTTTCAAGCAGACCACCATAGTCCCTGCACTCAAAAATGTCAAGGTACCTTGTCTGCATGACTATCACCCCGTAGCACTCACATCTGTAGCCATAAAAGGCTTTGAAAGGCTGGTCATGGCTTACCATCATCCCAGACACCCTGGACCCACTCCAATTCGCATTCTGCCCCAACAGATCCACAGATGATGCTGTCTCTATTAGGCTCCACACTGCCCTTTCCCACCTGGACAAGAGGAACGCTTATGTGAGAATCTGTTCATTGACTACAGCTCAGCGTTCAACACCATAGTGCCCTCCAAACTCATCAGTAAGCTAAGGACCCTGGGACTGAACACCTCCCTCTGCAACTGAATCCTGGACTTCCTGACGGGCCGCCCCCAGGTGGTAAGAGCAGGCAACAACACATCCGCCATGCTGACCCTCAACATGGGGGGGGGGGGGGGCCCTCAGGGGTGCGTGCTTAGTACCCTCCTGCACTCCCTGTTCACCCACGACAGTGTGGCCGCGCACGACTCATACACTATCACTATCATCATTAAGTTTGCTGACGACATACTGGCGGTAGGCCTGATCACGACGACAATGAGACAGCCTATAGGGAGGAGGTCAGAGACCTGGCAGTGTGGTGCAAGGACAACAACCTCTCCCTCAACGTCAGCAAGACAAAGGAGTTTATCATGAACTACAGGAAAAGGAGGGCCAAACACACCCCCATTCACATCATCAGGGCTTTAGTGGAGCGGGTTGAGAGCTTCAAGTTCCTCAGTGTCAACATCACTAAGGATCTATCATGATCCACACATACCAACACAGTCGTCAAGAGGGCACGACAAAGCCTCTTTAGCATGGGCCCTCAGATCCTCAAGAAGTTCTACAGCTGCACCATTGAGAGCATCTTGACTGTCTGCACCAACGTGTGGTATGGAAACTGCTTGGCATTCACCCGCAAGGCGCTACAGAGTGTAGTGTACGGCCCAGTACATCCTGTCATCCAAGACCTCTATACCAAGTGGTGTCAAAGGAAGTCACTAAAAATTGTCAAAGCGCACGGCAAACGGTGCCGATGCACCAAGTCTGGAACCAACAGGACCCTGAACAGCTTCTACCCCCAAGCCATAAGACTGCTAAATAGTTAAAAGCTGCTTTGACCCTTTTTGCACTTTTGTTTTTACTCATCACATACACTGCTGCTAATGTTTATTATCTATCCTGTTGCCTAGTCACTTTATTCCTACCTATATTTACATACAGTTGAAGTCGGAAGATTACATACACCTTAGCCAAACACATTTAAACTAAATTTTTCACAATTCCTGACATTTAATCCTAGTAAAAATTCCCTGTCTTAGGTCAGTTAAGATCATCACTTTATTTTAAGAATGTGAAATGTCAGAATAATGGTAGAGAGAATTATTTATTTCAGCTTTTATTTCTTTCATCACATTCCCAGTGGGTCAGAAGTTTACATACACTCAATTAGTATTTGGTAGCATTGCCTTTAAATTGTTTAACTTGGGTCAAGTGTTTCAGGTAACCTTCCACAAGCTTCCCACAATAAGTTGGGTGAATTCTGGCCCATTCCTCCTGACATAACTAGTGTAACTGAATCAGGTTTGTAGGCCTCCTTGCTCGCACATGCTTTTTCAGTTCTGCCCACAAATTTTCTATAGGATTGAGGTCAGGGCTTTGTGATGGCCACTCCAATACCTTGACTTTGTTGTCCTTAAGCCATTTTGCCACAACTTTGGAAGTATGCTTGGGGTCATTTGCGACCAAGCTTAAACTTCCAGACTGACGTCTTGAGATGTTGCTTTAATATATCCACATAATTTTCCTTCCTCATGATGCCATCTATTTTGTGAAGTGCACCAGTCCCTCCTGCAGCAAAGCACCCCCACAACATGATGCTGCCACCCCCGTGCTTCACGGTTGGGATGGTGTTCTTCGGCTTGCAAGCCTCCCCCAAAAAGTATGATCTTGGTCCCCATGTGCAGTTGCAAACCATAGTCTGCCTTTTTTATGGCGGTTTTGGAGCAGTGGCTTCTTCCTTGCCGAGCGGCCTTTCAGGTTATGTCGATGTAGGACTCATTTTCCTGTTGATATAGATACTTTTGTAGCTGTTTCCTCCAGCATCTTCACAAGGTCCTTTGCTGTTGATCTGGGAACAGAACATGTCTCCTTCCTGAGCGGTATGACGGCTGCGTGGTTCCATGGCGTTTATATTTATGCACTATTGTTTGTACAGATGAACGTGGTACCTTCAGGCGTTTAGAAATTGCTCCCAAGGATGAACCAGACTTGTGGAGGTCTATAATTTCTTTTCTGAGGTCTTGGCTGATTTCTTTTGATTTTCCCATGATGTCGAGCAAAGAGGCACTGAGTTTGAAGGTAGGCCTTGAAATACATCCACAGGTACACCTCCAATTGCCTCAATAGATGTCAATTAGCCAATCAGAAGCTTCTAAAGCCATGACATCATTTTCTGGAATTTTCCAAGCTGTTTAAAGGCCCAGTCGACACACTGGAATTGTGATATAGTGAATTATAAGTGAAATAATCTGTCTGTAAACAATTGTTGGAAGAATTGCTTTTGACATGCACAAAGTAGCTGTCTTAACCGACTTGCCAAAACTATAGTTTGTTAACATGAAATCTGTGGAGTGGTTGAAAAAGTTTTAATGACTTCAACTTAAGTGCATGTAAAATTCCGACTTCAACTGTATGTAATTCAAAATGTGTTTATTCTGTAGTTGCTAGCAATGTTCATAAAAACATTGAAATTCTTTCACCTCTTCTCTCGCTCTCTCTCTCATCCCTTCCTCTATCTGTCTCTCTCCTATCCCTCTTTACTTTCTCTTTCTCTCCCTCTATCGCTTTTCTTTCTCTCTCCATCCCTTCCTCTCTCACTTCATCTCTCTCCATCCCTTTTTCTCTCCCCCTGTCTCTTCCTCCCCCACACCTGTATACAAGGCTGTAACTCAGGTCTATAAAAGCGTCATGGAGTCAGGACGCAGGGCCCTGTGTTGGGTTCAGGCAGGGTTGACTTCATTAGGACAATTAATGTGTGGCTGCTAAGACCATCATTTACATTACATTTTAGTCACTTAGCTTTTAGAAGACACTCCAGAGCAACTTACAGTTAGTGCATTCATCTACAGTTAGTGCATTCATCTACAGTTAGTGCATTCATCTACAGTTAGTGCATTCATCTACAGTTAGTGAATTCAACAATACGCTACTCTACTGTATTGTTGTAGGCCTCTGCAAATATATATATTTTTTGTTTTTGCCAAAAGTATCTAAAGTTTATGGTATTGTTGAACACCACTAGTTTGTGCTTGAACTGTAGGCTACTGTATTGTATATACATTACTATTCACAGTAGCACCCGTGCGCCACATTCTGACATAGAATTTGTCTTGGTAAAATATAGGCTTGATGCGCAGAGCTTTAGAAATAACGAAAGCAATAGTTCTCCAGTTACAGCAGAGCCTTAAACAACTACAGCACCTGCTGAATGTTTCATTACAGAGTGCTCCCATCCCTCTGGTGGCCCCCTGCTAGGGGAATCCTTTTGAACGGCCATCTTGGATATGAGGTCAAAACCAATGCCATTTCATCTTCATAATATTCAGACTGTGTATTTGAAGTGTATGCCATCAGACATTTGATGTGGGTTTTTTAGCCAAAATATTAGAAGTGTGGAATGTTTTTCTGCTTTCAGGGTGCCTTTGAACTCTCTGCTTGTCACTCCAAATGTAGATTATTAGATGGTCTTTTTCCCCCTGTTTTTTATTGTTTATGCTGGCACTGTTATAAAACGTAGCTAACATTATGCTATAGAATCATGCCAACTTTAGCCACACCCAATGAAATCAAGATGGCTGACGATTCATACAGATAACTTATGAGTGACATAAACCAGCAAAACCAGATGAGTACGCTCCAGTAGATCAGTATTCAATAGAGTGAGTACCTTCAGTGGCTGCATCACTCCAGACAATGACAGAGAGAATCAGTGGCCCCCGCTCTTTGAAGAGTGACAGAGTGGGGAGAGATGTGACTGTCTGCCACCATTCCGAGGGGAGCCTGTATGTTCGTGCATGTGTGTAAGTATACGTGTGTATGTGCATGTACGTGTGTGTGTGCGCGCGCGCGTGTGCGTGAGTGAGTGTGTGTAACGCCGGGTAGGGGGATGTACGTCAGCCGGCTGTAGGCACGTGCACACTGGCGTCTCTGAAGTCCTCTTCAAAGACACGTTTGGCAGCTGCTTTCATGCCTCTGCACACTGGGCCACGACTGCGCTCCACAGAGGGATGGGAGCCGGGCCGCAACGCATCGTAAACACAAAGACATGCATGATGGGGCGGGAAGATGGGGAGTGTGTGTGTGTGTGTGTGTTTGTTTGTTTTCCACTATGTGTGAATGAATGTGGTTAACTCATGTACATGCATGTGAAGTAGGATGAAGGGATTTGTATTGAGTTTGTGAGTGGGTGTATTTTCACATATATTTGAGAGTGCGTGTATGTGTAATAGTGTGTGTGTGTGGTGTGTGTGTGTGTGTGTGTGTGTGAGAGTGGCGTAGCTCTGAATTTGCTTACTTGATCCACAAAAAATAAAAAACAAAGGGTCTTGTTTCTCTGGGGATGTTAGGGTGCAACGTATGCATGACGGATTAAAAATATCTGCTCCACAACACCTTGTGTGGACACTGCTGTCAAGGCCAGAATTAAACCCAATGCTCACAGCACAAAGTATGTCAAAATGAAACCCGTTCCCCATCCTTGGACACCTCCTCATTCACCCACTCGCCCCCCTCTCCTCCCCTCTCCAACTGCTCAGCTCTTTATCAGATTACAAGTTTCAGGGCGAGATAAAAAGAGAATGAAAAAGGACTGAAACGTAAGAACATAATAAAAAGGCTAAAACATTCAGCTTTTAATTAAAATTACCCATATCAGCGGAGATTAATTAGAAATTGTCTTGAGGACTTCACAGAGAGCATCTCTCTTTCAATACATTATTCTCCTCTTTTATTTACACATGGTGCCTTTCCTTCATTCCCTCTCTTAATTTGTTCCTAGCTTCTTTTCTTTTCTTTCATGCATTTTTTCCTCCCTATTTTTTGTATCTTTCCTTGCTCTCAGATTTTCACGTCCTTTTATCTCCACTTCATAGGGAATAACTGCACGCTGGGGTGGGGATAATGAGGTTGTTCATCCAGAACTTCAAACCCTCCCCTCCCCAAAACCCATTCGCCAGAATTCTAAAACAAACTTAATCCCGGAACAAATATTTTCACATTCAGACACAGAGGAAGATGGGGCATGTGCAATTCCATGAATCCTTTCTGATTCATCTCCTGCAGAAAACCCCCAAATAACGTGAAAAGTCCAAAAATAATGTATGGTGGCAAATGAGAGCCAATCAAAATGTTGCTTCTGTGTTTCTTTATCTGCATGCTGCAATCTTTTTGATCTTGATATTACCAAGGTACAGAATTAGAGACGGGATATTGTGCTTATTATATTCAATGGGATAGAGTGGGTCTTATTTCATGTAACCCATTCAGCTGACCAGGGAACAGGGTTGAGACACAGTACATACAGAGACAGTAATAGGAGTCAGGTCTAGAACAGTGATAGGAGTCAGGTCTAGAACAGTGATAGGAGTCAGGTCTAGAACAGTGATAGGAGTCAGGTCTAGAACAGTGATAGGAGTCAGGTCTAGAACAGTGATAGGAGTCAGGTCTAGAACAGTGATAGGAGTCAGGTCTAGAACAGTGATAGGAGTCAGGTCTAGAACAGTGATAGGAATCAGGTCTAGAACAGTGATAGGAGTCGGGTCTAGAACAGTGATAGGAGTCAGGTCTAGAACAGTGATAGGAGTCAGGTCTAGAACAGTGATAGGAGTCAGGTCTAGAACAGTGATAGGAATCAGGTCTAGAACAGTGATAGGAGTCGGGTCTAGAACAGTGATAGGAGTCAGGTCTAGAACAGTGATAGGAGTCAGGTCTAGAACAGTAATAGGAGTCAGGTCTAGAACAGTGATAGGAGTCAGGTCTAGAACAGTGATAGGAATCAGGTCTAGAACAGTGATAGGAGTCAGGTCTAGAACAGTGATAGGAGTCAGGTCTAGAACAGTGATAGGAGTCAGGTCTAGAACAGTGATAGGAGTCAGGTCTAGAACAGTGATAGGAATCAGGTCTAGAACAGTGATAGGAGTCGGGTCTAGAACAGTGATAGGAGTCAGGTCTAGAACAGTGATAGGAATCAGGTCTAGAACAGTGATAGGAGTCGGGTCTAGAACAGTGATAGGAGTCAGGTCTAGAACAGTGATAGGAGTCAGGTCTAGAACAGTAATAGGAGTCAGATCTAGAACAGTGATAGGAGTCAGGTCTAGAACAGTGATAGGAATCAGGTCTAGAACAGTGATAGGAGTCAGATCTAGAACAGTGATAGGAATCAGGTCTAGAACAGTGATAGGAGTCAGATCTAGAACAGTAATAGGAGTCAGATCTAGAACAGTGATAGGAGTCAGGTCTAGAACAGTAATTGCTGAATGTGAAAGCCAATGGCACTGTCTGCATGCCACTCCACAATAAAGCAGATTAATATATGGTAATTACCCTAGTAAAACACGTTTTAATGCAACGCCTTAGATGCATCATGACGATTACTCCCCTGGTTTAAGAGCTGGGAATTGGAAATCAGCCATTCAAAGGCCATCGCGTCGATGGTAGTTTTAGAAAATGTGAAATCTATCTAAAAAGGGGACTTCTTGGCCATCATCATCATCATCATAATCATTTTTCTTGTTTAGCTATTGATTGCGCCTTCAGCAGTGAGATGCTGTGTGTGCTGGGACAGTGAAATAGAGGAGTAAGTGTGAGATGCAAGAATGGAGGGATAGAGGGATGGAGGGGAGGAGGGGGGGGTAAGAGATGAGTCTAGAGACGCCCTGAGCAGTAATGAGGTAGCAGTAAAAATTAGACGGTATTGTGTTGTACTTTAAGGTAGTTCATCTTAAAAATGAATAGTCCCTCAAGGGCCAGGTGCTTAATGCCATTTATTAATAGAAAGACAGGGCCAGCAGTTTGGGCCTTGGCCCTCCGAGAGCCCTTTGTTAAGGAGTCTGGACAGAGAGAGGGAGGAAGAGACAAGGAATGCTGAGCCTGCTTATTGATTGTTGGGAGAAGAGGTGTCCAGGGTATAGTTGGGACTTCCAAGAGCGTCAATAAATAATATTTTGATTGGATAGCGATGGCATTTAAAGTGGAATTAAGGTGTTGCCGTGGGGATTATCACAGGCTCCATCTCTCAGTCACCCCCAGGGCCAAGAGCATGGGTTTAGAGGTCAGGGTCGATTCAGGAGACCCCTCTAGATCCATCTTGACCAGATCATTAGAGCTGCAATAAAATATCAATGAATGAGCATATCTGGGAGGAAGGAGGACATCAGTATTTGAGTCCTCCCAGGCCTCATGAGGAGAGGAAGAAAACTCTGTCTGTCTGTGTGTCTCTCTCTCTCTCCTGGAGGAAGGGAGGGGAGATAGAGGCAGGCCCATGCAGGCCCAGGCCCACGGTGACCCAGCCTATTAATGAGCCAGTGGCCATTACCTCCCAGTTAGCCTGCTCTGCGCTCAGCCATTTGTCATAAATTGGGGCCTGTCACAGGAGGGCTGCCTGCGTGCGGCGTTGGCGGTGCGAGGCGGTGTGGCGCGGCGTTGAGAGCTGAGGAGCCCCAGCAGTGGGAGCCTAAGCGGTTTTCCGTGAGTGAGCATCTTTAGCTCTCCGCACTCCCAACTTGTCAAATGGGTTTCATTACCAGAGGAATATCAGTCTTGATAAAGGATCCAAACAAAGGATGCACAGGGAGGGGATTTACTATGCTATCCACCGGGCCTCCGATAATGTTGTTTATGTCGGAGTAAAATATTACTGCCGCAATTTGCACACATCTAAATCTCTGCATGCAGGCATGGTGTCAGGGAATAGCTAGCTAAGGGCCATATTGCTATTGATTGTTTGAATGATAGAACCATTTCTTACCTGAGTCGGAGCAGCACCAGAGACAGCAGCATGGAGGAGAGAAAGCGAGAGAGAAGAGAGCGAAAGAGAAAGTTTGATTAGTTGTGGCCTTGTACAGTATAAATATTCACTGGTAACTATGGTTTGAGACTGTAGTGATGAAATACAGTTTTATACACTGAAATAGAGAAGAGCTGCCTAGTCGGGGTCTAAGAATGGGAAATTCAACAGTGAATGTACATTTATTTCCAGGGCGGATAGCACACTTAGTCACGCTCATTTGAAGAGAATTAATAATAAGTAGCTGGTAACTGACAGCATGATTTAAAACACTATTTAATTATTTTTCCCCCTCTCCAGGCAACACAAACCTCACGTCAACAAAATACTGTATGTTCTGTTGCAACCGAGTGGAGCGGTATGAATGATCATGTTAATATTGTGGTTGGGGAGTGTGTCAGTGTCTAGAACAAGGTCATATCTGAAGTGTGCTAGTACTTGTTTGTACAATGTTACTGTGCTGTGTTAAAGTGTGCGTTTGTGTATGAGTTTGTTTCTTGCACATGTATTATTGCGTGTTTTGTCTGTGCATGTGAATATGCCTTTCTATTAGATCTGGCCCAGGTATCCTGAAAGGATATTGACCTCATCCCGTCAGTAGAGGACGCCTGGTTGTTCTTTAAAAGTGCTTTCCTCACCATCCTAAATAAGCATGCCCCTTTCAAAAAACGTAGAACTAAGAATAGATATAGCCCTTGGTTCACCCCAGACTTGACTGCACTAGACCAACACAAAAACATCCTGTGGCGCACTGCATTAGCATCGAACAGCCCCCACGATATGCAGCTATTCAGGGAAGTCAGGAACAAGTACAAACAGTCAGTTAGAAAAGCAAAGGCCAGCTTTTTCAAACAGAAATTTGCTTCCTGTAGCACTAACTCCAAAAAGTTCTGGGACACTGTTAAGTCCATGGAGAATAAAAGCACCTCCTCCCAGTTGCCCACTGCATTGAGGCTCGGAAACACTGTTACCACCGATAAATCCACGATTATCGAAAATGTCAATAAGCATTTTGCTACGGCTGGCCATGCTTTCCACCTGGCTACCCCTACCCCGGCCAACAGCTCTGTACCCCCGGCAGCTACTTGCCCAAGCCCCCCCCCGCTTCTCCTTCACCCAAATCCAGACGGCTGATGTTCTGAAAGAGCTGCTAAGTCTGGACCCCTACAAATCTGCTGGGCTAGATAATCTGGACCCTCTCTTTCTGAAATTATCAGCCAAAATTGTTGCAACACCTATCACTAGCCTGTTCAACCTCTCTTTCGTATCGTCTGAGATCCCTAGAGATTGGAAAGCTGCCGCGGTCATCCCCCTCTTCAAAGGAGGAGACACTCTAGACCCAAACTGTTATAGACCAATATCCATCCTGCCCTGCCTTTCTAAAGTTTTCGAAAGCCAAGTTAACAAACAGATAACTGACCACTTCGAATCCCACCGTACCTTCTCTGCTATGCAATCTGGTTTCCGAGCTGGTCATGGGTGCACCTCAGCTACGCTCAAGGTACTGAACGATATCATAACCGCCATCGATAAAAGACAGTACTGTGCAGCCGTCTTCATCGACCTGGCCAAGGCTTTCGACTCTGTCAATCACCGCATTCTTATTGGCAGACTCAACAGCCTTGGTTTCTCAAGTGACTGCCTTGCCTGGTTCTCTAACTACTTTGCAGACAGAGTTCAGTGTGTCAAATCGGAGGGCCTATTGTCCGATCCTCTGGCAGTCTCTATGGGGGTGCCACAGGGTTCAATTCTTGGGCCAACCCTTTTCTCTATATACATCAACGATGTCGCTCTTGCTGCTGGTGACTCTCTGATCCATCTCTACGCAGATGACACCATTCTGTATACATCTGGCCCCTCTTTGGACACTGTGTTTACTAACCTTCAAACAAGCTTCAATGCCATACAACACTCCTTCCGTGGCCTCCAACTGCTCTTAAACGCTAGTAAAACTAAGTGCATGCTTTTCTATCGAACGCTGCCAGGACCCGCCCACCGGACTATCATCACTACTCTCGGCGGGTCCGAATTAGAATGCGTGGACACCTACAAATACCTAGGCATCTGGTTAGACTGTAAACTCAACTTCCAGACTCACATCAACCATCTCCAATCCAAAATTAAATCCAGAATTGGCTTCCTATTTCGCAACAAAGCCTCCTTCACTCATGCTGCCAAACATGCCCTTGTAAAACTGACTATCCTACCGATCCTTGATTTCGGCGATGTCATTTACAAACTAGCCTCCAACACTCTACTTAGCAAATTGGATGTGCCATCCGTTTTGTCACCAAAGCCCCATACACTACCCACCACTGCGACCTGTATGCTCTCGTTGGCTGGCCTTCATTATATATTCGTTGCCAAATCCACTGGCTCCAGGTCATCTATAAGTCTTTATTAGGTAAATCCCCGCCCTATCTCAGCTCGCTGGTCACCATAGCAACACCCACCCGTAGCATGCGCTCCAGCAGGTATATCTCACTGGTCACCCCCAAAGCCAACACCTCCTTTGGCCGCCATTCCTTCCAGTTCGCTGCTGCCAATGACTGGAACGAATTGCAAAAATCATTGAAGCTAGAGGTTCCTATCTCCCTCAATAACTTTAAGCATCAGTTGTCAAAGCTGCTTATCGATCACTGCACCTGTATATAGCCCTTCTGTAAATAGCCCACACTACTACCTCATCCCCATATTTATATTTATTTTTGTTATTTTCACAAATCTTGCACTCCAGTATATCTATTTGCACATCATAATTTGCACATCCTTCATTCCTGTGTTAATGATGATAATCTGTAATTTATTTCACCACTATGGTCTATTTATTGTCCTACCTCCTAACCTTACTGCATTTTGCACTACATTTTGCACTCTGTATATAGATTTTCTATTGTGTTTTTGACTATGTTTGTTTACTGTGTAACTCTGTGTTGTTTTTGTCGCACTGCTTTGCTTTGTCTTGGCCAGGTCGCAGTTGTAAATGAGAACTAGTTCTCAACTGACTTACCTGGTTAAATAAAGGTGAAATAAAAAAAAATAAAAAAAATGCACACTCTATCATATTTCTGAGTGTGTATGCGAACAGACAGAAAGACGGAGAGTGGAAGTTCCACCAGCCCCTAAGCCACACTCCACTGCACCTCTCCCCCTAACCTCACGTTCCGCTCTGGGCTGGGACAAAGCCACTGGCAGCCTCATGCAGAAGCCTCCCACCACCACCACCACCATGCCAATATGCTTTAAAGACGTACATATTCACTGGCATTCAGTGTGCACATAACCCCCATACACCACCAGCGCCATCTGCATTACCAGGAGTCAAGCTGTGCCTGAGTTTTCATCCTCCTCCATACAGTACATTACAGAGCAGCCTGTGCAGAGCCAAGATCCCCGTGCAGAGCCAGATCCCTGTGCCTGCATCCAAGGCAACCTACACTTGGCACGCAAAGATGGTGAAAAGTACAACTTGCCTCTTGATGCTCGCTAGCACCCTCTCCCACTAGTGAGAAGAGTTCCACATAATCTGAGATAAAACTGTTTGTGTGCGGACTGAGTGATAGTTTTAGTTCATTGCTGTTACGGAAAACATATATAAAAAGTACTACTATGCTATGATATTGAAGGTGTACATTTGCAAAGTAGTTCAGCAAAACACTGAATAGAACATTAGTCATGCTCACTTAACATTCTTTGAACTTGGTTGGTGTTTATAAGCGCATATGAGGAATTGTTCATATAGCAGCTTTTATCCTATACCATACATTACTGCTGCATCTCTCTCTGAGGGCTGCTGGGTTTCAGCACCAACAGCTAGTGGACAGCTCCACAGCCTCGGTTGTGCAGAAATTGTCCCTTTACCATTTCCTCCAATTCAACGTAACCCTGCATTCAAGAAGCCTGCTGTACTGTTCCTTCTCCAGGAAACCCCTTAAAGGTAATCCTTTACTTTAGAGACACTGGCTGGGCCCTGATCAGGTAATGCACTATATAGGTAATAGGTTGCCCCTTTGGACAATCCCACTGTTATTCAGATCACTAAACAGACGTGGACAGATTTCCCTTTCAGATAAAACTTGATGAGCTCCGGACCAGAGTCTTTCGCTCTATGTCTCTGGAAAACTGTTTCCCAGGCAGCGATTATAGCAGTACAGGAGCTTTGTGCCGGGAGGCGGGAACATCGGCTGGGAGCGGCATAGTAAGAGGCTTTCAGGAGCTGATTCATAGTACAGGGAGGAAAGGGTTAACTTCCCAAGCCCGGGCTTCCCAGTCAGCCGCTCTGGAGGACTTTCATGTGTAATTATTTAAAGGCCTTGTATTACAATCTGGAGAGGGAGAACAGTAGCGGGTGGAGAAATAGAGGGAGGGAGGAGAGAAGGACGGAGGGATCTGTTCCTGCTGAGAGAGATCGAATCCTTTAATGTCAGCCCAATCAAGGGAGCAGTTAACGAGAGGTATCGCAGCTATGTGGAGCCATTTCTGTGTTACCTCACTAGCTGTGCTACCAGCCTCTGCTCTGCTCTGCACTACACTGACTGACTGGGGCTCAAGGGACTAGCCATGGGGATCTGCTAACTGGAGAAATCAGAGCTGAACCAACAACACTACACAAACAGCACACTGCATAGCACTGCACAGGCTTCTGCCTCGCTCAGCACTGCAACACTGATGCAACAACCTGGAGCGAGTGTGCTCCAATGATGATAAACAAACAACCTTTTTGAGGGGGAGGGGAGAGAGGTGATGCTGGGCAAATAAGACTCAGGGGCTTTTTTTCACACCAGATAGT